>UESW01003891.1:1276340-1699874 GCA_900491605.1 Calamus simplicifolius
ACAATTTTGCTACTAACCATGAAGGACCCAAGAAAGCTTGGGTACCTAAACATAAAGTTTGATATTGCAGGAATGTCTTGGCCAAAAGATCAAAGAAAAAGTGGTATCTTGATAGTGGCTGCTCAAGACATATGACGGGTGACAAAGATGAATTCATCACCCTAGAAGAAAAGAAAGGTGGAGTTGTTACGTTTGGCGATAACGGTAAAGGTCAAATTATGGGCCTTGGTAAAGTTCCGTATAACTCCATCTAGTTATTGATAATGTACTTTATGTTGATGGTTTGAAGCATAATCTAATTAGTATAAGTCAATTATGTGATAAAAACTTTAATGTTTCATTTAAATCTTCTATATGCACTGTAACTAATTCTATTGATGATAGCATTGTTTTACTGGTTATAGACATGGCAATGTTTACTTGATTGACTTAGAAAATTATCTTGAGTGATCATTGCTTAATTGCTGATAATGCTAACATAAATGAATTAGTTGGTTGTGGCATCGTAGATTAGGTCATGCAAGCACACACCTTATTTCAAAACTAATTAAAATGGATTTAGTTAAAGGATTACCTAAATTAGATTTTGAAAATAATAAAATATGTGATGCATGTCAATTTGGAAAACAAACTAGAAGTTCTTTTCAAATCTAAAAACATTGTTTCAACTTCTAGGGCACTAGAGCTACTTCACATGGACCTTTTTGGACCAACTAGAACCACAAGTCTAGGAGGAAAGAAATATGGTCTAGTGATTGTAGATGATTATTCTAGATATACTTGGGTAATGTTTTTAGCTCACAAAGATGAGACTTTCTCGATATTCCTGAAATTCTTCAAGAAAGTCACAAATGAGAAAAACACTACTATAGTATCTCTAAGAAGTGATCATGGAACAGAATTTGAAAATCACTTATTTGAAAGTTTTTGCACTGAAAATGGAATTAATCATAATTTTTCAGCCCCTAGGACTCCACAACAAAATGGTGTAGTTGAAAGAAAAATAGAACTCTAGAAGACATGGCCCGTACCATGCTATGTGAAAGCAACTACCAAAGTATTTTTGGGCGGAAGCTATTAACACAGCATGTTACATCTTAAATAGAGCTTTAATAAGACCAATATTAAAGAAAACACCTTATGAATTATGGAATGAAAGAAAACCAAATATAAAATACTTTCATGCATTTGGATGTAAATGCTTTCATTCATAATAATGGTAAAAACAACTTAGGAAAATTTGATGCTAAATCTGATGAAGGAATTTTTAGGATATTCAACAACTAGTAAAGCATATAGAGTATTTAACAAGAAAACCTTAGTAGTTGAAGAATCCATTCATGTAGTTTTGATGAATCTTTAGCAACTGGTTCTGAAAAGATTGATGATGAGGAAGATACAAACATAATTGAAAAAGATCTTGAAAAACTTAATATTGAAGTATCTTCTGATCATGAGCAAGAAGCTAAAGATAATGATTCACATAAGGATGATGATGTAATATTAATCATAATGATATAGATCTTCCAAGAGACTGGAGATATGCTCATAGTCATCCCTAAGGAATTGATTATAGGCGATCCATCTCAAGGAATAAGAACTAGATCATACATGAGAATATTAGTAATCATCTTGCATTTGTATCACAAATTGAACCTAAAACTATAGAAGAAGCTGAAAAAGATAATAATTGGATGTTAGCAATGCAAGAAGAACTAAATCAATTTACAAGAAATAATGTTTGGACATTAGTGAAAGACCTAAAATCATTCAGTAATAGGATCGGGTTTTTAGAAATAAACTAGATGAAAATGGCATAGTAATTAGAAACAAAGCTAGATTGGTTGCTAAAGGATATAATCAAGAAGAAGGTATTGATTTTGATGAAACCTTTGCACCTGTAGCTAGATTAGAAGCCATTAGCTATTACTTGCATTTGCATGTCATATGAATTTTAACTTATTTCAAATGGATGTAAAAAGCGCATTTTTAAATGGATTTATAAATGAAGAAGTTATGTAGAACAACCACCAGGTTTTGAAGATCACGAATTTCAAATCACGTTTTTAAATTGCACAAAGCTTTATATGGTTTGAAACAAGCACCTAGAGCTTGGTATGATAGGTTAAGTAAATTCTTAATTGAAAATGATTTTACAAGAGGAAATGTAGATAAAACTTGTTTTTGAAAAGAAAAGTAAAGATTTACTTAGTAGTACAAATATACGTAGATGACATTATTTTTGGTGCTACTAACTTGTCAAGAATTTGCTAAGTTGATGCAGGGAGAATTCGAGATGCATGATGGGAGAACTCAACTTCTTCCTTGGACTCCAGATCAAACAAAGCAAGAGGGAATCTTTATCAACCAAACAAAGTACACAAGAGAAATACTAAAAAGTTTGGTATGGAATCAATGAAACCCCTCGGAACACCAATGAGTCCTTCATGCAAGCTGGACAAAGATGAAGAAGGTAAGAAGGTTGATCAAAAGTATTATCGAGGTATAATCGGATCCCTTCTTTACTTAACAGCAAGTAGACCAGATATAATGTTTGCTGTTTGCTTATGTGCTAGATTTCAAGTCTGAACCTAAAGAATCACATTTAATAGCTGTTAAAAGAATCTAAGATACCTAAAGTGGAACAAAAATGTAGGTTTATGGTATTCTAGAGACTCCACATTAAATCTAATTGCATATTCTGATTCTGATTATGCTGGATGTAATTAGATAGAAAAAGCACAAGTGGTGCATGCCAATTCTTAGGAAGTAACTTAATCACATGGTTTAGCAAAAAGCAAAATTCAGTTGCATTATCAACTACTGAAGCTGAATATGTAGCAGCTGGAAGTTGCTGTGCGCAAATCCTATGGATTAAGCGACAACTTGAAGACTATGGTATCACACTTGATAAAACACCCATAAGATGATAACACTAGTGCAATCAATCTAACAAAAAATCCAATTCAACACTCAAGAACAACACATAGAAATTAGATATCATTTTATAAGAGAACATGTAGCCAATAATGAAATTGTCTTGATTATGTTAACACTGAAGAACAATTAGCTGATATTTACAAAACCCTTAAAGTGAAGAAAGATTCTGTTATCTTAGAGGAGAGTTAGGGATTTGTGATCCTTTTAGAATGATTTGAAACCCCTAAGGAAATTTTATCTAAAATTCTTTCAAATCCTCAATCTTAAGGAAATTTATCTAGAATTCATATCTAATTGATCTATCAAAATCCAATGATTATTTTATCAATTTTTATGATCAATATCCGGACACATTTCAGATTATCTGAAACTTTATGTTTTTTGCTCTGAAATGGTCTCGGAGCCGACTCGGAGTATCGGAGTCGACTCCATGTTTCTACTGAAACTCTAGAGCCGACCCCATCTCTGCGCGAGTCGACTCCACTTCGGGATAGATTTCTGTGACTACCCGGAGTCGACCCCACTTTGCGGGAGCCGACTCGAAGTGGTCCCAAGTCGATTTATCTAGGGCAGAGTCGACTCCGTCGTTTCTATCTCTCAAATCATCAAATACTCTCTCCAAAATTTTCCTAACCTACCAAATCCTCAGAAATCCTGATTAACCCTTCCACTAGATCAAATGGCTCCTAAAACCCGTGGATCTAGCATTGGTGCGGCCGGATGAAAAGGAAGAAGGCGGTGAAGAAGACTGGAGGCGTCCGCTCGTGAACCCTCTCCGAGCATGGATACCACCTCATCCTCTTCGACTCCGAGTGCTTCTCCCACTACGGCCACATCTCAGGTAGATCGTCTTGCCGATAGAGTGATTACAACCGGGAGGAAGGTTGATTTCGAATTATTTGAGGCAGAAGGATTTCTTGTGGGGAGGTAGTTGATTGAAATGGGTTGGGAGAAGATATGTTCTTTAGATTGTCCAACCTACCCAGCCCTAGTTAAAGAATTTTATAAAAATCTATCAAGAGGAGACAATGGACTAGTAAGCATCATTAGAGGAAATAGAATAACTGTGACAGTGGATTTGCTCTCAAGATTGTTGGATCTTCCAGTGTCGGGTACCTCTACTTTTTCATCTAATGATAGAAGCCCAGCTCTATCAAGATTGCTTAACAGGGAGATTGTTGGTTTTGAAGAAGTCTTTGCTAATCAACTGTCCTTAGAATTAAGACTTCTCCATAATATTTGTAGTAGAATCTATTCCCTAAGATTGGAAGATTTGACTATGTTTCTGAGAGATATATCTTTGTAATGGATGCTATAGTGACTGGAAAACCCATTAATCTTCCAAGCATGATATTATGGTACATTGCTGATTGTGGGAGCAAGAGGAAATCTAGTTTACCCTACGGCATGATTCTAACTAAAATCTTTCAAAGCCAAGGGATAATCATATCCGATAGTGAGCCAATGAGAAATCTAAGACATACCGATTACTATAGTTTGGCCACTATTCATAGAATGGGATTTGTGAAGAAGGATGGCAGATGGGAAAGGAAAAGTATGATGGAAGATAGAGCGGATATTGAGGCACCTGGACCATCATTAGACATTCATCTCCTGTACCTCCGAGCTCTTCTGTTCTTGTTCCAGCTCCTTCTCCTGCTCCGATGGTTGATCAGTCATCTTCTTCGTCTGTCGGTTTTTCAGATCTTCAGTTAAGGCAGCTTAAGGGTCTTCTTGATGATCAGGCAGATAAATTGAAATCAGAGTTTGAAACAAATTTATGAATCTTAAAGAAACTCTTTATTCATTAGATGATCGGATCACCAAGATTGAATCAACTCTTAGCACTTCAACTGAGTCTTTAAGTGGAGACTTAAAGAATATTTTTGAAGAACTTAAAGACATCTGTGGAGATGGTGAGACCTATGCAAAATGCAATGCTGAACTTCAAGACAAAATATTAACTGCTTGTACTTTTGTAGATGAAAGACTGAAGGATTATGTTAAGATTCAAACTGACGGAATGAAGAATATTATAGATCACTTAACAAGGATTGTAAGGACTCACTTTTGATGTAATAGATGCTTAGTCTTTGCAATGTAATGTAGTTCATATTATGTTTTACATTTTGATACATTGATGTAATGAAAAGTCTATTTTGAATGCTCAATGTAATCTGAGTTTGAATGTACTTCTCCTATTATCAATGAATCTCAGATCTTGTTAAAACATATCTTGAATGAATGAATGTGATTATGTTTGATGCTTCTCTACCTTTTGTTGATAACAAAAAAGGGGGAGAGTTTTATAACTGTATATGCATGGGAGAGATTAATCGAATGTTATTATATATGCATATAAATAATTGAATGAATGAGATAAAAGGAAGTAATAATTAAACATTACACATACAGTACACATACAGTAAATGAATGAAAAAGCAATTTAGATGAAAAGGCTGTATTTTGACATTAAATTGTGTATAAGCTTAAATTAAATGAATGGAATACTTAACTGAGTTTCATAGGGGGAGCTACCTCATTCAGGGGGAGCCTAACTATGAAAATAAAATAAATTCTTTAATCAATCATGCATATACTCAATGTTTTTGTCATCATCAAAAAGGGGGAGATTGTTGGAAAGATTGTTGAGAAATTGTTGCCCCAATCTTATTGATTTTGATGATTACCAAAAGCCATGAGTATATTAAAAGATGCAATGAGTTTATTTACATGAGCAATGAATTTAATTTAGAACAATCAATGAGTATGTTAAGTATGACTTTAATCAATTTGAAAGTAACTTCAAGCTCCATGTTTAAGCTTTCAAAAAGAAATTTTTATACTTCATATCTCAATCAATGAGTTTTTGGAACATTTCTTGAATTAATTCCTAATGACAATTTAGTGTATTCAAGTCAAAATTGATTTAAAATGAATCTGGAACGAATTTCAAGTCAATCAGAAAATTCTCTGATTTTTGATACGTTCCGAAGCTGACTCTAGAGTTTCAGAGTCGACTCCACTCAGTATACAGAAATGTATGTTTGTCTCGAGTCGACCCATGTGATTTCTCGAGTCGACCCCGATTTTGTCGAGCCGACTCCATGACTGTGTGAGTCGACTCCGCTCAGACACCAGAGGATTATTTTTCTGAGCACTTCGCGAGTCGACCCCTTACTTTTCATGAGTCGACCCCCGACTGTCAGGAGTCGACACCTTATTTTCGATGAGTCGACCCTTTGACTTTCTGAATATTTATATTTTTGGTATCGGGTCTTCGAGCCGACTCGCCTAAAGCTGGAGTCGACTCCAACAAATCTGGGCGTGATTTTTCTGAATGCCAACTCAGCGCCAACGGTAAGATTTTTCAATAACGGCTATATTTCTTTGTTTCTAACGGCTATATTTTTGTAGAATCTATAAAAGAGAAGCCGTTTTCAAATCAAAACACACATATAGATAGATATATAAATCAAGAGAGAAAAAGAAAAATCTGTCAAAAAAGAGGAAAAACAGAGCATCATTTGAAAAATCCGAGATTCAAAAATAGAGTAAAAGAAAAGGCGTGAAATCAAAGGAGACTTCATCTGTGCACAAGTTCATCAATCCAAGAGAAGTCTAGAAGAAAATCCAAGAGTCATTCAAGAGAAAATCAAAAGATTTTCAACATTCAAAGAAAGGAAGAAAAAAGCTCAAATCCTTCTCAACTGCTTCAACTGTGAAGAATCGGAGCTGAGGCTTGATTCAATCTAGCAAGGAGAAGAAGAAAAGAAGAAAAGCTCAAAAGCCAACCAACTACAAATCAGGCTTTTCTAAACCTTGTTCATTTATTTGTTTATTTGCTCATTGAGGAGCTGTGTACTTGAAAAATAATATTTCTTTGTTTGTGTCTAGTTCAATCTGGGGGATTGAACTAGTGGAGGTAGTCTTACCTCAGTACAAGCTTGGTATAGCTTGTGTTAGGGTTTTGTGCTGGTGAGCCCGGAAAACCGGCTGGGTTTGTTGTGATCCCGGGAAAATAACAAGTTTGAGTTTTGAGCTTATAAAACAACTCGGCTGTAATCAAGGAAGATTATAGTGTGGACCCAAGTGAATCTTGGGAGTGGACGTAGGTGTTGGATACACCGAACCACTATAAAATCTTGTGTTTGCCGTGCTTCCATTGACTCTATCTCTATCTCTTTTATTCACTGTACTTTGTATTTACATTGCATTTGCTTTCATTCTTCTTAAGCAAACAATTTTTAAAAGGATAAATTTTTAAAGAACCCAATTCACCCCTCCCCTCTTGGGTTATCATCTGGGCCAACAAACATCATATTAACGAAAACATATATTAAGACATTTCAATTAAAAAATTATCACTGCGTACCGTAATTTTCGTGTGCTCTTATCGTAACCTTCAGTATTGCAGTCAAATTCGTCGAATTGGTATTTCATGTCCTTGCACCATCTCTTCAAGAAGTATTTATCTGGTAAACGAAATACGTCACTTTGATGAAGAACCAACAAGGCATGCCTACACAGGTATCCCTTGAACTGAAAGGATCGGCACTGGCATTGGACATCCTTAATATTTCTATCGTATGACACGATATAATCTTTGATCATCTCCTTGCCGATTCCATCGACTTCAATCCTTTCATACGACTTTACATATACATAACATTTGCCAGCTTCCTTGATCAATTTAGTATTTGATGCAGCCATTTCAAGGATCTCATTCTGAAATTTTTTGAAAATGCGCCTTGTATACCTTCCTGCAGCTTGTCTCTCAAAAGGTGATGATGTCTTTAGGAAAGCAATCGTTTGCAACGTCCTATTATCTTCCTCATTTTCGGCCTCGTATCTTTTTTTCAAGGCATCTTCGTACTTACCTATGAACTCCGTTAGTGTAGTCTTCGAATTTATAAACCCATCGAAGAAGTGATTAATGCCCTCGCTCCTTTGTGAAGATGACATCCCTGTTCAAAATTTTGTCAACAAAAAAAAAGCGTTTAACACAAACATGAACCAAAGACAATGACATACAAACCTGCGAAGAATATCCTTTAGGTAAACTGGGACCCATTTATCCTGATATTCGTAAAGGACATTGAACCAATCTATAGACTTGCATTCTTTATATTTCTCCATAACATGTGCCCACCTTTCCTCGAATGACTGTATGGTCAATGAATCATATATCGCCTCATCGAAATCAACCATAAACTTGGGATTTGCCGTGCAAATGTGGCCAATCTTTTCAGGTATCTTCTTCAATATATGCCAAAGACAAAATCGATGTCGTGTGTTAGGAAAAACTTCTTTGACAGCAGCCTCGATTGCCTTATCTTGGTCAGTTATTATGGCAATAGGTGCTTGACACCATTTGCATCCAGCCATGCCTGAAAAACCCATTTATATGTCTCAGTACTCTCATCAGACAACAATGCGCATCCAAGCAAGGTGGACTGTCCATGATGGTTGACCCCGACGAATGGACAAAAAGGCATTTGATATCTATTTGTCAAGTAGGTTGAGTCAAAGCTTAGAACATCACCGAAGTATGTGCATGCCAATCTTGACCTTGGATGAATCCAGAAGACAGACCTCAGATGACCATTATCATTGAGGTCTAAGGTATAGAAGAAATTGGGATTTATGAGTTGCATTTCGGTGAAATGAATTACCATCGACTGAGCATCTCCTTCTTTCAGCTTAGACTGACGTTCGCGATAAATGAAGTTACGAGCATCCTTCTCGGTGAAATCCAATTGTCTTCTGCCCCCTTTTCTCCTTGCTATGGAGAGTATATCTGAGTTGTCGGAACATTCACGGCATGTAAATTGCTGATCTCTACCTTCTCTGGTGTGCTGATCCTCCTATGCGACCGTAGATAACCAGTTGATGTTATGGACATCCCATGGTTATGTTCTAGAGAAACCTCATCCAATATCCACTTACCACTTGTAGCATTCAGTCTTGCTTTTATGGATGCCATACAATCAACTTTCCCAGTATCCCTATGATTCATACTCTTCTCTGTTTTTCTAGATTTTCCTTGCCTCCAACACGCCAGGTGCTTGAAGCAAAGTTGTTTTTTGTTGTTGGCCCTGCTACACCGTTGTAATTCCAAAACCAACTCGTTTCGCGTATCCATTGTAGAACGTATATACATCATCTGCTGAATTGAATTCCATTCCAGTTTGAGGAACTACAGTATCATCCACTGCATTTGGAGCGACGGGTGAAGGTGCACAGCCGGGAGTGTTATCGATTCTTTCCGATCTTTAATTTCAGCATCGTCTGTGGAAATATAGGCACACAGTCATGAACAATGATATCCATATATTCAGAAGTAACGACACCCCAGTTTACAAAAAACGACACCGGAGCTATAAAATTACGACACCAATTAATAACACATTGACGAAGGGCCTAACGACACCATCCCTGACTCATGCTGTTACCGACACCACAGTTCTCATCTGACGACACCCTAGCTTTAAGGCGACGACACCCGTGCGTTGACTGTTAAGGGGTTGGTCGTCGCCTTAAAGCAATAAGCACGGATGTCGTCGCCTTAGAGCTAGGGTGTCGTGAGATTTCAACTAAGGTGTCGCGAAGGATTTCGGGCCGAATTCGAACTAGGGTGTTGCGGGGATTTCTCCGTGGGCAGTTTTAAGCACAGGTGTCGTTTCCTGAAAGCTAGGGTGTCGTGAGATTTCAACTGGGGTGTCACGAAGGATTTTCGGCCGAATTCCACCAGGGGTGTCGCTGGGATTCTCTCCGTGCCAGTTTTAAGCACGGGTGTCGTCGCCTTAAAGCTACGGTGTCGTGAGGTTTCTATTGGGATTCTCTAGGTGGTCAGTTATAAGCACGGGTGTCGTCGCATTAAAGCTAGGGTATCGTGAGATTTCAACTGGGGTGTCACGAATGATTTTTGGCCAAATTCCACCATGAGGTGTCGCGGGGATTCTCTTCGTGGTCAGTTTTAAGCACGGGTGTCGTCGCCTTAAAGCTAGGGTGTCGTGAGATTTTAACTGGGGTGTCGCAAAGGATTTTCGGCCGAACTCCAATCCACCTGGGGTGTCGCGGGGATTCTCTAGTGGTCAGTTATAAGCACGGGTGTCGTCGCCTTAAAGCTAGGGTGTCGTGAGATTTTAACTGGGGCGTTGCGAATGATTTTCGGCCAAATTCCACCATGGGGTGTCACGGGGATTCTCTCCGTGGTCAGTTTTAAGCACGGGTGTCATCGCCTTAAAGCTAGGGTGTCGTGAGATTTTAACTGGGGTGTCGCGAATGATTTTCGGCCGAATTCCACCAGGGGGTGTCGCGGGGATTCTCTCCGTGGTCAGTTTTAAGCACGGGTGTTGTCGCCTTAAAGCTAGGGTGTCGTGAGATTTCAACTGGGGTGTCGCGAATGATTTTCGACCGAATTCCACCAGGGTGTCACGGGGGTTCTCTCCGTGGTCAGTTTTAAGCACGGGTGTCGTTGCTTGAAAGCTAGGGTGTCGTGAGATTTCAACTGGGGTGTCGCGAAGGATTTTCGGCCGAAATCCAATCCACCTGGGGTATCACGGGGATTCTCTAGGTGGTCAATTATAAGCACGGGTGTCATCGCCTTAGAGCTAGGGTGTCGTGAGATTTCAACTAAGGTGTCGCGAAGGATTTTCGACCGAATTCGAACTATGGTGTCGCGGGGATTCTCTCCGTGGTCAGTTTTAAGCACGGGTATCGAAGCATTGGTTCTAGGGTGTCGCAGTATTTAGCTTCCCCACACTCTCTTCATTCTTCATTAATGGTTTTTGTTCATGAGGGAGGCGAATTCCTCCTGGGTGTTTGCTGCCATTCGCTCTTATCTTGTTGAAACCCATGGCACCCTAGTTCAAAACACATTCGTTTCCTTTGACCGCCCACTGAGATGGTGGCACGTGGCGAGTTTCCACGATAGGGGCGTCGGAGCTGATAGCTCGGGCAATCGAAACACCCGCCAGGAGTACCTTAAATATGGATGGGGGAATGTGATCTTTAATCACCTTTTCAGCTGATTTTCTAAAATTTTTGAATACTGAGATGGCTTCTAGAGGCGGGGCGATCGACTGGCACCCATCGGAGCCTCCGCACAACGGTAACCGTCGATGCGGAGGTCTTTGCGTCGTCGCTCGCAAACAGCGAGCGACTCCACAGGTCGGCCGAGCAGTACCTGGCCATTTCAACGAGAGAGATCGAGGTCCTGCGTCGGGCCAACAGCCAGCTGGAGGGGCAAGTAGCGTCCCTCCAGCGCCAGATCGTCGAGTTAGCCCTGCAGCATGGGGGGAGCTCGGCAGCGCCGGAGAAAATGACAAGCTCCAGTGAGGGCTCCTGTACTTTTTTCTTTTCTTTTCTTCTTGTCTTTATTTGTGTGATGAATAAAAAGAAATTTTAGTGACTTTTGTATTTGCTGCCAGACCGAAGGATAAGGGAGCTTGGATGTCGTAACTGTTTTCCGACCGATTTCATCCTGGGATGTGCTAAAGTTTTCTCCTAAGCTTGAACGGATGTCTTAGGTTTGTAACTTGGGTGTCGCGGGCCTTCTCTCCGTGGTCAGTCATAAGCACGGGTGTCATAGAATTGGTGCTAGGGTGTCGTCAGGTTTCAACTGGGGTGTCGTGAACGACGACATCACCGACTCAGGCTGTTAACGACACCCCAGTTCTCATCTGACGACACCCTAGCTTTAAGGCGACGACACCGATGATTAACTGTTAAAGCGAGGTGTCGCGGGGATTGTTCTCCATACGGGGTGTCGTAGTGTTAACGCTTGGGTGTCTTAATGTTTCACCTCTCAGTTATAAGCACGACACACCCTTTAGCATTTAAAGACACCCCATAGAAACGCTACGATACCCCAGAAAGCAACATACGAAGAACGCGAAGGTTGTAAGCATGGGTGTCGTAGCGTTAACGCTAGGGTGTCATAACGTTTCAACTGCGGTGTCACCAATGATTTTAGGCCGAATTCCTCCTTGGGTGTCATAAGGTTTTAAGCATGAGTGTTGTAGCGTTGTCGCTAGGGTATCGTGATGTTTGAACTGCGGTGTCGCGAAGGATTTTCTGCCGAGCATGATGACACTAGAGCTATATGGACAGGAAATAATGGGGAATATATGCCGAAACACTCTGACGACACCCTAGTTCATGAGGTATAACATCCTAGTTAAAAGAGTATGACATTCGTGCTTACAAAACAGTAAACTTTAAACAGTTATGACTGCAAGAATGTCATAACTGTTTTGTTCTAAGGAAGTTACTCGCGCATTAAACGGTTTGGTCACGCATTAACTACCTCTAACGAGAAAAATAGTTGATGTAATAAATGAGCTTTACAAAGAAGTGGGAATGACTTTTTACTTCGTGCTACGGAAGACATTTCCTCCAGAAGTTTTTGTACAAAGACTCCAGCTAGGTATTCCAGCCTCGAAGCTGAAATATTTTCTTTCGACCGGACTCTTAGAGCGAGGGCAGGGCATAAGATCGTGCCGAAACCAGAGCGAGGGGGAAGAAAGAGTTTTCCTTGCTCAGATGAAATCCAACGTAAAATGGCGATAGCATGGAGGGAAAGGGCATTTTCGTCTGAACGCTAAATTTAAAAAAAAGCGAAACGCTTTAAATGGCCGTCACGTTCAGAACGTTACATCGTAGCAGGGCCATACTGCCCAGCACGTCATCCACGTAGGCTCCACGTGGACCAATCAGAAAAAGCGATGCAGCCCACGTAGGTCTTGCTGTACCGGGGGCGATGTACAAAGACTTTTCTTTCTTAACAAACATCCTATTTCAGAGATGTTTCTGCTGGTACTGATCCAGATTTGAATGCTCAAGGGTTGCTTGCCAACCATCCAACTAACGGAGCCACTAAACAAAAAGATCGACTAGCTCAGTCTTTTATAATTTAGACATTTAAGTGAAACCATCTAAATTGAAAATCAGCAAGAATCTTTTCGGTTCCACTTTTATAGAATCTCTGTTTTTTATTTTTTAGAACAGAGGAAGACCCACCTGTGCAATAATTACTCGGTTCAAAATTTTGGGAGTGGACAACCCAAGAAGTGAATCTAGAACACATCTATTTACTTGAAGGGTGGGACTACTAGGGCAAGCCCAAATTTACTTCTTAGTTTACCTAAGAACAGGCCATAGAATTTAACTTTAATATGCAATGCAATCAAAGGGACTCTTATTTGCATCTTTTATGGGATACTGTCCTCCGGTTCCATGTACTTCATCCTGTGTCTACATGAACTGCATGTGCTGTAGTATGAGCTGTAGTGATATATACAATTTATGTTGCTTGTATTTTAGTATGGCACACCACAAAAGGACACTGAACCAAAGGCTCATTGGCAATCCAGTAGCTGTACGGTATTGATAGATGACAAATTAGTCCACCATGAAGAAAGAAATTCGACAATTTTCCCAAGTTCATAATTCAAGTACTGATCACAACAGATATTGGTTTTACTACATTCAACTAACTCATCCTGACATCATTTGTGGGAAGAGTCCCAGTGTAAGCATGTATTATATTCCCTCATCTTTCAAAATATCAGCAATCAGCACCAAAACTCCAGTCTCCCAAATTGCATCACGGTTAACTTGAAGTAGCCAGTAAACCAGGGAAGCATTTATGCACTCAGAAGACCAGAACTCCCATTGCGTAATAATGGCAAGAGGATAACTAGCAAATTAGAGCTACGAAAATATGGTTCGGATCCATCTGCACCTTCTGATACTGAAATAACAACTTGGCAGAAAAAGAAAAGTTTTCCAAACAGCAAATACCTTAGCAAGGCCTTCAGCTTTCTTCATCAGAATCAAGAATTTGAAGGATATTAAAAGCTGAAGAACCAAGATGAACTCCCCTTACAACACCTCCATATCCTTCCTTAATCTTGTGACAAAAGAGCAAAATAGCATCCCATAATGCTGTTCTTCCCTAAAAAAGAAAAAGAAAAAGGAAGTAGTTCCTGTGAGTATTTATGATACTGAAGTCACCAATCTACTGATTTTCATCTACTGCTTGTATTTGGAAGGTTATTATCCACAAAACAATAGTACATACAAACTGCTTCATGAAACTGCAGTTCAGAAAGTCATTCTTTAATAGGACATTATAATTATATACTAATTAGAACAATGAAAGCACAAACAGGTCCATTACAGTTTTCAAAAGATATCCTTGAAAGATCAGACAATGTCTCAAGAAACAGACCCACTCATGAAGTGGGAACACAAGATGAGGGTCCCTAGAGGTTTCCCTTTTTTATTATTTTGATCAAAAACTGAGAAAACCTGTGAATGAATGAAAATCACCCAGCCGCAAAGATGATAGAGATAGAGACAACAATCCCCTGCAAGGTTATCTCAGTGCCGGAGGCCTGGTGCAGCATTCTTATAACAAACCTAGAGAAATTTCATCTAATTAACAAATTAGCATGGATCAAAGCATGCAAGGTGTTAAAGAATGCATCAGCTGATATTGGCACGTCTTAAGCCCGACACTAGCTACGCACTTACTGGACATGTTGCAAACTAAGTTAATATTTCCGCCACTGCATCAAATAGTGCTACAAATGGATAAAAGAAGTTAATCATTAAAACAATTTGCCAGAAAAAGAATGCACCAGGGACAACTCAAAAAAAAGAATATGCAGTCGATGTTGATGTAAGTGCTGCAAAGAGATATAATTAGCCAGCATCATTGAAAGTTTTACTAGATGACAGTAGATAATTTAGCACATATCAAATTACACTTACCTGAAGCGAGAATTGCAGCCTCTTATCCCAATATAAAGCAAAAATTGGAGGACTTTGCTTCCCAACGGCTATTATACAAGCTCCAGGATGAATGACAGATGGAATGCCAGATATGACAGCAACATACTTCTCAGGAAACCTTTCTTTTGGAGGGAGAACTCCCAGGAACAAGGGATTCTTGATAGACTGTGCACCAGAATAGGAGGTAGGATCAACATGCAACATCCATTTGGGATGCTCCAAGAAAGCACAGAATAAGTACAACAGCAGGTGAGAGTCGGTTGGTAGCTCGTGCGTCCACTTCTTGTCTGCTTTGTTATAGCCATCTCCATTCCCCTTATAGTCATAGTTCTTCAAGCATGTTCCTTCAGCAAGCTCTGGACATGGCAGAAAATATACACAGTATTGCAATGAATTCCAAGCATTCAGTAAATAATTTTTTTATCATTAGGCTTGCCATGATGATACTCCTGTGATTTATGTTGCTATAAAGTGACCAAAAATTCTTGATATCCATACAAACTACAACAAGCAAAAAGTGTTATGCCAAAGCATCTGCTTTAAATAATGACAAGGTAAAGTTAATCTACCTCGGACTCTTTGAGCTGTGTAATCTGCACGTACGCTGCTCTGAGGCAGCAATCCTTTAATCAACTCTCCTTTCATTAGTGTGTTAAGCCTCTGGTGTTCGGTTATGGCATCCACGCATGCCTGTATGACAGGTAAACGTAGTAGAGGATTTTGATGTGGCTGTTGCATACCACCAGCTAAGGGTGCCTGCGCTGAAAACAGAAAGAATAATCATGAGTAATCAATCACAGAAGGGATTGTCGTTGCTACATACATGTAACAAAAACAAATGGCTGAATCAACATGTTGAATTTGATTCAACCAAATAACCTATGACGGCATAATAACTCATTAGCAAGGATCAAAGATCCATCAAGAACAATGACCAGGCAACAAAAGACATCAATGGGAAGCAGCAAAGTAACCGACACATTAATTGATCTCTCTCTTGCAAAAGGGCTGCACGTAATTTAAGCAACCCATCCTCATCCAGAGTCAATGTGGGCTGCCACTCCTTTGCACCTGCAATAGGAGATGCATTGATTGGCAATGCAGCAGTCGGCATGCCGCTTCCAACCGGACTGACAGTAATGGGAATACCAACAGTGGCTACTGCTTGCATTACCTATAAATATCACAGAAAAAAAAAATCAATATTTGCAACTAAGAAAAGAAAGCAGATCAGCACATATCCATCATTTGATTAGAGCAAGCACCACGAAGACCTGAATGTGGCTCGTCTCGATCTTTTCAAGCAACGGGTTCACCAGAGTCGAAGAAAACCACTGCCTGAGACGGTCCCGCCACCACTCAATCCGAGGGTAGATACCCAGACTCTCAAGAGCCTCGACTGCCTGTTCCATCGACATGGGAGGAGGAAGCTCCCCCTCTCCCTTCTTCGGGGGAGTAGTGTACTTCTGGTGGGAACCAGGGGACATTCTCACAGGCCTCAAGGGTGTGCTCCTCATGGCACCTGAAGCAGTAGCTGAAGAGGCAACCGAACCGGGGCTAGCAATACCTACACCGCGAATGGTAGGCGATGGTGTCGCTGCCTTTATCGCCGACTCTGTGATCTTCTCGTCTACATCTGCGAGGAACTGCTCCAGCATTGCCTCCGTCTGTATACCCTTCGCACTGCCTGAGCTCTGCCGTGACCATGGAGTTGCAGGAGAGGCGGCGTACTGTGGAAGAGAGGCAGGGGGTGATACGGGCGACATCGCCAGCTTCTTGCTACCGCCGGAGTTTTGCGCATCAGAGCCGGTTCGGGACGGGCGAGAAGGGGTATAACTGAACGCAGATTTCCGAACGGGGACGAGGGGCTCGGAAGATGGGACGGGCCGGGACTTAGGGGGCTTCTTGATGGGCTCCGCATTGACGACTGCTTCAGAGGGTTTCGGCTTCAAGCCCAAGAGCCCTAGCTGTCGCTCGGTCAGGAGGCTCTTCTGCTCCTTGGGTTTCTTCGAAGGGGATGCAGCTGATGAAGAACGAGCAGCGACGCCCAGAGCATTCTTGTGTTGAGGAGAGACAGTGCCCTGATAAGGGCCGATAGAGTCACCACGAACACCAGGCCGATTGCAGCTTCCAAGACCTTGGTAAAGAATTCTGCGGCGCATATTAAAAGAGAAGGAATTCTTACGAACACTTGGAGAGCAAGCAACGGAAAGAAAGAAAGAAATAGTTCGGAGAGGAAGGGAGCTTACGAGCTGTGCTGAGGGAAACGCGGATCCGTGTCAAGCTCTTGACGAGGCTATCCTCGCTGAGCAAAATAGAAAAAAAAAAAAAAAAAATCTGTGAGACTATTACGAGAGAGGTAGAGAGAGAAGGGTGGGATGGGGGAAAACAAGACCTGGAGGTGATGGCGATGAGGGAGAAGGCGGAGGCAAGGGAGGAGGAGGAGATGAGGAGGAGGCGGAGGGGAGGGCTGGAGGCTGCGGGCGGTGAGGGCGGCGGCGAAGTTGGGGTTCTGGTACACGGAGAACTTGGCCTTGGGGGTTTGAGAAGGACGAGGAGGGCTCCTCTCGCCTTCCATGCCTTCTCTGTCTCTCGGCCGGGACGAGCGGCGGCGATCGCTTCGCAATGGGAGGCTTGCAGCAGGCGTAGGAGCCTAAGAGACGGACAGAGAGAGAGAAAGAGGGTCATCCGCATCCCATCTCCAAATTTTGCCGCCCAAATTTCAGGGCCTGCGACGAATTATAAACTTTGCCCACTGCCACTGGTGGGCAGTCATTGCGCTGGGTTGCTCTGCGAGCATCGGGGATTCGGTGCAGAGCCTGTCGACTGGTGCGAACGAGTAGCAAACAAGCTCCACCCAAAAGTTGCGCTATTCGAGGCGGTTGGACGAATTATGATTGTCAATCTCTCCTCGAGTTGTTTAGAATTAGATGCGGAGAAAGGAGAGAGAGAGAGAGAGAGAGGAAGAATGGAGAAAGTATCTAAAAATTTTTATTCGGACGGAGAGCCTATAAAGGAGGAGGGCAACGGTGATTGCTTCTTTTTTTTATTTATTTATAATTTTTAGTTTCATATTTTCAATTATATTTATATAAATTATTTTAAAATTTTTATAGTAAATAATATTTATGATTGTATAAAGAAATAATGTAATTAAGTATAGCCCGAATTCATATAGTTTATAAATTTTAAATATATAAATATATTTCACTAGAGAAGATAACAGTCCTTTTTTTTTTTTTTTTCCTCATCATTCCTCGAAGCACCTACAGACACTTTAAACATAAAAATTGATCAAAATCCTAGTTAAGACAGCTCAAGAAGGAGTCAAAAACTAGATTTGCATGATAGAAATAATGATCTCCTACTTGTTGCTTAGAAGAAGGGTACATTATTAGCATGATACAGACGAGATTTAGATACAGTAGATTGTGTTCACTCCAAGACAGCTAAACTTTACCATATGATAAAATACCCTTTGGTATAGTTTTCTGTTCTTTCTCGTCCTCCTTTTCTTTCCCTTGTTTTTGGGTTCACGTGGATGGGGGGGCGGAGGGCAGTGGACTAACAATCCATGTCTATCATTAGTTGGCCACCTAGTAAAACCATATTGATTCATGTCCAACTTTACCACTGGCTTTCACGACCAAATTCAACTTTAGGAAGCTGTTTTTGATTCATGATGATGTTTATATAATACCTATTCTAAAATAGATAATGCTTGATATCTATATCATTAACGTTGATTCAATATTATGGAAGAAAATATTGTGATGATTCTCTTTCTGCAATATCCCCAAGATGGTAAAGTGTTATGTCCTTAAAATTGAGCTTCACATGCTACCACTTAATTTTTGCTCAAGCTTTTGGGTGATATAGTTTCAGTCTGCTAAAGAAATTATTAAGCCAGCAAGTTAACTTGAAGCAGTATAAATGGTATCAAAGTCGATTTGAGTATGCAGAAGTTGATGAGCACAAAAAAAAAGCTATGCATAAAATGTTGATATAATTTTACCATGATAGAGCCAACCTTAAAAGCATCAACGATTCAATGCCGTAAAATAAGAACGTTGTATTATAAAAAGAATGATTATAATATCTCAAAATAGTAAAGTCTTATATGCTTATAAAACAGATTTACAATTAATCTTTACTCAAATTTTTGGGCTTGTTTACGTCCCCAAAGAACTCCTCTTGAATTTAAAATTACAATCAATAGAAGTTAAGCTCATCTTCCCGGTTTTCCACAACCACAAGACTATAAATCTAGCCCCATTTCCAGCCCAGTAGCCGGTAGAGTACGTCTCCCAAAAACCAATGTAAAGTTCAAAAGAGCCATGGTATGCTTAAGGGTCCTAAAGTTTGCAACTGACGTGGGATGGGACCTCGGCCCCATTGAGTAATGATGCCAAGCATGGCCCATTACAAAGCAAGCATCAGCTTAGCAGCTGAACACTTGATGGACCACTAGGAGAAAAAGATGGGACCTGGAATTGTAATGGGTGGCGTAAATAGCTTAGGACCATTGCAGTTTAAAATATTACGATATCTCCATAAAGCAGCGCTCAACTTCATTAGTCCAAAGTCTTATATGAACAAGAAAAATCGGTAGATACCACTGGCGGTCTATACATAAAACTTGTATATCACACAGCACATTTTGATTCATACAACCATGGTTTAAATATCAAACATATGCAATACAACACCAGACACAAGATGAATGCAGTTTGGTCGCTCTGGTGTAACTCAGAGACGAGCAGAATTCAAGTCACAGCTGGTCATGCAGGAGCTGCTATTCGTCAAGCCCATAGTCCTCACCAAAATATTTATCTACCAATCCGTTTGCCATGTTTCGCATTTCCTCATTCTCATGGAACTGGAACCTTTCCATTGCATCGATTCCATCCTCCCTCTCAACCAGTTTGGGGCCTTCTCCATTGGGCATTCCCCTCAAGACCTACAAGCCGATGAAGTGCAAAATATTAGAAGATTTTCCGGCGGGGGAGAAAAAAAGAGCTTTGCATAACAGTTGACATGGACTCATATTTTTAATTCCACAAGAATTCAAAAACCAAATATTACTTTAATTCGCTAGCAAGTTTTTTAAGAAAAAATGATTTCCTAGGATATATTAAGACCACAACACTAAGAGACACATGGAAAACCATCATGCAGGGGAATACTTATATTAACCTAGGAAACCTAAATTAATATTCATGTCACATAAAAACACTCATGAAACAGAAGAAGAAAAGGAGCAGGCAAAACAGAGGGGATAATAGCATCCTGAAATAATCACTGCAACAAAGAAAACAGAAAGCATAGAAGATAGTTCAGTGAATTGTGCTAACCAGTTCCAAGAATTGAAGTCCCAGCCTTGCACTCTCTATGTCAGCAGACCTAACCAGATTTATAAACCCAGGAAGGCATCCATGGTTCACCAGTGCAACCAAGTGCTGAAGAATTATGCTCGGTTGTCCAGCACTTTTTGCTGGGGCAACACAAAGATTCCCTAGAACATATGCTACCTCTTTTCTTATGTCAGATGGAGCACTTGAGAGAAGATGCATCAATAAAGGTGTGGCCTCGCTAGAAAATATCAACTCCTTGTGTTCAAATGATCCTGCTGCTATGTTAGATAGAACCCATGCAGCTTCCTACATCAAAGTTTAGAGCATCAATGATGAAACACTGATATGCATTTCATATTAAAAGTTGACAGATAACAAAGCAGCACCTTCTTTAAACTCGGTGCTCACTTTTCAAGCACTTCGTCAAACCTGATAAGACTTGATCTGGAAACTACAATCTGTCAGTACCACTGAAGAATGAAATTCACATCCAAGCAAAGAAAAGTTTTGGAGCAACCTGTGATATTATGTCCAACAATTAGGACAGCATCAGTGATATAACTGTCACCAGCTACAAGATTCCCTAAACTACGAAGTACCTGCGTGAATAGAACAATCATCCATAAGTAGCCAAAGCCTGAGATGTTTAAACCTTTAAATATTTGAATGCTAACCTTAATGACCATGACTGAAAACATGGACATTACACCTTTTGCATCTAAAATGACATTTGGCATGCAGAACCTAAATCTCTTATAGTGAATCACAACTCAAAAATGCACATGACTTGTGGGTACTGTGTGGATCACCCATGGCTTATGCATATATAAAAGCGCACAAGCAAAATATACGCACGCACACATCACAGATAGCCATATCTTTATGTATCAGGATAGCAAGGGAAGTTTGACTTGAGAATCTGTTGAGAGGAATGCAACCAGAGCCTTATCAGAACAAATTACTGGATGGATCGTATTTAAATTTGGAATCAACAGTTTTTCAAGATCTACAATATTTAAATTGCCTAGAATAAGAAATGCATGGACAAGGAAAGCTAAGGTAGTCAATATGCGGAAAATACAGAACGTAATTTGGACAATTAATATAAAATGGGTTTGACATGGTTATCTTTTATTCTAGATAAACCAGCTACCAATGCATATGCTTCAAAGGTGAAATAAAAAGGTCTGATGAGCATTTGAAAATTAAAGATCATTATCAGCAACATATGAATCTACTATTCAGCATCCAGGAGGATGTTTTGAGGTTCACATAGCAAATAAGTTTATTTTATACAAGATTGCAGGCCAACATATATTAGCAAGATAGATTCCATGAAGGTGAAAGAACAATAAAACTGACTACTAACAAACAAGCAAATAATTAGTGTGGAAAAAATTCAGTTCCATGAGTGCGGGTACTACCGGAATGAGCAGCTGCAAACTCTCCGATGATGCTAATCTTCCAGCTAAAAGTGCAACAACATCACTTTTTACCAACAAACTTACAGCAGTTTCTGAGAGTGCTGAAAGATAAACAACTACCCATGCCACTTCAGTAGCCAACTCATCATCACTAAATACAATTCAACCAATAATTGTTAGCTCACTGTTATGGTAACTCAACTAGGTAAGATAGAGATAAGCATGAAAAATATGAAGAACCTTGCAAGCATGAAATTAAATAACTTGATTGGACAGCATACAAACAGCAAGAGGCCTTCAGGCCTTCAGTTTTAAACGATTAACTTCCATAGATAATAAATAAACAAGCCAATCTTTTGTGACAAAGAACAAGCACTCGAGGGATCATCTCATATAGTCAGAATGCATTGGAGGAAATTGCATTTCTGAAAGAGCAAAAATTAGATCATCACATTATCTATTTCAGTGGCCAAGCTTAAAAATGTCACAAAACTAACAAATGCTGATTTTCTTTGATAATTATCATATCACATCTGTGATAACAATGCTCACAAGGCATAAATCATCATCCAGATAGTGATTTAACATACTTTCAGCATATGCATAAACATGCAAAGTTAGAGAAACTCGGTGAAGTTCCCAGGTCCTAACTCACAGAAAAAAATCAGCTGAGAATCTTTAATATGAAAATAGAAAATATCACAAGGCAAATAATATTGTGCTTGATGCTTATAAATATGAAAATTAACAGAATGAACTTCAAAAATCACATGATTAATGAACTACAACATCTACCATGCTTGTTCAAATATCCACAGACTAAACTCTAGCCTTTAGTTATATTTAACCTTGTCATGAAACATTTTTGAACGTTTGAACCAATCAAAAGCTTTTTAAGTGGGAAGAGAGTTTGAACTTTCTCGAACAAAGTGTGTAATGAAAGATAGAGAGTATGACCATATGCCCACACATATTCCCAAGAAATTGATATACAGATTAAATGATTATTAGTTTCATATCCATCAAGAAATTGATATACAGATTAGTAATTGCTTATTTTTAATACATTACAACAGGTTGTTACCTGGACTTTTACAAAGATTAATAACAAAAAATGTGGTTATACAATCCAAGTGAGAAGGGATAACAACAAACCAAGCAAAAAACCTACGATTTTTTCAAGTGCCGCATGATTGCATCTAGCACCCCATCAATTCTTATTAATGATGTTGCAGCCTTGGGATCAGGTCCCTGCACATAAACATAAGAGTAATTAAAGGCATTGAAGACAACCATTATTCATTAACATGATGCCTCGAACACTGGGTCTACACAAAAATAGCGTTTTATATATAAATGCATTTGAAATGGAACTAGTATTAGTATTTACAACCGGGAAGAGTCCCAAAGGAGCAAAAGATAACAAGTACAAACCTGCATATGGAATGAGACCAAATACTCAACTTAACTCAACTCATCTAAGCCTTTTCCCAACTACATGGGGTCGGCTACATGAAACTGCTTCCTCCACTCTGCTCTAGAGTGAGACCAAATAATACAAGAAAATAACAATAGCTTTTATTATGCTAATAGATCTTATTATCTTGAATGGGAAAGATCTCTAGTTGATTCGAGACTAACAAACGGGACTTTTTGGAATCACATGTTACCTTATCATAGTGAGAAGTGGTTAACAGGTTATATCCTTTGTAGATAAACAATTAGTGCACTTGTATCCCTTTCCATCAGTTAGCTTCTCAGAAGCAGCAAAGTGTCTCCTTGTAAAAGAACAGATGCTTGCACTCATGAGCAAGCATCCAGGGCATTGATTTACAGTTTACCCGATCACCATAAATAACAATGCTCATGAAGAACCTAATTTGCAGCATCATCGTCCAGCAGTCTGAAGTGTGAATCTGGTAAATTTTTCATACATGCAGCAAACAACTAGAGATGTTTATATGAAACAAATATACATTTTATATCTCCGTGTATACCTCAAGGTTTCTAACAGCAAAGAAAAGGAGTACCTTATCATCCATCATTTTTTAAGTTCATAAAACTAATTACAAATACAGACATAATGTAAATGTAAATCGGAAAAGTTGCAGCTCAGATTAATGCATTATGTAATAGAACAGATGCAAAAATAAGTTAAAGATAAAACAACGCAAATCTACATACTAGTTAACTGTAGATAGCCTGGTTGAAGTGCCATATTAACGTGCTTGCATGATAGACTTAGCACAAGAAAACCAGTCAAGATAAAGTTTCTAGAGTCAAAGGAGTATTATTTATATAGCTGAACAAATAAGAAATATCTGATTCATAATGAAACAGAGAAAACCATAATGCGTTCACAATTTTAATCCCTTCTAGAAACCATCATCTACCTCATATATTAGCTTATTGGTTTAAGGAAAAGGATCCCACTAGTTTGGGATTAAAGCTTTATTGTAGTTGTTATCATTGTTTTAAGGAAAAGGATCGATTTGACTCACAACGAACACAAGGAAGACTGGTAAACATTGTACGATTGCCATAGGAATGGCACTGCTTTATGAGTAACGCTTAACTATCATGAAGATACCCAGAAATATGCATCGATATCTTGTTGTTTTAAGAACTAGCACAGCTAGAATTGCCATGCTACATTCCAGAATCAATCGCTATGCTGCTTCTTATCCATGCGAGTAAACTTTACCATGTATAGAATTTATGAAAGCATACTGCTAAATCATTTTGAATTAGATGCCCAATATGCATAGCAATAGATTGCACAAAAAGCATAGATGAATGGTTTGCATAATAAATATAATAAGCATCAAATTGTTTTGCTCCCAGATTACTAACGAAAGAACATAAATCAAGGTTTAAACTTAAAACACTTGTACAGGTACCTGTAGCAGTACAGTGCAGTATCATACTGATACATGGTATGCCTCCATGTGCCAGCACAGCAAAAATGAGCATACCACACAATATGTCAGTATAGTACCAGCACAGAGGGTGTACCAATATCAGTATGGTATCAGACTTGTACACACGAGTATCTGAACCCTAGACACAAATCTTTGTGAATAGAAATATTAGTGAAATTCTCCAAATTTGTGGTGAAGAGATCACAACCTTAATGATATTTGATAGTGCCCAAGCAGCGGTCCTTGTTGTAGAAGGCTTATTTGACAGCATCAAACGTGCCAGAGGTAACAAAGCTCCTTGTGCAAGCAAAATATTCCTCAACTCCTCCCCTTCACCAGCAACATTTCCCAAGGCCCATGCACACTGCTCAGCAACAGGTACAGAACTCTTGTCTACCAGATATTCAAAAGTTAGTAACAAACTATTGGACAATTCAAATAAGCAAGAAATAGTATAAATTCCTACTAATAAAGAATAACTTACAGGCCTTTACTGGCCAATAAGCCCATTATTGAGATTATGTGATGAAATAACTGGCATAAGCATGGCTATTTCGCACAGAGTTGGATCCCTCTAAGCCTGAAATTTAAAATTGGTTAGGGTTGAAAATTGACTGGATCAGGCTTAAGTGCAGCATGACAAACTAGATTCCTGACACATCTATGTTCTGATTTTCGGATTCACCTCTGGCCTGCTTGTATATTAAGTTATTTCAGGTTCTGGTAGCATTTGATTCATGTAATATCAAGTCATGTTAGTAAGGCCTTAAACTTAAAACTATTCATGGCAATCTAAACCCACCTTAAGCTTATAACTATTCATGGCAATCTAAACCCACCTTAGTTAGATGAAATATTCAACCATGTCGAGATCCATATCTATATAAGTTGGATAGCCAGGTTGAAAGGTAATCAATAGGAGAACTCTAAAGATGGCCAAAGAAGTTAGAAGTTCTCCTTAGAATTTCTGTAGTTACAGATTTGTGACAAGCATGGGCAACAGAAGCAAGTTACAGATTTGTGACAAGCATGGGCAACAGAAGCACACAAATGACTTCAATGAAGATATTCAAGCCAAAACCGTCTCCCTCCAAGCTATACCTCTCCCATTAAACAACTTTGAACATACTCTTGTCTTGAATAGGGTCTCCATCTTATGATAGGAAGCAGCCTAACAATTTATATATGAAAAATTTAGAGAATTGGATTTAAAGAAGATGATGTCAAAGCAATCAAAAGTTCGAGCATAATCATTAAAATTGGATCAAGTTGGCATAATGCCTTAAGCTACGGCTAGCAAAATCCAATACTCCAGGATACCACTAATAGCTAGAAGCACCCCCCCCCCCCCCCCCCCCCAAATAAATGCGAGTTTAACCCCTTGAGCAGAGGTACCTGCTTAGCAACAGGCTCACTAAAGGAGAGTGGCTCTGATAAAGAAATTAGTATGCATTTATGGGATATTAAGTTATATAATTTATATAAATTAGGAGCAGAGGCTTTCACTTCACTAATTTAATGAAACCGAAATTTCAAAGAATTAATGGGTCTCAGAATGAATAACAAGAATTTTTTTTAAAAAAAAACCCATGAATCTCAATATAGAAACTGCTGGGTATATCTACGATGATAAAAATGGTTAAAAGTTTATGAAACCTATAAAACAGCAGCCAAAACTAGTATATTTGAACAACTCTTCAAAAAGATAACCAACCTCCTAGGTGAGCTATAAGCAAAGGCAGTGCAGGCAATAATGACCTTGTTTCTTCTGGTTCCCCAGCTGCTATATTAGTAAGGCACCAAGCAGCCTCAAGCAACTGCAAAATGATTAGAAAGATAATTGTAATAATAAGTAATTGAAAGTTATAGCATAGATTAATATAAACCATGGTAAGAACTAAAAACAACTTAGAAATTTCAGCAAATGACTCAACTGACTGGCGTCATTTCTAAGGCCAACAAGTAATATTTCGATTTAACCCAGCAAGCTTTGAAAAGGACTTTATGACCCAGCTGAGCCTGACCATTCCATCATAACTTGGATGACTCAAAGAGTCGATAAAACCTATCCAAGTGACCTTACCCTTTATAATCAAATGACATCATTAATCCAGTCAAGTCAAAACAGTTTTTTTTTTTAACAAAATCACTTCAAGATGAATTTAAGAATTCACTAATCAAGGGTATAACTTTTCAAGAATATGGTTTCTCATCATTTCCAAATGCGATCATATTAAGTGCTTTAGTGTTTAGATATTGGATAAGCCTAATAACATGATTCACTAGATACAAGTTACATAAATAGGTGGTTGTGCGGTTGCCTTTTGATTTAAAATATCTAAGGGTAACAAAATGAAGGAATCAGCCGCTTCATTCACTGGATTGGAAAAAAGTAACATATTGCAAATCAAAATGTTTTATCTCCAATGTGGTCATGGCCATAGTACTGTGCATGTAATAGAGTAATACGGTGTTCTATTTGTCATTGCTTTGAATCTCTGAAAGTTCTTCTAATTAAATAGGTTTGAATTTGCCAATGCTTTCTTAGATCATTAGTGAGAAGAAGAAAAATATGCTGTCCATATCATTGTTCACCAAAAACCATATGCTCTAAAAACTAAAGTAGTTCGGTTAGCATATCATATTAAAGTAAATCAATAGGTTATTCCTTCCTTTTGAAGAAGAATACTTTTTAGCTAATTTCACTGTTTTTGTCACGTATTTTATAATTGTTAAGCTACTAGGTATTTTTGTTTATATCATTTGTTTCAACAATATAAATTCACCCACCATCAAGTTGACTCACCCAAAGACATTTAAGCCTTTTCCCAACTACATAGGGTCAACTAATGTTTTAGGGGATCTAACGGAGTTTTACGCTGGCTATCAGCTACCTAACGCAATCCTCCTCCTCCTCCCCAATCTAGTTCTAGTCAACAAATACCCATTGACAAAATAAGGGTTAGCTTATTTTCCGTTACATCGGTTAGACATTAGCATTGGGCCTTGTAATCCTTATATGTATTACTAGCTCCAAGTAACTAGTAGAAGATTGCTAAAATATGTAGACCTGTTCATCTGGTGATCCAAAAGATAGACACTGCACTAAAACAGGAATAGCTCCAGCTTGGAGAACTGCTTCAACAGGAGGTACTTCAGACTTTGATAACAAGCGTCTCAAGGCACGAAGTATCTCTATCTTCTTCTGTGCCGCCCCTTTTCCTCTAAAATTTTAAATAAAAAGACATTAACATCAAGCAAGTTGAGCAAATAATTAACAGAGAGAATTACACAATGATAATGAACAGCATTCATAATAGAAGTGGAGGTCACATGCAGATTATAGCCACTGATGCATATAACTTATTTCTGCCATTTGTTTGCAATCCAATGCATAGCAGCTCCCATGTAAATTTTCGTTTAATAAAATAAATAACAGCGATGGATGGGAAACCTAAAAAATGCTTAGATGAATAGGTCGCTTTCATATTTGTCCATAACATTTTTTGGTGGTACAAGAAAAATTCAAACTGATTATGCCAGAGTCTCTTGGACCATCATCTATCTGTTTTCTTTTTTGCCCCTCCCTTTCATTACAGCATCCATCCTTCCTTCTTTGAAAGCAAATAAAAAAGGCAGTTAAGCCTCAAAGTAAAATTAAGGTCTAAAACTTAACCTCATATATTTTCAAGTCACTTACAGGAACACAGTTTTTGCAATTTTTCTGAAAAAAATATAACAATGGTTCTCAATTTCTCATTATATCAAATATCAACTTATTGTTTTCAAAGTGTGCATTATTTCATAATATTTTAAAAAAATATAGGCCAGCTTAAGATACAACTCAACTCAACTCAACTAAGCCTTTTCCCAACTACATGGGATCGGCTACATGAATCTGCTTCCTCCACTCTGCTCTATTCAGGACCAAGCCGACATTCAAATTACAAATAGTTATATCTTTTTTAATTATTTCAATCCATGCTAGTTTAAGTCTACCTCTACCTCTATTCTTACCATGGATTGTTAAAATATCACTCTTTCTAACTGGAGCATCTAAAGGTCTATGTTGTATATATCCAAACCACCGTAATCAATTTTTTCTCATTTTATCTTCAATTGAGGCTACTCCTATCATTTCTCTTATATGTTTATTTCTAATTCTATCTTTTAAAGTTTTACCAC
This sequence comes from Calamus simplicifolius, assembly GCA_900491605.1. Taxonomy (NCBI): domain Eukaryota; kingdom Viridiplantae; phylum Streptophyta; class Magnoliopsida; order Arecales; family Arecaceae; genus Calamus; species Calamus simplicifolius. The sequence goes on from UESW01003891.1 coordinate 1,304,970, forward strand.
ATATCCATCTTAACGTATGCATTTCTGTCACAATTTATTCACATGTTGTTTCAATATTGCCCAACACTCTATTCTATAAAGCATAGCTGGCCTAATAGTAGTTTTATAGAATTTTTTTTTCAATTTTAATAGGCTAGCTTAAGATGCTATAAAAAATAATTTTGAGAGTTTGCTTTAGATACTTTGGTGTTTTATCCTTGTTGTCTTAATTTGGAATATCCATTCAGGGATATATGCATGTTGAACTCTAAATGTTAATCATTTTCCTAATCCTAAGTCATTTGATAGTTGCCCTCATCTAAAATATCAATATAACAATGATTTTGGTAAAAAAGGATTTTTTCCCCCAAAGAAACACTTGCTATTGTAGGTTTAAGGGGAAGCAAGCCTGATATTAGTGAATTCTTGGCAACATTTAATGTAACTAGTGGCAGAAAAAAATAAATGTGCCAGTCATGTCACATGTCCAACATATCAATGCATCTAAAAATGGAATAACACAAGAACATTATATTTTCAAGATGAAAAGAGGCAATATTCTATGATTGAAAGAAAACCCGCATACAAGGATAAGAGTTGCTCCAAATCTGCTCTAAACAAGAAATTCATCATTGAAAGAAAATTCATGTCTAAGTCGCTTGCAAAATCTTTATCAGCTTGATGGGAGACAGAGAAGACATACTGGTGCGACACAGCAGACTTTAAATCTTGCACAGTTTGAGAAGTTTGGGCATCCAACGCCGCTTTCTCTTCATCAACAATCATATCACCCTCCAGTAAAAGTTCACTATCATCAGCAAGTGCATCCCGGCACAGACGCTTTGTGCGTATTAACGCTTCTCTCCTTTCCTTTCCCACTGCAATGGCATGTTGCCGCCGCCGTTGTGCAGCAGTATTGTGCACTGATAAACAAAGTTTTTATGTTATCTCCACAGAAACAGAATACGACAAATTATTGCATGAAATATAGCACCAAAAAAAAAATCAAACTATTCCAGATTGATTGCAAACTAGATGCTTAAAAATTGTTTTTTTATTTTTTTAATAACGTCTTAAGTTCTTTCTCACAATGCAAGCATAGCTTTGGTAATACGGGGAAAGGCAGCATTTTTTTTCTAATGCTGGGCTGGGCACTGAAAAGAGCATTAAAAAGAATCGGAGATCTTGATCACAAGCAGAAAATGCATAAGAGTTTAATTTTTTCTCCCTGCCACCCAGTTCTGATAAACTCCCTATTTCTAATGGATTTAAGCGACATATACAAGCTTTCCGTTGGCGACTTCTTAACCAGCTTGCCTAGTGTGGTAAACTGGTAATCCTTGCAAATTTTAGAATCAAACGATATATTCACACTCACTAATCAATCATACCAACATATTATAGGGTTTTGGGGGGAAGAGAAGTTGAATCCATCATTGAAGGTTCTTTCGATTGGGATCAAAATTCTTTAGGGTTTAAAGAGTGGACGAACCAAGACCAAGATGGAGCTAAAGTCGAATGAGATATTCCAGAAAGTAATAAAGAACCTGAGGACTTGATGGAATCTCGCCGGTGGGAAAGAGGGGAAGCCTCTTCGTCCGCCATCCTTTCCCCTTTTCTGTTCGATCTTTGGAGGCGAGCCGAATGCTACGAGAAAAAGTGCTTGGTTCTTTTTAACCCTTTATTTACTTTCGCCGAGTACTGCGACCACTGAAGCGCCGGCAGAGGCTCCTCGAATGATGACGGAGCGGGCCGTCGCTTTTCCATGGGCGGCCGAGGCCAAACGAGGGAGCGCGAGCGCGGCTTGGCAGAAAAGGCGCTGCGCCCCGACACGAATCTTAGGTACGGAATACCGCAAATGTAGTTCTATGCGGGTTTTCTGATATCATGGATGGTATATGCACCCATCCCCACGGGAGCTCCCTTCCGTCGCCGCCCTTTCGGCTTGGCATCCGGATTACGGTGTCCGCATATGTTATTTCTATGCGGAATTTCTTTTCTGCGTAAAAACGTTATGCACAATTGCACATGTCCCCAGATAAGCATCGTATCGGTGAATATTCCCTCCCTTTCAATTGAACGACATACGAATACGACGTCAGGAGCGGATGTCCGCATAATATTTTTATTCTTTCCGCGTAAGAATTCGGTCCATCGCGTCCCCGCTGGACCACAACCGGTGATCCGGATCCAGATAAGAGACAACGCCACCGTGGGTCCTTTCGCTGTTACCTGATGAAGATCAGATGGTTGATTTTACGATAGTCTGTGATAAGAATTACAATGTCACTTCGTCCACGACACCCTGCTCCCCTTCCGTCCGTCCCAGGTCGCGACTCCATGTCCATGGCCTCGCCTTAATGTAGTATTTGAATAGAAGATAAAAGGGGTATTTCCTTTTATTTCTAAGGTAGTATTTAAAATAGGAATAAAAAGGGATATCTTCTTGATATTCCTTTTATTCTTAAAAGTCATAACTATAAGGTAGTGTTTGATAGAAAAAATATTATCCATAGATAAGTGTATGGGATAGAGTTTGTCCCCTAGCTATCCCTAGGGATATCCCTTGGCTATCTCATTGATCATATTAAATGCAAAAAGGTAAATCCATAGGATAACTTTTTTTTACTCTTATTTGGAAGGATAACCAGCTATTCCTGCATTCTCTAGGGAATAAATTGAGGGAATATCCCTTGGTTAACCATGGTTAACCATGGATTATCCCTTTGGTTAACTTTATTCCCAGCTATCCCTTATAGTTATGGCTTTTGGGGATAAGAGGGGATATCCCTTATTTCAAACACTACCCAAGGGATAGCTGGGAATAAAGTTAACCAAAAGAATAATCCATGGTTAACTTCCTGGATATCCCTTTTATTCCCAAAAGCCATAACTATAAGGGATAGCTGGGAATAAAGTTAACCAAAGGAATAATCCATGGTTAACCATAGTTAACCATGGGATATCTCCTCAATTTATTCCCTAGAGAATGCAGGAATAGTTGGTTATCCCTCCAAATAAAAGTAAAAAAAGTTACCCTATGGATTTACCTTTTTGCATTTGATATGATCAATGGGATAATCAAGGGATATCCCTAGGGATAGCCAGGGGACAAACTCTATCCCGTACAATTATCCATGGATAATATTTTTTCTATCAAACACTACCTAAAAGTCATAACTATAAGGGGTAGCTGGGAATAAAGTTAATCAAAGGGATAATCCATGGTTAACCATGGGATATCCCCTCAATTTATTCCCTAGATAATGCAGGAATAGCTGGTTATCCCTCCAAATAAGAGTAAAAAAAAGTTATCCTATAAATTTACCTTTTGCATTTGATATGATCAATGGGATAGCCAAGGAATATCCCTAGGATAGCTAGGGAACAAACTCTATCCCATACACTTATCCATGAATAATATTTTTTCTATCAAATACTACCTAAAGGGTAGCTGGGAATAAAGTTAATCAAAGGGATAATCCATGGTTAACCATGGGATATCCCCTCAATTTATTCCCTAGAGAATGCAGGAATAGCTGGTTATCCCTCCAAATAAGAGTAAAAAAAAAAGTTATCCTATGAATTTACCTTTTTGCATTTGATATGATCAATGGGATAGCCAAAGGATATCCCTAGGGATAGCTAAGGAACAAACTCTATCCCATACACTTATCCATGAATAATATTTTTTCTATCAAACACTACCTAAGGGGTAGCTGGGAATAAAGTTAATCAAAGGGATAATCCATGGTTAACCATGGGATATCCCCTCAATTTATTCCCTAGAGAATGCAGGAATAGCTGGTTATCCCTCCAAATAAGAGTAAAAAAAAGTTATCCTATGAATTTACCCTTTTACATTTGATATGATCAATGGGATAGCCAAGGGATATCCCTAGGGATAGCTAGGGAACAAACTCTATCCCATACACTTATCCATAAATAATATTTTTTCTATCAAACACTACATAAGGGGTAGCTGGGAATAAAGTTAATCAAAGGGATAATTCATGGTTAACCATGGTTAACCATGGGATATCTCCTCAATTTATTCCCTAGAGAATGCAGGAATAGCTGGTTATCCCTCCAAATAAGAGTAAAAAAAAGTTATCCTATGAAATTATCTTTTTGCATTTGATATGATCAATGGGATAGCCAAAGGATATCCCTAGGGATAGCTAGGGAACAAACTCTATTCTATACATTTATTCATAAATAATTTTTTTTTTATCAAACATTACCTAAAACAATTCGCTCCCCTTCAAACCGCCGTTGGCCCGATCTCTAGGCTTCGGCCGGAGCCTGACGGGGATAACAGGATTCAGGTCGGCTAGGATCTTACGCACAGGGAGTTGTGGGTGTGTCCTTTTGATTCCTTCGACTCTGTGGAGCTGCGGCCAGGGGATACCTGGATTTTGTACGACGGCTTTCTTTCGCAGCTTTGAGATGGGTGTCGTTGAAGGGTTTAGGAGGAGATGAATTTGTTGGTTGATTGTTGGTGTAATTGGAATGTGACGTGGCTAAGCGGCTAATTGATTTGATCAAAACATGGCTCAGTGGATGATAAGATCAAGTATAAAGTTAAGCTTTATGTTCTTAAGATAAATTTATTCTGCACTTGGTGCTTGCAAATTTATGATGATTATCTTTCAAAATATAATTGTTTACTACTCATGAAAGCAATACTACTACTCACCGTAACAGCAAACCAAGAATGTTATACTCTCTTTAATTCAGAATATGCAAATGCCTAAGAAGAAAATGTTTTTCAGATCGATGCATGGAATGCATGTGGCATGTCCTATTTATAGATTTGAAGTGCCTCTTCGTTGCACTCTTTTGGAATAGATTGAAATCGATTTGACTTAATCGGTTGTGATCAAGAGATGTGAAGGAAGAGGCTTATCGGCTTTCGATATGCCGATTCATCATTTTGATATGAAGATCACGCTATCTATATGTTGTTTCAGGATGATCGGTGCATGTTTATCATCGTTTTAAGATTCGATCTGCCGATCAGCGACCGGGTGTGTATCTATACGCCATTTTGATCTACTGATCAGTGAGCAGGTGTTTTGATTGATCAAGGCCACCGTGATCATTTGATTACTCCGATCAGGTGCGTGATCATTTTACTGAGCTATCGGCTAAACTATATGGCTGAGCTATAGAACCGAGCTATCTCACCAAACAAACTGGCCGAGCTATCTCGCCAAACTGTGGGGCCGAGATATAGAAATCAAGCTATAGGGCCGAGCTATCTTTTGGAACTAACTCTTCGAGCTATCTCGCCAAACTATAGGGCCGAGATATAGAAATCAGGTAACGACTTACCATTGACCCTTCATCCGATTGATCTCTGCATTTGATCTTGTCCCCAATCCGATTGATCAACCAATCCAATGATGATCTCAACATCTCATCGTACGATCTGAATTCAATTATTTTTGTTAGTTAGATCTTCATGATTATGAAAAAATTTTAAGACTCCTCATGCTCCTCGCAAAGTGCAAAGTGCGCCTACAAAATATCTATTGCGCCCTTTGCACACGCACGTGCGCATTACTCTCAAGCTCTCTATTTAAGATGAGCCCAAATGCATAAGCATATGAAGAGGTTTCATATATAAGGTGCTTCCATCTTTTTTAAAACTTTTCATGTGGGACTAAAAAGGGGTCACCAATTTCTCATTCAAACTAATGGGTATAACCTAAGGGTTAAAATGACCCATTTTCTAACAATCCCTCGCATGAATAAAAATTAGACTTAGATCAAAGATCATCAAAGGTTTTATCTCCCATATAAAATGATTTTAATACAAATGAATATGCAAACACTTTAGAGAGTATAAATGGAATAAAGTTGTATCAGGATAGGTAGCTTGTAGCTTTGAACCTTCTTTAGTGAGCTGTTATTGAGTTTACTTGCTAAAAAGTGAACATGATGTCTTAAACTTTTCACCTTTTGATGTAAATCAAAATAATAATAATCACACAAGTTTTTTACAAGCATTCTTTTGGTTCTCATGGTTATGTTCATTTTAGCCTTGAACAACTCCTGGTCTCGAGTGCTTTAGAGAATTAAAACCAAAGATTCTCATAGAATTGACCCAGTTTACACTCACATAGGTGATTCTTATTAAGAGTGTTATGCTATACCCCATGTGAAATTTATGTCATAAGAACTATTAAAAGCAATGCTTATCCTAATACTCTTAGCATGTAGCACTAATTATCATAGGAATATATAGGATTAGACATCTTAGTGCTATGCAGATCTCTTCATAATTTAGTTGTCCCTTTTAAACCTAGATAAATATAGTCAATATAAATTATTCCATTTTCAAGTAACTACTTAATGGTATTATGTCTTCGACGTATATGTCTAGACTTACTATTATATATTTATTTTTAGCTCTAAAAATAGCTGATTGATTATCACAATGTATACATATCGCAGAAACATGTTTAGGCTAATATGGAATATCTTCTAAAAAATTTCGAAGCCATTCAGCTTCTCACCAGCTTTATCTAAAGCTATAAACTCCGATTCCATAGTGGATCGAGATATACATGTCTGTTTAAAAGATTTTCATGACATAGCACCTCCTCATAAGGTGAACACATATCCACTAGTAGATTTTGTGTCTTTTGTATATGATATCCAGTTGGCATCGCTATAGCCTTCTAGTACATCTGGATATCTTGAATAATGTAATCCATAATTTAGGGTATATCATAGATATCTTAATACCCTTACTAAAGTTGTCCAATGATCTGGACCTGGATTATTGGTGAATCTGTTTAGCTTATTGACAGCATAGGAGGATGGGTGCAATTTATGGCATACATTAAACTATCAATTATACGTGAATATTTTAATTGTGATATGGGTTGCCCGGTATGTTTAGCAAGATGTAGATTAGCATCTATAGGTATTTTAAGCGGGCTAGTATCATACTTATTAAACTTGTTTAATATTTTCTCAATATAGTAAGATTGAGACAATATTATACCTTCAGATGTTCTAGTGATTTGAATCCCTAGTATTACATCTGCAACACCCATATCTTTTATATCAAAATATTTAATTAACATTTTCTTTGTATGTTTAATCATATTAGTATTGCTACCAATGATTAACATATCATCCACGTATAAGCATACCACTACATACCCATTAGGTAGTGTTTTGGCATATACACATTTATCACATTCATTTATTTTGAATTCATTTGACAACATGAAATTATCAAATTTTATATGTCATTACTTATGTGTTTATTTTAATCCATATAAGGATTTCATAGGTCTCCACACCTTCTTTTCTTGGCCAAAAACAACAAAACCTTTAGGTTATTCCTTTTTTTTTCTCCAATTCACCATTTAGAAATATTATTTTAACATCCATTTGATGAATTTCATGATTGTTAATGGCTGCCAAAGCGATTAACATTCTTACGGATGTTATTCTTGTTATTGGTGAATAGGTGTCAAAGAAGTCTAATCCTTCTTTTTGTTTAAAGCCTTTAGCTACCAATCTGACTTTGTACTTATTAATTGATCCATCAGCCGTAACTTTTTCTTGAAAATTCATTTACATCCCAGAGGTTTCATACCTGATGGTAAATCTACCAATTCTCATGTATGATGGACTCAATTTCGCTATTAATAGCTTCTTTCCAAAAGGATGCTTGTGGTGTAAACATTGTCTCTTTGAATGTCGAGGTTCATTTTGTAACATGTATGTTACATAATCAGAACCAAAAGATTTTGTAACTTTAGGTCTCTTACTGCATATGGATTTATCTTCATGATATTTTTCATGATGACTACTGCTAGCAGTATTATCATAAGTTATTTTATTTGAACTTATTTCTAATATTTCTTTATTTGAAAATATATTTTCAAAGAATGATACATTTCTTGATTCCATGATTGTATTTTTCTATATATCGAGTATATTTGATTTATATACAAAAAAATGATATGCACTACTATTTTGTGCATAATCGATGAAAGTACAATCAACTATTTTAGGTCCTATTTTGACCTTTTAGGATTCAAAATACTACTTTAGCTAAACACCCTCGCACTTTTAAGTAATTATAAGAATGCTTTTTTTCTCTCCATAACTCACATGGAGTAATATCCTTCTTTTTAAGAGGTACTTTATTAAGAATATAATTAGCCGAGAGAATTGCTCTCCCCATAAATTCTATGGTGTACCATAATTTATCAACATGGCATTCATTATTTCTTTCAATGTATACTTTTTGCGTTCACCAATACCATTAGATTGAGGTGAATAATGAGCTATAGTTTTATGAATAATGCTATGTTCTTAACAAAATTCATTAAATAGAGCATCATATTCTCCACCTCTATCACTCCTTATAGCCTTATCTTTTTACCAAGTTGATTTTTAACTTCATTTTTATAACATTTAAACATTTATAAAGCTTTATCTTTATACTTTAGTAGATACAAATAACAGTATCTAGTTGAATTATCAATAAATGTTATAAAATACTTTTTACATTCTTTAGATTGTATTGACTTTAAATCACATAGATCGCTGTGAATTGAGTCTAGAGGTTCAGTATTCCTTTCTACTAAATGAAACGGTGTTTTAGCTAACTTAGCTTCAACACATACTTCACACTTGTATTGTGAATCGATTTAATGATTAGGTATCAATTCTAAATTCATTAATTTTCGTAATGAATTAAAATTCACATGTCCTAATCTATCATGCCATAAAGAAAAGAGTCAACCATGTAAACAAAAGAAGAATTTTTATTCCTTTCAAGGTTACGATGTAAAGTCATTACATTCATTTTGAATAAACCATTATTCAAATAACCCTTGCCAATAAAGACCCCCCCTTTAGTTAGTACAAACTTGTCAAACTTAAACACTATCCTAAATTCATGTTTGCTTAGGAGGGAGCCTAACACTAGATTCTTCCTGATGTCGGGTACATGCAGTATATCGTTCAATAGAAGTTTTTTTCCATATGTCATCTTCAGAACTATATGGCAAAGTCCTTCTATATTGGATGTAGCGAAGTTACTCATGACCAGATTTCTATCTTTGATAGGAGTATATGATGAAAACATACTCTTATCAAAGCAGACATGTCGAGTAGCTCCAATGTCAACATACCATTCATTTGGTTTATCAACCATGTTTGCTTCAAACATAACTGCTGACAATATTATCCATGATACTTCTTGGGATAGGGTATCTTCAGTTATATTGGCTTCTTGCTTCTCTTTTTCCTTGGAATGACAATCCTTGGATTTGTGCCATTGTTTACCACAGACAAAGCACTTGCTCTTGAACTTAAATTTCTTTGGATTGCCTTTTTTCTGTTTAAAGACCTCTATAGAAAACTTGTGTTTCTTCTTTCCTTCCACGAGGTTAGCTTTAGGCTCGGTAGGATGTCCTCCTGTCTTCTTGTCAAGCTCTTGTTATCTTCTTTGATCCTCAGTCGAATGATTAGATCTTCAAGTCCCATTTTCTTTTGCTTATGCTTCAAGTAGTTCTTGAAGTCTTTCCATGATGGTGGTAGCTTCTCAATAATAGTGGCTACCTGAAATGACTCACTCAGAGACATTCTCTCTACATGTATCTCATGTAAGATGATCTGCAGTTCTTGAACTTGCTTCATGACGGTTTTGTAATCAACCATGTTGACCCAATTATTGATTTTGATGATTAATAAAAGATATGAGTATATTCATTTTGTTTCTAATAAATTTAACAAGTGTTTCATGGATTAAAAATACTTGATCAATCAAAATGGATAAAGAAACATGTTTTGAATCAATATTTTAAAAGAAAATTTCAAAGTTCAGAGCCTGGAGTCGACACCCAAGGTTTCGGAGCTGACTCCAACCTGAGATACAGAGAAGTGCATTCTGTTTCAGTTTCTGGAGCCGACACATAGAATTTGGGAGCCGACACCTTAGATTTCGGGAGCCGACACCTGAGTTTCTGGAGCGACTCTAACATGAGAACAGAGAGCGTATTTTATGGACTTTTTGGAGCCAATAGTTACAGTTTCCGGAGCCGACTCCCGAAAGCGACGAGCCAACACTTACCTTTCTCGGAGCCGACTCCCCAACAAATTTTTCTTTACTATTTTTGAACACCCGACTTGGAGCCGACACCTGAAAAGTTGGAGCCGACTCCAACCTGTCAGGAACGGATTTTTTATCTGTCAGAACGTACTTCAACGGTAAGATTTCTTTTCACCTAACCTCTAACAGCTATTTTCTTTGTGTGTAGAAGAATCCAAACATCTTCAACGGCTATATTTCTTACCTAAAACTTGGATTAAGGAGATCTATAAAAAGGGAAAAAACTGTCCGTTTAAAAAAGGTGAAATAGAGAGGAAAAATCGAAAAAGGAAAAAGAAATATTTTGTGAAAAATCTAAAAAATCTTGAGAGAGAAATTAAAAGGAAAGACTCAGAGCTTACATCAACCAATCCAAGAGAGTCCAAAGAGAAATCCAAGGCATTCAAGTTCAAAATCGGAGGATTTTTCAAGTGAAGAAAAAGAAAGCAAAAACCCTGATTTTCCTAACTCCTCAACTGCAATCTTTGTGAAGAATCTGAGCTAAGGCCTAATTCAACATTTTAAAGGAGAAGAGGAAAAGAAGAAAAGAAGAAAAGCTCAAATCAAATTCGCTTCAAACAGGCTTTTCTTACCCTTGTTTATTTAATTAAATATTTGCTCACTTAAGGAGCTGTCTTGTATTGTAAACTCTATTTTTTATAGTTGTTGGCTAGTTCAATCAAGGGATTGAATTAGTGGAGGTGTGATACCTTGGTACAAGCTAAGGATAGCTTGTGGTTGGGTTTAGTGCTGGTGAGCTCGGAAAACCAGCTAGGTTCATTGTAATCCCGGGGGAAACAACAAGTTTTGAGTTGTGAGCTTGTAAAACAACTCGGCTGTAATCAAGTAGATTATAGTATGGACCCAAGTGATACTTGAGAGTGGACGTAGGTGTTGAATACACCGAACCACTATAAAATCCTTGTGTTTGTTGTGTTTTGACTCTCTCACTTTATCTCTTTATTTGTGCTCAATATTTATCCTGCACTTAATTTCTTTTATTCCAAAGCACATAGTTTTTAAAAGATCAAATTTTTTTTAAGAACCCAATTCGCCCCCCTCTTGGGTTACCATCTGGGCCAACAATTGGTATCAGAGCTAGTGCTCATTGTTTATTTGATCACACGATCAAGAGCTAAAGATCCAAATGGCAGCTCAAGCTGGATCTTCATTTGTTGAAGGTCATTCTACTAATAGACCTCCTTTGTTTAATGGTTCAAATTATTCTTATTGGAAAGCTAGAATGAAAATTTTTATTCAAGCTTTAGATTATGAACTTTGGAGTGTAATCACTAATGGACCAAGCACACCCACACACTTGGTAGATGGTTCAATAGTTCCTAAACCCGAAAGGGATTGAAATGAGAATGATAGGAAAATGGCTCAGCTTAATGCAAAAGCCATGAATGTTTTATATTGTGCTTTAGATGCTAATGAGTTCAATAGAATCTCTACATGTATTTTCGTAAAAGAAATTTGGGATAGATTAGAAGTTACCCATGAGGGTACTAATCAAGTTAAAGAATCTAAAATCAATATTCTAGTGCACAAGTATGAATTGTTTAGCATGGAACAAAATGAAACCATCACATGTATGCACACTAGATTTACTGATATTGTAAATGGTCTAAAAAGTCTTGGCAAGACCTACACTAACTCTGAATTAGTTCATAAAATTCTTAGGTCTCTTCCAAGGACAAGGGAAGTAAAAGTAACTGCAATCCAAGAAGCCAAGGACCTCAACACATTACCTTTGGAGGAGCTACTTGGATCATTGATGACCCATGAGTTGACCATGAAGCAACATCAAGAGAAGAAAGTCAAAAAGAAGAAAATAATTGCCCTTAAAGCTGCAAAAAAGGAGATAAGCAGCAGTAAGGAAGAAGAGGAAGATGAGGAGACAGCTCTCCTCACTAGGAAATTTAAGAAATTTATGCAAAGAAGGAGACCCTTCCATAAGAAAAGATATGAAACAAAAATGGAAGGAGAAAAAGAAAAAGAGAAGGACAAGGATAAAGAAAAAGAGAAAGACCCCCTCATATGTTATGAATATAAGAAACCAGGGCACTTTAGATATGATTGTCCTCAACTGAAAAAGGGGCACAAGAAGAAGAAAAAGGCATATGTTGCAACATGGAGTGAAAGTGATGAATCCTCATCCAAGGAAGAACAAAAGGAAGTTGCAAACATTTGCTTTATGGCAAACGACGATAATGAGGTAAGTTCTGAAACACCTTATGATGATTTTACTTTTGAAGAATTATATGATGCATTTAATGAATTATTCACTGATTTTAAAGCTGTGAAAAAGAAGAACAAATCTTTAAAAAATGATAATTTAAATCTTGCCGAAGAGAAAGATAAACTAACTTAGGAAGTTGAAAAACTAAAATCTAAAAATGAAAATTTGCTAAAAGATAAAGAGTTAATTTCTAATGAAAATGTTAATTTAAAGAGAGAAGTTGATAAATATAGAAATATAGTTGATAAATTTACATATAGCTTCGAAAAACTTAATTTGCTATTGAGTAATCAAAGGGCTGTATTTGATAAGGCTGGATTAGGGTATAGACCTAATAAGAAATAAAAGTATGTTAAAAACTTCTTTAGAAAAGAACAGGATAAAAATGATGTTTCATGTTATTGTTGTAACAAAAAGGGACATAAAGCTTATGAATATAATTTTAGAAAAATAACAAGAATTTATGTATTAAAGGTAAGAAAATATGGGTTCCGAAAGAAACAATCTTTGTTGCTACTAACCATGAAGGACCCAAAAAAGCTTGGGTACCTAAACAGAAAGTTTGATTACCTTGCAGGAGTGTCTTATGGCCAAAAGATCAAAACGAAAGTGGTATCTTGATAGCGGCTGCTCAAGGCACATGACGGGTGATAAGGAGCAATTCATCACCCTTGAAGATAAAAGAGGAGGAGTTATCACATTTGGAGATAATGGTAAAGACCAAATTATGGGATTTGGTAAAATTCAGATAACTCCTTTACTTTTGTAGAAAATGTTTTATATGTAGATGGCTTAAAGCATAATTTAATTAGTATTAGCTAATTGCGTGATAAAGGTTTCAAAGTCTCATTTGAAGCTTCTATATGCACTGTTTCTAATCCCATTGACAATAGCATTGTATTTGTTGGTAATAGAAATGACAATGTATACTTAATTGATTTAGACAATTTGTCTACTAATAATCATTGCTTAGTAGCTAACAATGCTAATGCTAATGAGATTGGATGGTTATGGCATCGTAGATTAGGTCATGCAAGCACACACCTAATTTCAAAATTAATTAAAACAGATTTAGTTAAAGATCTTCCAAAGCTAGATTTTGAAAATAACAAAATTTGTGATGCTTGTTAATTAGGCAAACAAACTCACATCAAAAAATGTAGTTTCCACTTCTAGGCCATTAGAACTACTTCATATGGACCTTTTTGGACCTACTAGAACCACTAGTCTAGGAGAAAAGAAATATGGTCTTATGATAGTAGATGATTATTCTAGATACACTTGGGTATTGTTTTTGGCTCATAAGGATGAGACTTTCTCAATATTTCTAAAATTTTTCAGGAAAGTCACTAATGAGAAAAAACACCATAGTGTCTCTTAGAAGTGATCATGACACTGAATTTGAAAATCACTTATTTGAAAATTTCTGCACAGAACATGACATTCATCATAATTTTTCTGCACCTAGGACACCACAACAAAATGGAGTTATAGAAAGAAAAAATAGGACTCTAGAAGATATGGCCCGTACCATGCTATGTGAAAGCAACCTACCAAAGTACTTCTGGGCGGAAACTATAAACACTACATGTTACATTCTTAATAGAGCCCTAATTAGGCCAATCCTTAAGAAAACACCTTATGAATTATGGAATAATAGAAAACCAAAGATAGTTATTTTCATGTATTTGGCTGTAAATGTTTTATTCATAATAATGGAAAAGATAATCTTGGTAAATTTGATGTAAAATCTGATGAAGGCATATTCTTAGGATATTCAACAACTAGTAAAGCCTATAGAGTATTTAACAAGAAATCCTTAATTGTAGAAGAATCCATTCATGTAGTTTTTGATGAGTCTTTAGCATCAAGTTCAGAAAAATTTGATGATGAGGAAGATACAAATATATTAGAAAGAGATATTGAAAAATTAAATATAGATGTATCTTCAGATCATGAACAATAAGCTAAAGATGATAATTCACCTAGGATTGATGATATTGATACTAATCATAATGAAGTAGATCTTCCTAGAGATTGGAGATATGCCTATGGTCATCCAAAGGAATTGATTATTGGTGATCCATCTCAAGGAGTAAGAACTAGGTCATCTATGAGGAATATCAATAATCATCTTGCATTTGTATCTCAAGTTGAACCTAAAACCATTGAAGAAGCTGAAAAAGATAGTAATTGGATGCTAGCTATGCAAGAAGAATTAAATCAATTCACTAGGAATAATGTATGGTCCTTAGTTGATAGACCTAAAGGCCATTCGGTTATAGGATCTAAATGGGTATTTAGAAATAAATTGGATGAAAATGGAATAGTAATTAGAAATAAAGCTAGATTAGTTGCAAAAGGATATAATCAAGAAGAAGGAATTGATTTTGATGAAACTTTTGCACCTGTAGCTAGATTAGAAGCAATTAGATTACTACTTGCATTTGCATGTCATATGAACATAAATTTATTTCAAATGGATGTTAAAAGTACATTTCTAAATGGTTTTATAAATGAGGAAGTATTTGTGGAACAACCACCTAGTTTTGAAGATCATGAATTTCCAAATCATGTTTTTAAATTGCACAAAGCACTATATGGTTTAAAACAAGCACCTAGAGCTTGGTATGATAGGTTAAGCAAATTTCTGATTGAAAATGATTTTACTAGAGGAAATGTAGACAAAACCTTATTTTTGAAAAGGAAAGACAAATACTTATTAGTAGTACAATATATGTAGATGATATTGTATTCGGTGCTACTAACAATCTCTTGTGTCAAGAATTTGCTAAGTTAATGCAGGGTGAATTCGAAATGAGCATGATGGGAGAACTCAACTTCTTCCTAGGACTTCAAATCAAGCAAAGTAAAGAGGGGATTTTCATCAACCAAACAAAGTACACAAAGGAACTTCTCAAGAAGTTTGGAATGGATCAATCAAACCCCTTGGAACACCTATGAGTCCTTCATGCAAATTAGACAAAGAAAGATGGTAAGAAGGTAGATCAAAAATACTATAGAGGTATGATCGGATCTCTACTTTACTTAACAGCAAGTAGACCAGATATCATGTTTGCTGTTTGTCTATGTGCTAGATTTCAATCAGAACCTAAAGAATCTCACTTAATTGATGTGAAAAGAATTTTAATATATCTAAGTGGAACTAAAAATGTAGGATTATGATATTCTAGAGACTCAACACTAAACTTAATTGCATATTCTGACTCTGACTATGCTGGATGTAAACTAGATAGAAACAGTACAAGTGGTACATGTCAACTCTTAGGAAGTAACTTAATCTCTTAGTTTAGCAAAAAGCAAAATTCGGTTGCATTATCTACTGCTGAAGCAGAATATGTTGCAGCTGGAAGTTGCTATGCTCAAATCTTTGGATTAAGCGATAACTTGAAGATTATGGCATAACACTTGATAAAACTCCTATTAGATGTGATAATACAAGTGCAATCAATTTAACTAAGAATCCAATCCAACATTCAAGAACTAAACACATTGAAATTAGATATCATTTTATAAGAGAACATGTAGCTAATAATAAAATTTGCCTTGATTATGTTAGTACTGAAGAACAATTAGCTGACATATTTACAAAACCTTTGAGTGAAGAAAGATTTTGTTATCTTAGAGGTGAATTAGGGATTTGTGATCCTTTGGAATGACTTTAAAACCCTTAAGGAATGACTATCTAGATTTCTATCAATTTCTTGAGATTCCTTTCATATTTTAAGGATAATTTATCTAGTCATTTGAGCAATTTGATTCTCCATATTTCAAAGATTTTTTCAAAAATTTATTGACCTTATTTTGACAAGTTTCGGCTATTTGAAACTCATTTATTTTTCTCTGAAATGTCAGTGGAGTCGACACCTCAATTTGAAGAGTCGACACCTCTTCTGTGTCGCTCGGTCTTTGACCTTGGAGTCGACACCCGCTTAAGTGGAGCCGACTCCAGTTTGGGCGCTAACTGTGTTAGCGACTTGGAGTCGACACCCGACTTTGCGGGAGTCGACACCTGGTGGTCCAAATTGACTTTATTAGGGCAGAGTCGATACCTTCCGATTTTTATCTTCTCCAAACCCTTTCCAAATCATCTCCAAACCCTCTCCAATCTTCCCAAAGCCAAATACTCCCCAAATCAATCATTCCCTAAGATTTCTATGGCACCTAAGCATAGGGGATCGGTCTTTGATGCTCCCATTGCTATGAGGAAGCGTACGGCTAGGGTCCCATCCGAGAACCTACTCCCAGTGATGATTCTTCGTTAACTCCTTCAGATAATCCTGGACCCTCCTCTCCTCAGTAGGGGTGCAACTTGGGCCGGTTTCAACCTGAACCCGGCCCGTGGAACCCGATTTGCAGCAGTACTCAAACTCTAATTTGCTTAACCCGAACCCGAAGGATCCAGGTTGAACCTGGAACGATTTGCAACTTGGGCCGGTTAGGGTTGCAGTTAACCCGAACCCGAGAAAACCCAAACCCGCAAAGCCACAAGCAGTAGGCCCACTGGTGTTGTGGAAGCGATGATTTAGCCTTGTTTTTAGTTTAAAGTATGTAGAGCTGACAATAGTTTTGTGAAGTGATGATTCTTGGTATGAACATTCCACTAGAATCTTCATTACCTTTTAAAATGAGCACTATACCTTTAACCATTTCATTTTATCATAATGTTGGTGAGCCGAACTAGTATCTTTATTTTTTTAATTATCTTCTTTGAGACATTTGTAACTTCTAATATGAAGTTTACCAAATTTTATGAAAGCATATGGGAAGAGGTGATGAGTAGAAAACTAAAACATCTGGAAAGGGGTGATGAGTAAAAATTCAGAGAGCTTTGGATGGCGAATGCAGTCTCGCTACTTGAAAAAGATCTCTCATACCAGACTTATGTGGTCTTCTAACTGGCTCTTTATATCGTCTCAATATTTTCTGCTTCTGAAGGATAAAGGTGACTTCATCAATGCATATGGTGGCTATTTAAATGTTATGCAATATTTGGATTACTTTGGATATGTTTTGGTTTAAGAATATACTTTTTTTGTTTAGTCTTATGTAAAAGATGTATATTTTTAGACATGTAATTTGAAATATGAAGCTTGTTTGTTTCAGATTATCATATATATTTTTTTTCTATCAACCCGAATTCCAACCCAAACTCAACCCGAACCCGATTTTTAAAAATAGGGTTAGGGTTGAGGTTTTACAAATAGGGTTAGGGTTAGGGTTAGGGTTGACATTTTACAAATAGGGTTAGGGTTAGGGTTGAGGAAAACCCAAGTTTCATGAGCCTGAGTTGCACCCCTACTCCTCAGGTAGATACCCTTGCTGGGCGAGTTATTACCATGGGTAGGAAAGTTGATTTTGATTTCTTTGAAACCAGGGTTTTGACATTGGTAGACAGATTAAAGAACTCGGTTGGGATAAAGTTTGCTCTTTGGATATTCCTACTTATCTAGCTCTTGTCAAAGAATTTTATCTGAATTTATCTAGAGGAGACGGTGGAATTGTCAGTTCATAAGAGGAAAGAGAATTCATCTTACTTTTCAAATTTTAGGAAATCTGTTAAGTATTCCTGTCACTAGATTTGTTGCAAACATTCATAGTGATCAGCTGCTTTATCAAGAATGTTAGGAAGAGAAATAACTGAATTTGAAGAGGTTAGGGCAAACCAATTGCCACTTGAGCTTAGGCTGTTACATAACATGTAGTAGGATTCTATTTCCAAGACTGGCCGTTTTGAGTATGTCTAGAGCGAGACATTGTTGTCATGGACAGTATCTTGACAGGTCAGCCTATAAATCTTGCTGGGATGATGATATGGTATATGGCTGAGGCCGGGGGCAAGAAGAGATCTTCACTGCCTTATGGAATGATCCTAACCTTAATTTTTTGGAGTTAAGGAGTAGTTATTTCTAAAATGAGCCTTCGAAGAACCTAAGGCACACTGACTACTACAGCTTAGCCACTGTGCACAGGATGGGTTTTGTGAAAGTAGATGGTAAATGGAGAGAAAAGGTCATACTGGTGACAGGGTTGCTAAGACTAATGTGCCTGGCCCTTTTGAGGCAGGACCATCTGTGAGACACAGCTCACAGAGCCCAGTCAGGATGTACCTCTAGCTCTACCTGTTCCTTCTGCTTTTGTTCGTCATCTGTTGGTTTTTCAGATATTCAGTTAGAACAGCTTAGAAGTATTTTTGCCACTTACAAGGAAGAGATGAAATCTGAGTTAGATAGCCAGTTCATGAACTTGAGAGAGACACTCTATTCTTTGGATGAAAGAGTTAGAATAATTGAATCTACTCTTGGAGCCTCCGCTGAATCCTTAAAGAATGATCTCAAGAACATTTTTGAAGAACTTAAAGATATTGGTGGAGACTCAGAGACTTATTCCAGATGCAATGCTGAGCTTCAGGACAAAATTATGACTGATGCGCATTTGTTGATAGAAGACTAAAAGAATTTGTAAGGACTCAGAGTGAAGGAATGCAAGAATACTAGAAGATTTGCAAAGACTCATTAGAACTAACTTTTGATTATATTGTAATGAAGTTTCTTTGATGTTAATTAGTCTAGTTTGATGTTGATGTAATGAAGTTTCATTTTGTAAAATGATGTAATGCTTGACTTCTTGATGTAATGAACTTATTTGATACTTAATGAATGTCTTTTGATCTTTGAAGTAACTATCAATTTTGTCATTTCACTTAAAACCTCGTAACCTTTTTGTTGATTAAAAAAAGGGGAGAGATGGTCATATATGCTTAATTAATTGTCATATATGCATTGAAAGGATAAAAAGATGTTAAAATTGATATAACTGTTTAATGGTATCAAACATTAAAAGTTTACTGTTAAAAGGAGAGAATAGATGTTAAATTGAGTATCATAGGGGAGCTACCTCATTCAGGGGGAGCTTACCTGTGAGGAATAAATAATTGAAATATTTGATTTGAAAATCTTAATGTTTAATCATGCATATACTCAGTGTTTTTATAATCATCAAAAAGGGGGAGATTGTTGACCCAATTATTGATTTTGATGATTAATAAAAGACATGAGTATATTCATTTTGTTTCTAATAAATTTAACAAGTGTTTCAGGGATTAAAAATGCTTGATCAATCAAAATGGATAAAGAAACATGTTTTGAATCAATATTTTAAAAGAAATTTTCAAAGTTCAGAGCCTGGAGTCGACACCCAAATAGCCAGGACCCACCCCAAGGCGTATCAGAAGGTTTCTGGATTTTGGTATGGTATGGAGTGACACCCAAGGTTTCGGAGCCGGCTCCAACCTGAGATACAGAGAAGTGCATTCTGTTTCAGTTTCTGGAGCCGACACATAGAATTCGGGAGCCGACACATGAGATTTCGGGAGCCGACACTTGAGTTTCTGGAGCTGACTCTAACCTGAGAATAGAGAGCGTGTTTTATGGACATTTCTGGAGCCGATAGTTACAGTTTCCAGAGCCGACTTCCGAAAGCGACGAGCCGACACTTACCTTTCTCGAGCCGACTCCCCAACAACTTTTTCTTTACTATTTTTGAACACCCGACTTGGAGCCGACACCTGAAAAGTTGGAGCCAACTCCAACCTGTCAGGAACGGATTTTTCATCTGTCAGAACGTACTTCAATGGTAAGATTTCTTTTCACCTAACCTCTAACGGCTATTTTCTTTGTGTGTAGAAGAATCCAAACATCTCCAACGGCTATATTTCTCACCTAAAACTTGGATTAATGAGATATATAAAAAGGGGAAAAATCGTTCGTTTAAAAAAGGTGAAATAGAGAGGAAAAATGAAAAAGGAAAAGGGAATATTTTGTGAAAAATCAAAAAATCTTGAGAGAGAAATCAAAAGGAAAGATCAGAGCTTACATCAATCAATCCAAGAGAGTCCAAAGAGAAATCCAAGGCATTTAAGTTAAAATTGGAGGATTTTTCATGCGAAGAAAAAGAAAGCAAAAGCCCTGATTTTCCCAACTTCTCAACTGCAATCTTTGTGAAGAATCTGAGATGAGGCCTGATTCAACATTTCAAAGGAGAAGAGAAAAGAAGAAAGAAGAAAAGCTCAAATCAAATTCGCTTCCAACAGGCTTTTCTTACCCTTGTTTATTTAATTGAATATTTGCACTTAAGGAGTTGTATTGTATTGTAAACTCTATTTTTCATAGTTGTTGGCTAGTTCAATCAAGGGATTGAATTAGTGGAGGTGTGATACCTCGGTACAAGCTAAGGATAGCTTGTGGTTGGGTTTAGTGCCGGTGAGCTGGAAAACCAGTTGGATTCATTGTAATCCCGGGGAAACAACAAGTTTTGAGTTGTGAGCTTGTAAAACAACTCGGCTGTATCAAGTAGATTATAGTGTGGACCCAAGTGATACTTGGGAGTGGACGTAGGTGTTGAATACACCGAACCACTATAAAATCTCGTGTTTGCCGTGTTTTGACTCTCTCACTCTATCTCTTTATTTGTGCTTAATATTTATCCTGCACTTAATTTCTTTTATTCCAAAGCACAGTTTTTAAAAGACCAAATTTTTTTTAAGAACCCAATTCACCCCCCCCTCTTGGGTTGCCATCTGGGCCAACAAACCATCTTGTAGTCCAAAAACATGCCGACTATAAATTTCTTATGCCCAGCATCCTCGGTCTTATATTTCTTGTCCAAGAATGCCCACAGCTCTTTGATAGTATTAATACTACTGTACACATTGTACATAGTATTCTCTAATCCATTAAGGATATAAATCTTGCATAGGAAGTCTGAATGCCTCCATGCAATAACAATTAGTTTGTCGATCTCTCCTTCCTTCAAAACTGATGGATCTTTGTTAAGAACTCTGACCAGGTTCAGAGTGGTAAGGTAGAATAGCATCTTATGTTGCCATCTTTTGAAATCGTATCGTAAATTTTTTCGGCTTCTCAGCTTGAATAGGTACAGCAATTGTAGCCATCACTGTAGCAGCATGACGATGGAAATTTGTCTTAAGAATGTTGGTGGAATTGGAATGTGATATGGCTAAGTGGCTAATTGACTTGATCAAAAGATGGCTAAGTGGATGACAAGATCGAGTTTAGAGTTAAGCTCTATATTCTTAAGATAAATTCGTCCCACATTGGTGTTTACGGATTTTTGACGATTGTTTCCTAGGATACAACGGTATTCTTCTGATTAAAGCAGCACTACTACTCACTAGAACATCGAACAAGAATGCTATACTCTCTTTAATTCAGAATATGCAAATGCTTAAGGAGGAAATGTTTTTTAGATCGATGCCTGGAATGCATGTGGCATGTCCTATTTATAGGTTTGAAGTGCCTCTTCAAAGCACTCTTTCGGGATAGATTGAAACCGATTCGACTTGATCGGTTATGATCAAGAGATGTGAAAGAAAGGGCTTATCGGCTTTTGATATGCCGATTCGTCATTTTGATATGAAGATCACGCTATCTATATGATGTTTTAGACTGATCGGTGCATATTTATATGCCGTTTCAAGATTTGATTTGCCGATCAGCAATCGGATGCGTATATACACCATTTTGATCTACTGATCAGCGATCGGGTACGTCGATTGATCAATGCCATTGCAATCAGTCGATTGCTCCGATTAGATGCACAATCATTTTGTCGAGCTATCTGGCCAAGTTATTGCATTCTTTGCACACACGCATGCACGTAGTATCATTCTCAAGCTTTCTACTTAAAATGAGCTAAATGCATAAGCATGAAGAGATTTCATATAAAAGGTGCTTCTATTTTTTTTTAACTTTTCATGTGAAAATAAAAAGGGTCATCAATTTGTTATTCAAACTAATATGTATAACCTAAGATTTAAAACGACACATTTTCCGAGAGAATTTGGACTTCGTAGGGAATAAATCGGATAGGACGGATATCAATAAACTTTTTAAAAATCCATCGGAAGTCTGTCTCCGTCGTTGAGCTACCTCCCAACCAAAACATATAAAATAGAATTATTTTTATATTCATTCTTTTTTAATATATCTTCAAACCCTCCCATTTATTTTTTTCAGTATGTCACCGTTTTACTCTAATTTTTTTAATAAAATAAATTTCCTAGTATACTTGAATATGAAATGATTTTAATTTTAAAATATGACTAATTGAATACTGAACTATTGGTCTTTAAATATTTTATTAAAATAAATAATTTTATTATTTATTTCATCAATTTAACATAATGATAGATATGAAATGTTATTTTATCTTTATTTTTTATTTTTTAAAAGATAAAAGGAATTGAGGGTTTCCAATAAGCATACAAAAGAAGATTTGAGAGGGGATCATATATATATATATATATATATATATATATATATATATATATATATATATATATATATATATTTTTGCAAGCTGTTTTTTTTTTTTAAAGTAGGGGTAGGGTTTGAGGTGGACTTGGAATAGAAACTAAACTTGTTGCCTTTGGTTAGGAATGAGGATGGAACGGTTGTTTAAAAATAAAGCGTTTAGATAGCTCAAGGATTATTGTTCTTGTCGCGACGAAGAGAACGAGATACAATCAGGAGAGGCTGACGCAGCAGAACAGCCCATCAAAATTACAAAACATTTGACTGCATCGCTCTTCATAAGCCTAACTTAGAAAAGCGTATACCGTCAAGTTCTTTCGGATCGCAGGAGCCCTTAGCCTCAATTTCTATTTGCACCGTTCAGATTACTTAATAAAATTTTTTTATATTTAAAAAAAATTTAAATTATCTATCTTTATTTTTTTCTTGCCTTCTTTTTCTAAACATCTCCTATCTAGTACCACCCCTTCATCCTCTTCAATACCATCCCCCTCCTTTCGTCTTCTTTTCTTTTTCGGAGCCCTTCCCTCACTTCCTGATATCTGCTCTCTTTCGGCCCCTTCTTCGCTTTCTGGCATCGGCCCTCTTTGGCCGCCAGAGTCCTCATCCCTTTCGACATCGTTCGGCCAAATAGAATCGAACGAAGGGCCTCGTTCGTTCATATTTAGCCGAACGAGAGCCTTTGTTCGGCCATGTTTGACCGAACGAAGGGCCTTCATACGATCCTATTTGACCGAACAGTGCCGAAAGGAAGGAGGGCGCTGGGGGCCAGAGAAGGCCGATGCTAGAAGCTGGGGGGCGTCAAACATAGCAGGTACCAAAAAGTGGAGGAAGGATACTGGGGAAGGGAGAGAAGATGGGAAGGAAGAGGCGGTACCGAAAAGAGAAAAGGAGACGGGCTGGAGAGGAGATGGGTTCGAAAGGGCGTTGCTCGAGAGGAGAGGAGATGGGGGCGGCGTGGAAGGGGAGGAGACGGGAGCGGAGGGGGTATGGAGAGAAAAGAGGGGAGGGTAGTTTAATTTTTTTTTTTTTTAAATGAGAGGGGTATGGAGAGCAATTTGGGCGGTGCAAATAGAAATTCCCCTTCTGCAATCCATTGGGAGTGAGACCCTTCAGTTCGAGTGGACTAAATGAACCCTTACTTAGAAATCTAGATTTGAACATCGCTACAATTAAAGTCGAACGATGAACTAAGAAAGGATTTTTTTTTTGGTATAAACGGATGATCACATCATTCTAGAGTGAGTCGAGCTGATATATCAGAATACAAAAATTGAAAAAGAACAGAAGGGCAAGGATCCAAAAGTTAGAATGATAAGCCACCATAGCAGCGATCCAATCAGTCGCTGAGTTGGTTTCCTAATAGTCGAATCTGGGCGATATGAACTTTTTCGAGATACAGCGAATATTATAAATTAAGGGGTTAGATGATATATTAACAATTGATAATGATAACAGTAAAAAAATTTTTTAATAATAAAATAATAAACATTCAAACTATGAACGACACTAAAAATATTAACCCATATAATAGATAGTTCAGCAAGAAAGACGAATGAATCTAGAATATTAAAACTATCAGCTACTAATAAAGCATCATTCATCTTTCGAATCACATAGGCTGAACTCGCATGCGTATTACGGACGCTAAGAAACGAGTTTGACAAGAACCGATGGTACATTTAAATTGTGCCTTTTTTTTTTTGGGGCGCTCGATTTCAATAAATCATCAATCTATCGTTTGATCGATTTTTTCACGTCAATTACCGCTTGATTTTTTTAATCAATTCAACCCTCTTTTAATACTTCTCCAAGGCTCACTTCGTTCCGCGGCACAAGAGACCACATCACCTCTCCACCTCGCCTGGCAAACACCAATTCAGCGACCACCGTGCCGCACTCTAGTCCACGTGTCAGTAGAGCACGCGCTGACCACCGTCCTCTCTATCTATCCCGCCTACCCAATCCTCCACTCTCCCTCTCCCAGCGCATCGCAATTTCCAGGGAACCCGATCAAAAGGCGGCGACTTTACCCTCTGAATCCTTTGTAGATCCATAAACAAATAAATGTTAGAAGGGAAGAGAAGGTGGTAGTGGCATCGCCCTCCGATCTGCAACGCCGGCAAACGGAATGGCAAGCCCCTCGCCTGCGGAGGCGGCGGCGCTGAAGGCGGTGACCCTGACCCACGTCCGGTACCGGCGCGGCGACTTCCTGGGCCACTTCCTGGCGTGGGTCTCCCTGATCCCGGTGTTCATAAGCCTGGGGGGATTCGTGACGCACTTCCTCTTCCGGCGGGAGCTTCAGGGGCTGTGCTTCGCGCTGGGCCTCGTTGTGTCCCAGGTTCTCAACGAGCTCGTCAAGACCTCCGTCCAGCAGTCCCGCCCGGCCACCTGCGCCGTCCTCGAGATGTGCGACTCCCACGGCTGGCCCTCATCTCATTCCCAGTACATGTTCTTCTTCGCCGCCTACTTCACACTTCTCTGCTACAAAGGCGTCGTCGGCGTCTCCTCGCCGTTCTCCAGGCTCTTCTTCGCCTTCCTCCCCTGGCCCCCGGCGGTGCTCACCATGTACTCTAGGGTTTACCTGGGCTACCACACCGTCGCCCAGGTCGGTCTCTTGATTTCTCTTGTTTCGTTCCTGATTTGGGGTTCTTGATGATGAATCTTGTTTGTTTTGCTTGGAATGGTCTCTAGGTGTTTGCGGGGGCGGCGCTGGGCCTGGTGCTCGGGGTGGGTTGGTTCTGGATCGTGAACAATATGCTGGTGGATTATTTTCCGGCGATTGAGGAGAGTGCTGTGGGAAGGTTCTTGTACATCAAGGACACGTCGCATATACCGAATGTGCTCAAGTTTGAGTATGATAATGCGAGGGCTGCTCGGAAGAAATTGGCTCAGGATTGAATGCTGTAAGCTGGATCCGATTGCTACAGTTCGATGCAAGTTTTTTTTTTTTTTTTTTCCTTTCTAATCGTGCTGCTGCTTTGATGATAAATCTTGCATTTTGTGGAGTCCTGATTTCCTACCTATTTGTGCTAAATATTATCAGGAGATGATCGGGAACAGGGTCGAAATTTGCTCTCATATTTCTTGAAATGCTCTGTAATAGTATGAGCATTTGGATACTTACTTCATTTTCTTTACTCAATAAATATAGTTTGTCTGGAATGAGTGTGTGGTCCTGTTTTTGTAATCTATGTAGGGGATGCAAATACAATCCATTCAGTAGACAAAATTATGGGATCAACTAGCAAACCTTATTGCGGTTGTTTTGTCTGGCTTCTTAATTTGTTGCTCATGTGCATTCTTTTTAGGAGCACATTCTTTGTTAGCAGAATCCTATCTGTCCATCTTCCTTTTTCTTTTTCTTTTCTTTTGTCCCCTTTGTTTTTTCGTATTTTATGTCAACGAGCAAGTGCTTTCTGTAAAAGAACCAATCTCAGTTGATCCTATGCTACTTTATTCCTAAGTGGCACAGCTCCTGCATCCATTTATATGTTTATTTATGATTCTAACACTTATGTTAAATTGGTTTGACATGTCGATTTGTACAAGTTAGCAGACCTTATAATCTTTTTCTGTGAGGTATCCAAATCCATCTTTCTAGGTCAGCTGCAGCTGTGCATTAAATTAGATATTGACTCTCTGCATGAGAGAATCATGATCGTAGAAAAGATTGTTTATCTCTTTTAATTAATTCCAGACAAGACTTCTTGGCATTTATTTCTTCACATAAAGTGCAAATTATGAGCCCTATTTAAGTATGGTGGATCAATCAAAACCATTTTATTTGCAGACTTGATGGAACCTCCTTTTGGACATGTGGCACATAGCCCCTTAATTCGTGCTTTTAATAAATTAACTATCCTACTTCAATAAACCTTTTTCGTTGTTTACAAAACAGTTGGAACTTTTTTTTCCCTTAATGCCTCCACTGAGCCATCTCTCCTAGTACTCTAGAATTGACTTTCCTTAGGCAGTGAACTCCATTGAAATTTCTATCTCCGTAATTCTTTCCATCAGGTACCTGTTTAAGGAGATAACCTTTGTGGATGTCATTCTTAGTAAAAACTTGTATTATTTCGGAAGTATTTTGTAAGTGTTTTGCTAAGTATAGTTCAGAAGCATTTTGTGGATGACGTTCTTGGTAAAAATTCTTCTGATTGTTGCTAGATGGAGTGATGAGGTGATAACACTGATGAAACTGGAGTTAATTAAGATACAGAGGTCATGCAAGAACTTTGTTTGAATTGTGACTGTAAGAGCAGTTCTAGAGCTACGATGTGATAAGGTGACTGTTGTTTCAAATCCTATCTGCGACACATGAACCAAAGTTATTGAAGCTAATTATCACCATGTTTGGGAACAATTGGATAGAAAGGAGGTCAAGACCACTGCTATTCATTCAAAAGACCATGTCACCTTTTTCTTCATTAAAGGCTTAGTGGTAGAAAGTTAGAGGAACTTATGGTAATTTGGGCATGATTGCTTTTTATGCATCTCCTTCTCTGATGAAAAGTGTTCACCTTTTGGACTCATATAGTGGACAAATAATGTACTGAGCACAATTTTGCATCGCTTTTACTCTTGTTGGGCCTTATCTTTTAGTAATAAGCCACTTAAGAGGGGTATTTTGGTCATTTAGACTCCTTAAATGGTTGTCTGATATATTATAAGCAAAAAATACTAAACAGATCAATCGTTTTATTTGATATCACTTTTCTCTCTTCTTTGAAGTCTTAGTGCTTGTGGCTGTGCTAATTACCTATTGGCACATATGTTTGCGTGCCCATGTGCAAATCAACTTTTTTTTTTTTTTTTATTGTGGGAGGGGGAGGGGGATGCCTCTTAAAAGTTGAAAATTCTATTAATTATATAGGTGGTGGCCCCTTAAAATGTATCATCTCAAACACCATCGTTTCCCCTCCCTCTCAAAACATATCGTCTCAAACTTGGTCCCTCACCTCTGGTTTAGTTGATTTCCCATTCTTGACAATGGGCTTTGTCTCCTCATTTCCTTGGGTTTTCAAATGCCTATCAAGCACAAAGATTTTTTAGTTAGAATAATGTATGAGTTCTACCAAACAACTTCTAGTCTCTTTGTTATATTTTCCACTTTTTACGGTATCGCAGCCCTTCTAATTTCATTTCTCAATGAAGATATAATTAAGAAATCAAGTACATTAAAATATTTGTAAATTGGAGTTTTGTTTCAAAAACGGATTTCACATAATTTTACTCTTTCATCATCTTTTAAATTTGCGTTAGTAGATAGGTGATGTAGGATAGCAAGGATTTGGGGCTGCCTACATGCAATGGTGGACGTTGAGGCAAAGGAATAGGGTTATGAAGGACTTTATTCCTTGCTGTTCTAATTTTGATGTTAAGATAATCAATGAGAAAACTTGAGAGCAATGGCTAGTCAAAAGAATGTCTATTTAGGGTGTCATATATGTGGGAAGTTGAATCAAGTCACAATCTGGAGCTCTCTTAGATAGTCAAATATAAATCTGTAATCAGATTAGAACAATTATGCACATAGAAATCTGTAGACAGCAATACAGAGGAGGAGCCTGTAATAGAAACAAAAGGATCAAACTTGGCCCAAAATCTTCTATTCCATTTGCTATAGAAAACCAGCATACACTAACTTTAGAAAGCTCTCAAATCTGATCCACAAGTTAACAATTTTGTTGGCTTTCTGGGTCTACTTTCAAAGCTAAAAATGAATTCCTCAAAAAAAAAAAAAAAATCAAAACAAACAAGTTATCAACTCCTGACAGTCTCAAGTACTGTAACACAACAATTCATGTCACAGACAGTAGCCAACCCTTTAACTTAATTAGATTTACACCTTTCACACCTTCAAAATTTAGACTCCAAGATCTATGACTGGAACCTGATTGGTTGTTTTTGGACTCCAAAACACCCTACTGATTTCAATCTAAAGCCTATATTAAAGAACTTGAACTATTGAATGTGATTCAGTTCAGTCTTGCATCAGAAAATTAGTTTAAAATTCGCTTGATTTGTTGTCGCATGAAATATCATAGCCCCATCCCTCCATCCTTCTCTTGGCCTTGTGTGCCTGACCATGTTGGGGGAAAATAACGTAACTTTGTAATTAGAAAATAACTAAATATTAAAAAAGTGTCCGATAGGTTCATGCCAGTTAGTGCTTGGTATTGGTACTAGTCTAGCATCATGCATGTTGACTGACACCAACCAGCATGGCTGGCTCTTGAAACTACGCATCTCCACCCTTCCCCCCACTTCTCTCCTCTGCCCCCCTTTTCTATTGAACCCTTATGTTTGTTGTATCTTCTTTTCGTCTTGTTATCCTCTATATTTTTGTTATTGATACAAAAAAATTATTTACAATCTGCTTGTCTTGTGCATGTGAAACTACATAAAGCAACCCAGTCACTTATATTCTTTCTGCCCATGTTTTTCTCTTAAGGTAGACCTTCATTCTCCTTTCTGTGTAATTTTGCAATCCTATTCTTTCAGTTCTTGATACTGTTTTTATTGTTTCAATTTAGTCCGCTTACCATGCTATTACTTTTTTCTAATATGATATCCTGTGTTTGTTGTGTTACCTGGTCACTTGCATCTAGCTCCGAGAATCTACTTCAGATGTGTATCAAAATCAGATATGCATCAAACAATCAGATATTTATCAGATTTTTTTTTTTTGGCTTTTAGAAATTGGTAAAGTGTTGGACTTCTCCAACAATGAGTTTGCGCACTACAATAATGTTAAATATAAATGTTTGCTCTTTTTAGAGATTGGTCAAGAATGTAAATGTTAAAATAACTATGCACGGTGTCTTTATCCTAAAATCTTCAATACAATTGGGAAATTTGGTTAAGAAATATGCATATAGGTAGACCTTAATAAACAATATATTTACTTTTTTCTTTTATATTATATATTATATATTATTTTTTGTATTCCTATGAGGCCATGACTCTTTGTTTGCTCTAATGGAGTGTAACGAGTCTCAATCCTATTCTTGTGTTCATGTCTATGCAACATTGGATGTTCATCCTTTTCCTTTTATAAATTTATGCCCTTTGCTTACTCTTTTAGTGTCATTTAGGTTTTTTTTCTTTATGAGTATCATTTTAACAAAGCTTAATGATGCTAAAAGAGTAAGCAAAGAGCATAAAGTTAAAAAGGGGAAAAAGACAAATACCCAATGTGTTTTCTTTGCGAGTATCATTTTCCTTTTCTCTGTCTTTTTCACTTTAATGTATCTTAAAGCTTTATAATCTGGCTTTGAATCCTCTCTTTCTATGTCATTTGATATAATTGTTGCTGTTTTTGGTCCTATGGATCAGCAATTTGTGCAATGAAAAGTGCAGATTACATAACCACTAGAAAATGAATAAAGGGTAAGAGAAATACTACTATCAGGAAACCACATCATTGAAGCAGCTCAGACATACAATCAGTTAAAACTATAAACTAGTCTTGGTTCCGGACCTCACTTGGTTGGTTATCCATGGGTCTAGTGGCGTGAAGATTGATGGTCAGATCAGACATACGGTCAGTTAAAACTATAAACTATTCTTGGTTCCAGACCTCGGTTGGTTGGTTATCCAGGGGTCTGGTGGCATGAAGATTGATGGTCAGATCCCTCGTTGCATCCGTTTGTTGAGAGCAGCTTGTCTAGTATTCCTGGTAAAATTTAAAGTGAGTCTTTACTTTCGTTTGCGAGACTTCACTCCTTTGCTCATCTTTACGAATATTATTGCCATCTCTAGCTTATCAATCCATAAAGAAAGCGTGCCTCCCTCATTGGATTAGCTTGACTTTGGCTCCAATAAGACTATTTCCCGCATGGAGCTAGCATGAGCCTCCCATTCAGTATTAGGACTCAGAACCAAGTCCAGGGACTGAAGGGGACCAGCAAGAGTGCATAGGTCAACCCTTTTCTTTTTCCATCTCCAACACAGGAATCGGTGTCTGAACTACACCTGCTAGTGATGGGACGAAGAAAGAACTCCCTGATTGTTTGGTTTTCTCTCTCCAATTAGGAAAGGCTGATAAGAAATCATATCAGATGCTATTCTCTGCCTGTCCATTGGAGAGAGGGCCTGTCTTCAATTCTTTGTGCGCTCTATTTCTGGTGAGAGCACCCACAGAAATGTTTTTGTTTGCGTCCACTTTGATATGGACAAAAGTATCAAACTCTCTTGTCAAATAATCAAGTTTGTTCTTCTACACAACCTATGGCTCTCCAATGATGGTTACTGTAAGTCAGCCATCCAACGAGAGTTTCATCATTCGCGTTTACAGCTGCATAACCTCGGCAATTTTCATTGATGGATGATATCTTAAATGAGAGTTAGAATATCAGCCTTATTAGTTGTGCAGATATCCAAAGGATGAAATTAAATTTTTCCTGTGGTAGATGGTGTATCATCCACACTCTACTGTGTCATTTATGCAGCTGCTCCAGTTGTTTCCCGTGAGTTTAAATGGAAGCTGAAGAGACCCATGGCTGGGTTTGCTGAGCAACCACTTGCTTTCTTTCTGGCCTATTGCAACTAGATCTAACAAAGTAAATTATAAGGGTTCTTCTCCTTGACCTCACAAAATAAAGCCCATTAACTGTGTATGCAGTCTTTTTTTTTTTCACCTGTGTGCTATTTATGAGCTTGTGAATTACAGTAAATCTTCAGTCTAACCCTACATATTACTTGAGGATATGTGCATATGTTGTCAAGTTAACATGTACGTGTTTGCTAGAGGTTGTGCATTACAGTAGATCTTCTTTCTAACCCTACATATTATTTGAGGATATGTGCATGTTGTCAAGTTAAAATGTACGTGTTTACTAGAACTTGTAAACTTTGGGCCACCTTTTGGCTTAGTGAGATAAGGGAAAATTCTATGGCATTTGGTGAATTTATTTTCTATAGTTTGCCCCTGGCATTACTGCTGTAGTCTCTAGTGAGAGAATATCTTGTAACTTTATAGATACGGGTTCAGGGGATTACATTCCTAAAAGAACACCCAAGGGTTCTAGATGTTTGAATGATGCAGCTCTTAACTAATGGTGGTAGGATGATTGGTTTTTGCATCCCATCAATTGATTTTTATTGTCAGAAATATTTCAATTTAAGTTATTGCGAGCAATTCACGTGCAGATCTTTCAAATTAATGACATCAATCTGTAGTGGAGGGACTAATGATATACTTAGTTGTCATGCTCAATTAGCTACAATAAGATTCTGCTTGTGTGCTTTTTTAGCATTAACTTGTTTCTAGTCATGATACACTTTGGAGGATTAATTTGCTTGTGAAAAATGGAGGAGGTTACTCAAATAAAAGTGGTCATGATGGTTATTAGAAACATATATGGAAGCACCTCTAAAGAGAACAGACATTGGCAGGTGCTGAAACACTGATTACTTTATATTTCTGAACAGCCTGAAGAGTCATTTTTTAATGCACTGAATTTGAGGTTACTTTAATTTCCTTGCATTGAATTAGATTTTTTCAGATCTCAGCAATCTCTATTATTCCTTGATTAAAATTAGAAACAAGTTGGTAACAAAGTGATGGTTGTTTGGAAGCTTTTTACTATAATGGCTAATACAATTCAGTTAAAATATATATGACTGGAGATTGTACAACGAAAATCTGAAGTTGTCAGGGTGCTGAAAATTAGACCATATTACTCCTCATTGCTGGCACTGGTTCGAGGCTGATCCTGTGGATGACTCGATTAAATCCATGGTTAACTGTGAAACTAGTGCAAACTGTGGGGTGGATGAGGTGTCAAGGGGCCTTTCTCATAGCTACACCGTAGAACCTTTTTGGGTGGGGTTAGGTTGATGTGCTCACTGCATGGTGGGGAGGGTATGTGCAATCTAAGCTACCTGAATTGAATATTACCTGGCGGGGAGGGGGCTTTTGGGGGAGCTACACCGGATTTAATTCCCCCTTACCTTTCTTGTACAAAAAAAAAAAAAAAAACTCAAATTGGTCAAGGACCATTCTACTCGGTTCCTTACGAGTGGGGAAGATGGAAGGAGCAATGATTAACTCCCTCCCTTTGGCACATGGAACTCTCATGAAATTGCAGTACCAATTTGTTATGTAGCCTTTGCTGTTGATCTCATTTACAGAAAGGTCCCCCTTACCTAATTTGAATCCTTGATAAGTCCAATGTACTTTTGATTGTAGGATGTAAAAGATGAGTTCTCGTTTATCTAATTAAGTAGAGGACTGGATTCCTCGTGTGTATATATATATATATATATATATATATATATATATAAGAGAGAGAGAGAGAGAGCGGGTGCGGTGGGGGGTGGTGTAAAAGGTCTGAAAGCAAGTGACTGGGACCAAGTATGATACAAAAATTTCTAGTCTAATAGATGTCCCAGGGTTCCTGGAAAATTAAAAATTGGAGTCATAATCTTCAGATACAAAGTGACCAATAGATATTGGATGTCAGGTATATTCTGAAAGTGCTAACGCATCATGTGTGGATTTTAATCAGACAACAAATTATGTAAATAAGGAAAATTATTGTCCGGTAACGTTATATTTCATTTTGGGTAAGAGTCAAATCTTTAAAAATATAGCATGCGTCTGAGATTTAACTGTTTTTCTTACTTTGGTGCAGGTTACTCTATCTGATATGATGAAATATCATTTGTCATAACGCTCATGGTCTAATCCAACCAATGCAGCAGCCTAGACGCTAAGCCAGCGCTGCTGTACACAGAGCCCCCTATTTACAGGCATGAAGAGGAGAGCTGGAGATAGATGTCTATGTCTGAGGATCTAATCACTGGTAGTTCAAACCACTTTGATTCGTGTGTTATTTAAAACTTGATCTTCAGATAGCCAAACATATCCTTAAAATAATTAAACCTTGCGGTTCACATTTAAGAACCGCTGTTTGGGTTCACATATCAAGTTATTTTTTTGTCATATTGGCAGTTGGACAGAGAAGTTTAAAGCAGTCGACTCTTATCTGTACGGCCAAACAATAGCCTTTTTACTCTTGTAGCTTCTGGTTTAATATAATATAGAGATTGCATTCATGTTGATATATATACATATATAAAATTTATCATACTTGAAGTACTTAATAGATCACATAAAGAGATCCCAAGTTTCCAATATGAACCAGATCACTTCAATAAACACCAGAACCGTTCTCTCGCCTCTGCTTCCTATCCATGAGTAGCTTTTCTCTGGGGACAAAATAACCAATTAAAGCATCATGAACTTAACTCGGCAGCTAGTTTTTTTTTTTAAAAAAAATAAAAATAAAAAAACCCAAAATCTGACGCAGAAAATCAACAAGAAAGAATTAAAACCAAAATCTGACGCAGAAATTCAATCTTACATCATTACCCATATCTCTTTTTGTTGAAGGCTTGGCCTTGGTACCTGCAGGGATGATTTGAGATGAATAAAACCTTATGTGTTGAAGGTTTACTGTCAGAGCGAGTGGATGGTAGCACTACCTCGAGGTGGCGGCAAGGAAGAGTGAGTCTCCGGGCCTCGGTAGTCAATATCGTACATCTCTTGGTTGCTCATGTATTGTACGCAACTTCTACGACCAAAAAAAAAAAAATTCCAATATCAACTGAAACAAATAGTAGCCTGCCTTGTTCTATTTACATGTCAATATTAAGTCTGGCTTTCAATACTAATATCAGATCTAGCTGTTGTTCTTTGTAATCAGCTGAGTCTTTTTCAAACAAATCTAGGAAACTATGACAAGCATCGTGCTAAAGATCTTATGTATCCATCCCTTTTACCATTCCTTTATGGGAGGAGGGAAAAAAAAAAAAAAATCTATGACGCTGCCAGTTAGCAAAAAAAAATTCAAGCATCCAGTTTGACAAAGTTACAAAGGCTCCAAATGCAGTGAAGTAAATTGAGAGTTTTGAGCGATCAAACCTTGGGGTGCCGAGTCCGCTGCTGCAAGAACCAGTACCAAGAAAATGAGGGCGAGAACAATGCATGATCTTTCTCCCATCTCGAACCTCCCAACTTCTAAGTTGCCTCAGAACAAATAACTGGAGAGGCCAAGGTTGAGAGACTCCTCCTCCCTTTTCTACTTGAAACCCCATCACCGTTGGGACAGCAGGCATATGATGCATGAGATGGTTGGTGATGGTGATGCCTGGTGACGCAAAGGCACCACCCCCTGGGGCCAGGCTTCAACCCATACTTCCAACTCCCTCTCTCTCGACTTTTCTGAAGCAAAATACCGATGAGAACAGCAAAAAAACTATTTGGAACTTTATTATGTAAACATGAGTACGAGACAGGCCCATGTGAGCGTTATTAGTTGACATCGGCTTCTCTTGGCAGGACACACCGATCAGGCAATTTAAACTCATCAGTCCCCCACAAGGCATCATTTCTTTATGATCTCCATGTCGGTGCATGATAGATTCGAACAGGTTCATGCTGCCTGCGGCCACGAGAGCAAATTGAAGGAAGAAATCCATGCTCGTCTGTGTCCCCACTAGCATAAATGCGGGGATGTTGGTATGGCGAGACCACAGGGAGCCATTGCTTCTGGTCTTCATGGGGCCCCTCCACTGCTTGACATCTCAACTGCATCGAGGCAATATGACCTTCGCCCATCTGATGGCGGAAGGGAGGAGGCCAGATAAGACGACGGTGCAATAACAAATGCACTACTTGTTTGGCGAGCGAATTATTAGATGCTGGTAACTTTATTTTTTTAATCCTTGCAAACCACCATTCGCCTCTCAATTTTGGCATAAGAGATGCCCACAAACTTTTATTCTTCTACTACTGTTACCATTGCCGTTACTAGCTACCGCTATTATTTATAATGATCATAAGAAGAATTGACCTTATGCTTGTCCTATCCTATGATCACACTTGACACATTGCAACCACCACAATTGCGCTGTAATATTGTAAGGGATTTTAACTGGGACCATCCACATGTTAACATGGATTTAACGTTCTTGCTTTAAACAGTTGCCAGAAATGCATGGAGAATAAAATGTTTAGAAGCCAGGTGTCCCGATGACAGAAGGATCATCCTGTGGACAGCATATCGCTTCATTTAATGACAGAAAATAACCCATGCTCCTAAAGTGGTAGGATTGTAAGAAGATGCATCAGTGATGAAAGAGGGTTAAGAAAGGAGACAATGACACACTTTAGGACCTGATTCAATCTCATTACGGAATAATCTTCTGTTCCTGTGAATCCATGTAGTCCAAGTTACCACTACTGCTAAAGCCAGCCAGGCCAACCTCCATTCTGTTTTTGACTCACGCACGCAGACACAAAGCCATTAAAGTTGAAGTGACTGATCACCTGCTGGCTAGTACTGGATTGTCGATCCCAATAGAAAGAAGTCACGGCCCTGTCTCGAAGAGCTGCATTTTGCCGAAAAGTGATCTTTAAGTTTCATTTGCTATTAACACAACGCAGAAGAAGCTGGTATCGAGCAGCTATTTTTTCTTTTGTATTTGCTTGGGATTGAAGTTGATGACGCTCGATCATTTTTTTTTTTTTGGACGCCGAAAATGAAGGCGCTTCATGAATTCTTATCTTGTTTAGGTGTCTGCAAAGAAGTTTTGGGACCAGAGAAGATCTTCGATGGAACCCTTCGACGATCAAGTTAATGATTAAGGTCATAGCTGAAGAAGGGCTCGAATGAGTCCTATTTTGTATGGAAAAGAGGGGTCCTCCTAGAGAAGGAATCCCTTTTAGAGTTGAGATGACGATTTTGGGGGTTATCGCGCGTACCTATTTACCGGATGGATTCACCTTTTTATAGGGGTTGATCCTGGCATGATCATGTGAGATTGCGTGAATCAGAAGCTCCGCTGAGCCCTCGCGTGAATCTGGACCGATTAGTGGGCTACGTCCCATCAGCCGGCGGGACTATCGGACGGCGCGCGTCGGCGCTGTCGGGCGGCACGTGTCGGCACTGTCGGGCGGCGCATGTCTGACGCTATCGGGCGGCGCGCGTCAGAGAGGCGGTTTCTTGAACCGCTGGGGGTTGATCTGACGGAAACTGGGAAATCCCGTCTTGTCAGGGCCGAGCCGGGTCGACCCGAGATGGCTGGGGCCTATCCCGCTGGCAAGGCAGTGCCGGGGCGGGGCCGTATCGACGGACTTGGAGACGTAGAGGGCCGGCTAGGAAGATGCCGGGGCCGCTTGGGAGGTGCCGGACCGCCTAGCTTGGAGACGTAGGGGGCCGGCTAGGAAGGTGCCGGGGCCGCCTGTGAGGTGCCGGGCCGCCTAGCTTGGACATGCCGAGGCCGGCTGGAAAGTGTCGGGGCCGCCTAGCTTGGAGACGTAGAGGGCCGGCTAGGAAGATGCCGGGGCTGCCTGGGAGGTGCCGGGCCGCCTAGCTTGGACACGCCGGGGCCGGCTGGGAAGTGCCGGGGCCGCCTAGCTTGAAGATGTAGAGGGCCGGCTAGGAAGATGTCGGTCTTGGAGGTGTCAGCCTTTGGGGCCGACGGTCTTGGACGCCTTGGAGGTGTCGGCCTTTGGGGCCGTCGGTCGTCGGGTGTCGGCCTTTGGGGCCGTCGGTCTTGGAGATGTCGGCCTTTGGGGCCATCGGGTGTCGACCTTTGGGACCGTCGGTCGTCGGTCTTGGAGATGTCGGCCTTTGGGGCCATCGGTCGTCGGGTGTCGGCCTTGGAGGTGTCGGCCTTTGGGGCCGTCAGTCATCGGGTGTCGGCCTTTGGGGTCGTCGGGTGTCGGGTGTCGGCCTTTGGAGCTGACAGTCTTCGAGGTGCCGGCCTTGGAGGTGCCGGTCTAGGAGGTGTCGGCCTTTGGGGCCGACAGTCTTGGACGCCTTGGAGGTGTTGGCCTTTGGGGCCGTCGGGTGTCGGCCTTTGGGGCTGACGGTCTTCGAGGTGCCGGTCTTGGAGGCGTCGGCCTTTGGGGCCGTCGGGCTTGGAGGCGTCGGCCTTTGGGGCCGTCCAAATTTTTTTTTTATATTCTCATGGGGTCAACTAGCTCCATCAAATGCCCCCCACACTCCTTGAGCTTGCGTGCTCTGCATCAGCTAAGCGAAAGGAGTGTAGAACTTCAAGAAAATTTTTGGAGGCAAATTGATTACCTCAGGCCCGCCACTGAAGTAGCGTACGCTAACTTTTTTGGGGGGATGCTCGTCAGTTAGCCGTTGAGGCAAAGATGAAGCCGATGAGGCAAAGTTGAGGCCGTCGAGAACTTTTTGAACCCCGGAGGGTGACCAGAGGGTGCTTGGGCCAGGCTCAGGTGCCTTTTTCCTCAAAGAACTTGGTCTCCTTCTGCAGGGTTGATCTGCCCCCCCCCCCAGGAAACTCTATTGATTGAAATCCGCAGGTCTTGGGCTTGAGGGTGCCGACACGGAGCCGGTCTTGGGTGCCGATGCGGAGGCCGGTCTTTGGTGCCGACACGGAGTCGGTCTTTGTTGCCAACGCGGAGTCGGTCTTTGGTGGTTTTCCTGTAACGCATTCAGATACTAATGAAAAGAAACTTTTTCTCAGTGTAGTATACTTAGCTTTTTTACAGCTGTTTACCTTCGCGGGTCTTTGGTGCCGACGCAGAGTCGGTCTTTGTCGCCGACGCAGAGTCGGTCTTTGTGCCGACGCGGAGTCAATCTTTGCACCGACACGGAGTCGGTCTTTATGCCGACACGGAGTCGGTCTTTATGCCGACGCGGAGCCGGTCTTTGGCGCCGACGCGGAGCCGGTCTTTGGCGCCGACGAGGAGCCGGTCTTGGCGCCGACGCGGAGTCGGTCTTTGGTGCCGACGCGGAGTCGGTCTTTGTTGCCGATACAGAGTCGGCCTTTGTGCCGATGCGGAGTCGGCCTTTGGTGCCGACGCAGAGCCGGCCTTTGGTGCCGATGCGGAGCCGGTCTCTGCCTAAGAAATATACTCATCCCAAGAGCGTGATAAAACAAAGATATTCTGAATAATACTTTATTAAAGAATCAGCAAGCTACTGACAATACCGTCCGCGTTCCGAATGCAGGGGAGAAGCTTCCATCTTGATGCCAGCTTGCTTCCTTCCATCGGCTCCTCGAGCTGCTGCTCGCCCCTCATGAGATCATGCTATTGTTCCTTCCGTTGGGGCATTGTTGATGCAAATCTGAGGCGCTGGAGGTGGCGACGCACCCGGGGCCGGGAGGTTTCCTCGAACGAACTTGCCCAAGTGGCCTTGCTGGACAAACTTTTCAATGGCCCTCTTCAAATGGCGGCAATCATCGGTGTCATGTCCATAGTCTTGGTGATACCGGCAGTAAAGCTCTTTGTTGTGGGGGTTTACTGACTTTAGGGGATGTCTGAAAGTAAGGCTCCTCCTCAATCTCTAGCAGGATGTGGAAGATCGGAGCCGTGAGAGGAGTAAACCGCCCCTTAGGAACTAGCGCCTGGGGCCGGTGGTCAAAGCGACGGGGTGGCTCGAGCTGCCTGGATCGTTCCTCAACTGGTTATGTGGGTGTCGGCTTCTTGTTGGAACTTCTGTCGGCTTCCCTTCTGGACGAGTCAGCCTCGTTGGCGCGGATGTACTTCTGTGCCCGACTTAGCAACTCGGCGTAGGAGCCGGGAGGCTTTTTGTCCGAGAAAAGGTGAAGCGGGACGGAAGGAGTCCCCGCTTCAGCGCCAGGGTGGCCACCGCATCGTCGAGATGGTAGACCTCAAGGGCGACGGTTTTGAATCGGGACACAAAGTCCCGCAGTGACTCTCCTTCCTTCTGGCGGACGGAGAAGAGGCTGTCTGCCACCCTTGGGATCCAGCGGCAGACATCAAAGTGGGCCAAAAATGCCCTCTCCAGCTCCCGGAAGGAGTCTATGCTGTGGGGGGACAGGCGCGAGCGCCATGCACGGACGGCCTTCCGCAGAGTTGCAGGGAAGGCCTTGCAGAGGAGGGCGTCTGAGGCACCCTAAACTTGCATCATTGCCTTGTAACTCTCGAGGTGGTCGAGGGGTCGGTCGTACCGTCATACGGGTCCACTTGGGGGAAGCGAAACCTGGAGGGAACTGGTTCCTCCAGTATGCGGTGAGTGTAAGGAGGACGAATGTCGAACTCTTCCTCTGGCTGATGGTTGATTTCCTGGCGAGCTCATCAAGGCGTCGGTTGTACTCCTCCAGGCGTTCCTCCGCCTGGCGATTGATCGTCGGAGCCCTCCGAGATGGCTCAGAGGAAGAAGAAGAAGAGGAGGCAGAAGGAGATGGAGACGGAAGTTGGGACTTTCGCCTGGGTTCCTCATGATGATGTGGCTTGGGAG
Source organism: Calamus simplicifolius (assembly GCA_900491605.1). Lineage (NCBI taxonomy): Eukaryota > Viridiplantae > Streptophyta > Magnoliopsida > Arecales > Arecaceae > Calamus > Calamus simplicifolius. The sequence continues at coordinate 1,344,930 of UESW01003891.1, forward strand.
GAAACTCATTGGGGCCATGGTCAGGGGACTGTGGCCGCTTGGAGGGTTCGCGCCGAGGCTTCCTGGGGGAAGCTTGACGTCGGCCGGTCTCTCGCCGACCGGCCTCCCGCCGGGGGGAGCCTCCCTCGCCGACTGCTGACTGGCGGGGGAGCGGTCTGGTGCTGGGTGGCCATGGACTGCTGCTGCTGGAGCCCATGGACTATGGCAGTGAGATTCTGGACTTGCTGGGGAGGGTTGCCAGCTGCTCCGCTGTTTGGACAGCGGCGTCCGGCGACGGGCAGGCGACCGGAGGGTCGGCAGTAGGGGGATTGGCCTTCTGCTGTCTAGTTGGCAGGGGAAACCTCGCTGGGCAGCTGATGGAGGCATCCTGAGCTCGGGTCACCACCATGGCTTCTGGAAGAGAGGGGACGAAAGAGGTCGCTCAGGGAGAACGTTCGCTACTTTTTCTTATGCCCCCCTACCTGGCGCGCCAATCTGATGACGCTCGATCACCTCTCCTGGACGTCGGGAACGGAGGCGCTTCACGAATCCTCGCCTCGCCGGGGTGCCTGCAAAGAAGTCCCAGGACCGGAGGGGGTCTCCGGCGGGACCCTCCCACGACCAAGTTAGTGATTGAGGTCACAGCTGAAGAAGGGCTCGAATGAGCCCTATTTTGTGTGGAAAAGAGGGGTCCTCCTAGAGGAGGAATCCCTTTAAGAGTTGAGATGGCGATTTTGAGGGTTATTGCGCGTACCTATTTACCGGGTGGATTCACCTTTTTTATAGGGGTTGATCCTGGCATGATCACGTGGGATTGCATGAATCAGAAGCTCCGCTGAGCCCTCGCGTGAATCTGGGCCGGTTAGTGGGCCACGTCCCATCAGCCGACGGGGCTGTCGGGCTGCACGTGTCGGCGCTGTCGGGCGGCACGTGTTGGCGCTGTCGGGCGGCGCGTGTCTGGCGCTGTCGGGCGGCGCGCATCAGAGAGGCGGTTTCTTGAACCACTGGGGGTTGATCTGGCGGGAACTGGGAAATCCTGTCTTGTCAGGGCCGAGCCGGGTCGACCCGAGATGGCTGGGGCCCATCTCGCTGGCAAGGCAGTGCCGGAGCGGGGCCGAATCAACGGACTTGGAGACGTAGAGGGCTGGCTAGGAAGATGCCAGGGCCGCCTGGGAGGTGTCGGGCCGCCTAGCTTGGAGACGTAGGGGGCCGGCTAGGAAGGTGCCGAGGCCGCCTGGGAGGTGCTGGGCCGCCTAGCTTGGACATGCCGGGGCCGGCTGGGAAGTGCCGGGCCGCCTAGCTTGGACATGCCGGGGCCGGCTGGGAAGTGCCGGGGCCGCCTAGCTTGAAGACGTAGAGGGCCGGCTAAGAAGATGCCGGGGCCGCCTAGCTTGGACATGCCGGGGCCGGCTGGGAAGTGCCGGGCCGCCTAGCTTGGATACGCCGGGGTCGGTTGGGAAGTGCCGGGGCCGCCTAGCTTGGAGACGTAGAGGGCCGGCTAGGAAGATGCCGGGGCCGCCTGGGAGGTGCCGGGCCGCCTAGCTTGGACACGCCGGGGCCGGCTGGGAAGTGCTGGGGCCGCCTAGCTTGGAGACGTAGAGGGCCGGCTAGGAAGATGCCGGGACCGCCTGGGAGGTGCCGGGCCGCCTAGCTTGGAGACGTAGGGGGCCGGCTAGGAAGGTGCCGGGGCCGCCTAACTTGGACATGCCGGGGCCGGCTGGGAAGTGCCGGGCCGCCTAGCTTGGACACGCCGGGGCCGGCTGGGAAGTGCCAGGGCCGCTTAGCTTGGAGACGTAAATGGCCGGCTAGGAAGATGCCGGGGCCGCCTAGGAGGTGCCGGGCCGCCTAGCTTGGAGACGTAGGGGCCGGCTAGGAAGGTGCCAGGGCCGCCTAGCTTGGAGACGTAGGGGGCCGGCTAGGAAGGTGCCAGGGCCGTCTGGGAGGTGCCGGGCCACCTAGCTTGGACATGCCGGGATCGGCTGGGAAGTGCCGGGCCGCCTAACTTGGACACGCCGGGGCCGGCTAGGAAGTGCCGGGGCCGCCTAGCTTGGAGACGTAGAGGGCTGGCTAGGAAGATGCCGGGCCGCCTGGGAGGTGCCGGGCCGCCTAGCTTGGACACGCCGGGGCCAGCTGGGAAGTACCGGGCCGCCTAGCTTGGAGACGTAGAGGGCCGGCTAGGAAGATGCCGGTCTTGGAGGTGTCGGCCTTTGGGGCCGACGGTCTTGGACACCTTGGAGGTGTTGACCTTTGGGGCCGTCGGGCGTCAGCCTTTGGGGCCGTCGGTCTTAAAGATGTCGGCCTTTGGGGCCGTCGGGTGTCGGCCTTTGGGGCCGTCAGTCGTCGGTCTTAGAGATGTCGGCCTTTGGGGCCGTCGGTCGTCGGGTGTCGGCCTTGGAGGTGTCGGCCTTTGGGGCCGTCGGTCGTCGGGTGTCGGCCTTTGGGGTCGTCGGGTGTTGGGTGTCGGCCTTTGGGGCTGACGGTCTTCGAGGTGCCGGCCTTGGAGGTGACGGTCTTGGAGGTGTCGGCCTTTAGGGCCGACGGTCTTGGACGCCTTGGAGGTGTCGGCCTTTGGGGCCGTCGGGCATCGGGTGTCGGCCTTTGGGGCTGACAGTCTTCGAGGTGCCGGTCTTGGAGGTGCCGGTCTTGGAGCCGTCGGCCTTTGGGACCGTCGGGCTTGGAGGCATCGGCCTTTGGGGCCGTCGGCTTGGAGCCGTCGGCCTTTGGGGCTGTCCAAATTTTTTTTATTCTCCATGGGGTCAACTGGCTCCATCAGAAGTCACGAAACTTCTTCTTCTCCTCCTCTTTTTTTATTTTTTTATTATTTTTTACAGACGAGTGATTACACTAATTTAGTACAAGTTAAATCGGATATATCAAAAAATAAACTTTGTTTAAGTATAATAGGACAGATTTTCCATGCTTCCAGCTTCAGAAGCCAAAATGATGGGCCACATAGATGACTACCTACTCAGCCGCAGAGTTAACTTTCCGATAGACATAACGAATCTAGACTTTATAAGCATTTTGAAGGGTAAACCGGATGTCATGGAGCAAGAAGTTAATTGGCAAGTGGTCGCAAAACTCTCGTCTAAGCCATCGTATGACAATAAGAGAATCCCTCTCGATAAAGAGACTGCTAGCACGAAGAATACAAGTGGTATAGGAGATGCCAGCCCAAGCCCATAAAGCTCGACCATAGGAACAGAAGAGTCAAGAAGGCCAAGTCCTCTGCTGCTAATAGAGCTCCATCAGATCTACGGATAACAAAAGCCGAACCTGCAAGTTTACCTGGAAGACTTCCATCAAAGTTGATTTTGATAAACTCTGAAGGTGGAAGCTTCCAAGATATAAAAATCGTATGCCGATGCACTGTCGAAGCAGCAGAAAAGCCCCAGAGGCCAGGACTGTCAGAATCAAAAGCTGAATGATGGAGTGTGTACTCAGCAGATAAAGAGAGAGCTTTTCTAGCTATCCTTTGGGGAGATATAATATCATCAATGAAAACAAACAGATTCCAAAATAACCAGATCTGATAGGCTAAGTAGGCCCAAGTAGCGCTCTGCTGCTGAATATCTCTCCGAATGTCCTAACGGATAAAATATAGGAAAGATATCCGTGGAGGACCAGTACCACCCTTCTAAAGGTGGTGACTCATAATCTATCAGATTTGTCTTGCTCTGGGCAGGTAACGATAGCATGATCAGCAATCTCCTCCTGACCGCACGATGAACAAGTAGGCTGGATAAACAGATCCTTTCCAAAGAGCAGGTAGAAAGACAGTCCCATGCAAGCTTCCAAATGAAGAACCAAACCCTAAGATGAATAAAAAATTGCCAAATCCAAGTCGCATCCATTGTGTATTGAGGCTGTGGCCTATAGATCTTCATGAGGTCCATAATAGGAATACTAAATATAGGATCTCCTTCATAATCTGGTGTCAAAAGTGTGTCCCAAAATGAGAGGAATACTGAGTATCCGACGAAAGAGCTCCTCACCGAAGAATTGAAACACCATAGGAATATGCCAGGTGGAGGAGTCCTAAGTGATCAAATCATTGACTGTCATACTGTTAAAAACATAAGTACTAACAAAAGCAGGCCAGCGTGATAGAAAAAGATTAGCAATCTACATATCCTGAATAACATCTACAAAGGCACCAAATTACGTAAAGCACGTTCAACTTGGATCCAAACTCTAAAAGTTTTCTTAGGGAACATTCAGTAAACCCAAGACCGTCTTCTATTGTTGGAGAAGCCATCATTTAGAGGTGATGCAGATCTAATTTGAGAGTAGAGTTACTGAGCCAAACTACCTCTTACCCCAAGAAAATTATGGTTGGAATTGGGAAGCTACATTCATCGTACTCTTAACAAGAACTGTCCGGTGATAGAAGCTGTCTCTTCTACCCCTAACCCTGGGTAAATAGATTGAGTTGCATCAAAATTTATTTCAGGCCTGACACAAATTCCCGGCCATGTAAGAATGAACCAATCACGGTCACTTTTCTTCTTCTTCTTCTTTACACTAAGGTGCAATCGATTTCTAAGTATTATTAATACATAAATTTAATATCATAAATTATTGACAACGTTTAGTTATCCATTTTTATTTTTAAAGTGCTTCTAAATATTTTTAATAGTCTTTAAATGACTGGACAAAAATAATAGTGAGGAAGCCCACCTCAACCCGAAGACCGAGCAAGGACCAGGCTCGGCCCTAGAAAGCTAGGCGCGAAAGCCAAACCTCCTTGCCATTTAGAAAAGATTTTGATACGCTGTATCTGATACAGCAAACCTTACGTGGACTATATCATTTTTTTTTATTAATCCATGTACATTCTATATAGCTTAACGTGATAAGATGAAATAGCAAAAATCATAATTATGAATTCATAAGTAGTACACTATCTCTGATAGGACGTACCTTTCAAAAAAAAAATTAAAACACTTCTATTATAAAATTACAATGTTATAAAATTATGATACCCATTCAAAAACATTAATATAATTTTACGACATTCATACGATACCCTAATTATTAAATTACAACGCCATAGTTATAAAATTACGATATCCATTCAGAAAAACGAAAAAAAATTATGATACCCCGTTGTAAATTTACGATACCGTAATTATAAAATTACAACACCCATTAAAAAAACGTGTTCGTACACAATTGCAAAAAAATACCATAATTATAAAATTACGATATCGTGGTTATAAAATTAAGACATCCATTAAGAAAGCCAAAAAAGTATAACATCTCAGTTATAAATTTACGACATCGACAACCATTCAAAAAATATTTCTATAACGTTAAAATTTAAGATGATACCCTAGTTGTAAAATTACAATATCGTAGTTATAAAATTAAGACACCCATTCATAAAGCCCAAAAAAATATGTATATAAATTTATGATATTAAATTTATGTATATCAAATGACGTGCATTAAAGTATGTATATAAATTTCAAAATTATAAATTTACGACACCTACACCCATTTAAAAAATATGTCTATAAACAAATTTTAAAAGAAAGCTAAACAGGTATTAATGCACGTCACGTCAAAATTTAAGATGATATCCCAGTTGTAAAATTATGATATCGTAGTTATAAAATTAAGACACATGTTCAGAAAGCCAAAAAAAAAAATGACATTCCAATTGTAAACTTATGATACCGTAGTTATAAAATTACGACACCCATTCAGAAAACGTGCACTAAAGTCTGTACATAAATTTCAAAAAAAAGTTGAACAAATATTAATATATGTCACGTCAAAATTTAAGATAATATCCCTACTATCTCATTCGTTCCATCATATCAAGTCATGTAGGATTCATATTGATCAATAAAAAAAAGCGATACACTCGATTTGTTGCACAGGAAGCGATGTAGAAAGACTTTTCCTTTGCGATTAACTTTTAGTCCAAGCCTTCCCTGAGCCCGGCCCATATACAGACCTGCTACTCGCTACCCTTCTTGCTAAAATAAAAACAAACGATTCTACTCGTCGCTGAAGACTGCCGAGCACCACCATCAACAATTCCACATACAAATACCATTACCAGGAACCAGTCTTTCATTCTTCACATGGCGGAGATATCTTTCACAAAATATGATTGGTATAAAAAAACTGTCGGCACAAAACGAGATGTAATTAATTCTCCCAGAGTTCTTGCTAATAAATTCTCCCAGAGTGCTTGCTCTCTTTCGCTCTATAGGGGCATATACTCTTAGACTGAAAATCTAAATTTTAGGGGAAACTTGCTGGTGAGAACAACTGCCAAAATCCATTAATTTTGTAAATCTTCTTCATTTGCTGGAGCTCCTTTGACTTGCATGGTAACTGCATCCGTGTTGCTGCGCACTGGATTTTGTTTCCTCTCCTCCAGAAGTGATCGGCACAATGATTCAAGCTTCTCTTTCTGGTTCTTCACTTTTTCTAGCTGTTTCTTCATAAGTTCCCGCTTTGATGATAAAAAAAGAGAGCAATATCACTAAGATTGTCATTTGTCAATGGGGCCACAATCTTTGAAACTAAAATTGCTAGGGCCAAACTATAGGACAGATTTCCTGGTTTCCTTGAGCAGAGCAAACACATACTTGTTTAAGTGGGAGATCGTATGTGCCAGGGAATCATGATGACAATTTATGATGATAACATTCCTTTGTAAAATGGTAGTTATCATATATTTACAAAATGGATTTGAGAATTTATAAAAAAATTCTACTAAGAACTTTCAACTTCAGCATTCTTATTTAACTCATGTTTTGGCAAGCAGACTCACTCTCCTAAGAATTCTCAATTTTTAATCATATGATTTTCTAACAAAAATGACAGGAGTACGTGATTAATGCTTTTATCTAAAGAAAAAGTACACACAAGTGCCAGTATCAATTATGAATACTTTGGAATTGGTACAATTTATAAGTGTTTTTTTTTCACTAAGTTCTATCACATCATTCATATTATCGTTCCATGATACATAGTCTTCCATATTTAAACCAGAAAAGGAATTGTCTCCATAATCTAAAAGGAAAGAAAAACGTGTGAGATTTGCCAAACCATTGAATTTACTCAAAACACACCCTCTAAATTCCGTTCCCCACCTGTAATGACTGACATCAAGATTCAAGAATCATATTTTGATTTTCACTTTCTATGTTGCTTTATAAATTCAAACATTTCAACATGTTATTTTCTGAACAAATAGGTTAGCTACAGATAAATGCAAGAAATATTTGATGGGAGGGCTCAGATACTTGACAATTAGACTCTGAGAAGCAAGGGAGTTCCCTGGGTATTTTGGCAGGGCAAGTTCGTCCTAGCCATATATATATGGTAATGAAGCTCGTATCTTCAACTTCACCCCCCCACCAACATATTATCATCTAGGGCATGATCAAATTTCATCAAATGCAATCTCATTATTTTTACTACTTCTTGATGGAGACTTGCTTCTTATATCAGTACTGGCTTCCATATTGTAACTGTGGACTGACTAGCTCAAAGGGACCATATATCCATGCCCATCTCTAAGCAAAATTATGAATTAGAATCCAAGTATCTGTGTGAGGGGAACACAATCAAAGTGAAAAGAAGAAGAAGAAGAAGAAGAAGAAGAAGAAGACTTGAAACTATAGTAATCTGGATGGACATCCAAGGAAGGTGGGAGCCATCTTAACATATAATATAAAGAAGTGGAAAACAATTTATGTTGCATTTAAAGTAAACAGAAGGTCAAAAACCGTATAGGCAAATGAAGTGTTGCAATTTAAAAGGTAGGATCAGCTATGAGGTGAAGGCATAAAATTGTTTGGATGGAGCAGGTCTGCAGATGCTCTGATGGATGATATATTTTTCCTAAATGAGGGGGGTGTGATAAATCTAAAACCAATCTTAAAGGGCTGGGAGTAGGGATTGTTTTCGTGCCTACTATAATAGCTGACATGGTAAAATAAAACTACTAATGGTAAAAGGAGACCACTTGCCATTAACCGACTTAGAGGCCTGAATTTTTCATATCCTACACGCAAAAGGCAATCTTTCATCTTTTTTATTTATGATTTTACTTCCATACCCGTGGCATGATTCTGGCAACAATAACAACGGATATTTACATTATAAACAACGTAAAAAGATGAAGAACCAACAACATTTCATGTCTTACTTATTTGAAAATGAAGGAAAAAAAAGGCAACCACATGTGATTTACATGGATCAAAATTTTTGTGCATAGCAAATACCAGTTATATTGGTTTCTCAGTGAGATATCTGCCAGAGAGTAAAAAACACCAAAAATAAATCATTAATTTCAACATGAATGCTCAGCTTACCTCCTCAACAAGCTTCACCAGGGCAATATCTGACTTCTCACACTTGCTTTTTAAAAATTCATTTTCCTTCTTGAGTTCCTTTATCAACTTTGCCATCTGATCAAATTCAAGTGCCAAAGAAACAATTTTAGTTAATAATAGATGAGAGGAAAACAGAGACAATATATGTAAGATTATGTCTTCAAAAAGTTTGGGGCTATTACTTTATATAAATATAACAATCCCAACTCAAATGTGAAAACTACCTTTTCCATCTCCTGCTTGAATGTTTCGAAGACCTCGTTGCTTTTTGACAAAGCTTCCTGAAGAGACAGTGTACATTCAAATATTGGATCCATGCACAAAGAAGACTAATTATTGGGCAAGAATATGAACTAATGATGCAGTTGATGATTTGAGATTATAAAGAATACGCTTCCTTCACAGACAATGGTAGGTATTCCAAGATAAATATACTCAGTTAGGCTGGAGGTTGCTCTTATGAGTTGCATCCTTCTTTAGAAAGAAGGTGATAAAACTTCGGCCTAATAGTTCGTAAAAATAGAAAAATCAAAAAAAGTTCCATCCTTCAACCAGTGTGCCAAGAGCTTCCTCTTGCCAGTCAATCAATTAATGCAGAACAAGTACAAGCCAGATGTGCTCATGCTTCCATCAATTATTCAGCAGGTGGTTCTTATTTGATTCTCAAGACCTTAGACAGTGACAGCCCTTTAGCCAATTCATCAAACTTTAGGAATACAAAAATTTGATTTTTCAGCTGGAAATTTGGTCAAGATAAAAAGCCCTTGCCTGTATGACAGCATTGTAGAAACAAAAATACCAGATGCGCCTGACAACTAGGAATTAAGGATGACTTCCAAGAAGAAACCTATAAAATGAACTAATAGAGTAACACGTAATCATCTGAGACAATGTATTCACGTAAATCTTGTGAATAAGAAGGTTCAAATTATTGTGGAACAATAGACATGGCATTTAGCTTGTCTGCTATACATCTGCTTAAGAATCAAAGCCATAATTATGGTACAAACAAAGTGGATCACATAATATCTTTAGATTTAATTTATGTTTTGTGAAGAAAAACAGGACAAAACCAAATATCTCTACATGACAAGAAAAAAATGAATGACTCCATGAAGGTCAACAAGGATAGGCAGTTTGATAATCAATTTATCACACTAGCAGACCAGAAAGTTAGCATGCATATAATTGAGCTGTTACTTTGCAACATCTCAAGATTTGGTATTGCCTTCTCATGGCCACTTTCCACATATATATATAATGAACTAAAGTGGAAAAGACAACAACAGACTTCTTGAGTGTGTTCGATGCATCTAGGCTAAATTGCAACATTATTAGATCAATCATTAATTTCAACATGAATGCATCTAGGCTAAATTGCACTAAAACACAAGTCCACTAATCTCTCAGTTTAAATTACCAACTGACATGGTTAATGGATAACATGTCCTGATAAATATACATATTGAAGAACCTTTAGTTTGACAAAATTAGATATGAAAAAGTACCTGAAATTGCTGAAATTTTTCTCCATCAGCTACAAGCTGTAATCTCAAACTCTTTTCAGTGGCCATAAGTTGTGCAATTTGTTCCGCATACAATTGCGTCTGTGTTTGTTCTTGAGCAGCCTTCTCTTGTTGTTTTTGAATTTTAAGATCAGCTAGCTGAAGCTCCAGAGTTTTTTGTTTCAGCTGCATATTAATTTTTTAAAAAAGGAAAAAATAGTTAGCCTGATAGTCAACATGTTAAATAATTATAAGAATCATAGAAGACCTTACTTTTTGGGCAAACTGTTGTTCAGAGAGATCATATTGATCAGCAAGATGTTTTAACTTATTTCTCAGCCTACAAGAAAATCTCATAAAACTCAAACATGGGAAATATAATGAAAACCTAAACAAAGAAAATATGGGGGAAAAAGAAGACACCTAAATTTCAGAAAATTAATAAATAATAGAAAAAAATCCAAAATGGCAAGCACAATGGAGATTAAAATGTCACATGATATATACTATCATGGCAGGTGCACAATCTGTTATGGAAAAGATAAAAGATGTTTGCTGCTGGGAAAGAATATTTCACATTCATTATGACTACCAGATATGAAACTTGCAAAATACACTGCATCGACTAAAGATAGAAGAGATTAAAGAAAGAAAAACAGAGTCTCAAACTCCATATATAGTCTGCATAGCATAAAATGTTAGGAAGTTTGTTGCCTCAAAAAATAACAGTTTTTTTTTTAAAAAAAAGCATGGAAAATTAAGATGTATGCAAATTCACATTAAAAAAAAAAAAATCAAACACTAATCCTGTTGGGATTACAATCTAACAAAGAGCCAAGCCTCTTGGTGAGATGTTAACAATACTAACTTGTTTAGCCTGTCAAATTGATCAAATTTCTTTTAGCCTGTAGATTGTACATGGCAAGAGAAACATCTATTAATGATCATCAAGTAGCAACCACTTCATAATGGTGATTCATAAAAGTATGGGAGAAAATGTAGGAAAAAAATTAAAAAAACAGTAATGACCTTGTCAAAGAACAGCAATTCTTAAGAAACAAGTCAAGAATTGTTTGTTTCTATGTAGAAAAGTTCATGCTTAGCCAAAACAAGATGATAAGAGTATTCTTTAAAAGCATTAAATCAAATACTTTAAAATATTATTATGAAAACATTCTTGTTACTGTTAGTTATTCAATCTAAACATAAATCACATCTTACATCTCATTATCCCTGAGTTGAGAGAGGCACTCATCCTTTTGCTCCTCAAGCTTACTGCTTACATCCTACAACGCAACGCAGAGACCGCTATTGAAATATTAGTTGCTAGAAACAAGAGAAAAAGAATAAGAAACTCAAAATAAAATTCAAATGCAATGCAAGCAACTTAAAAAGCTTGGAAATGGGTTCATGGAATATGGCAAGGCAAAATCACCAAAATGAAACTAATAATTTCTTTAATCAATATATGGAAATACCTAGAAATGTTATGTATGTTTTTCCAAAAGTAATCCTGCAATAAACAAAGGCAGATTATTGTAGACCAGTATCATCTATGTTGTTCTTCATAAACACCAGCTTGCCAGCGATGTTGCTGAAGTGAAGCAGGAATTTTTAGCAGAATACTGATGTACTGGTAAAAATGATGTGAAATAATAACTAACAGGAACTCAAAATGGACTAACAAAACCAAAACTTGTATCATAAAAATGATAAAAATTATTAGGACATAAGGGACAATAACTTTGGCTGACACAAATCTGAAAGACGAAGGTGACAAAAAACTTGATTACACAAAAAATGCTTAGAATACACTTCCTTAACAGTCTGGAAACTGAGTCACTTATCCCAGCAGACTGAACATTCGAGTATAATGGAGAGAACTCTCTCCCCTGTAACAACCACAGTACTGAAAAGTACTTGACAATTCTGCTTGCCAATACTTCTGAGTTTTTTTTTCCTTTTTTTCTTTTCAGAATGTATATATGCATTAGGATGTCAATTTTGCTTTTCTTTTATCTTAATGTGTACAATCACATATCTTGGTATAGATACATTTGCCAAAAGGTATGCTTGTGGTTCCTTCCACAATGCAAAAGACTTTCAGAAAATAGCGTTATTGGACATTATAGCAATGTCCCCATCATAAATGTTTCAACAGTCAAATTTATAATAACTTAACCCTTTTTTTGGTTCTTCTGCCTATTATCTTGCATGTGCACACAATATTTTTCTTAGGCAGGTGCACAAGATACCTTACCACCAAGGAAGACATGGGAAGTTATCAATCAATAAAAAATACAGAAACAGGCCCCCCGATTCTGCAGAAGATTAGGTGATTGGAAAAGGAGAGTGAGTAATGTCTTTCATAAATAATTTGCGGCACAAAATTTGACTTTGCTTGCAACAGAAGGTTATAGAGGGTGGCTCTAACATTCAAAATGATTCTGCTTTCATACTTAAGTATCTTATAGTTTTGATGCTTAAAGTTCAAAAGAAAGTTTGATGATTTTTTATGTGCCTTAAATTTCCATTCCTTTTATGTGCTTGGTGGTTATGAATAAGATATTGATCCATGACATTCAGAAGGATGCTTGTACCTAGCAATTTATTTTATGTGAAAATGTGGTTGAGTTTGTCTAGTTCGTGCTCATGGGGTGTCATGTTGCATAGAAAAGCAGGAACTGATTCGAAGGCAGCTCCTTTTTCAGGAACCTCTCTTAAGAATATCGGGTTGGCAGAGACTCAACAAACAAGCTATAAGTCAAAACTACAGAAGAGGTCTCAAACTTTTAATACTGAAGGGAAGGCTAGAACTACACGGGGGATGTCCTAAAGAAATTTACTGTCAGTGTCTAGCTATGGGGCCAGTGTCTAGCTATGGGGCCAATATCTTGATTCAGGGTCATGGAGAAGGTCAGTTACACAAAGTCAACGATGATCAGTTTTTGAATGCATGACTCTATCTCTTTCTATTGTCTTTCTATTGTCTTCTGTCTTCTCTCTGCTTCTACTTTACAACTGAGGTCCTCTTTTCTTCATTACAATTTTGCTCTTCTTCTTTGATCTACCATACCACCTAGGCATAGGGTAACTTATTGTACTATAACATTTTGTTGATACGAGACATCTAATCAGAAAAGTGAGAGAGAGAGAGAGAGCAAGGCTGATTAGCTACTTTACATCATTAAATTTCTATTGCTTAAAAACCGTTCCTATATACAGTAGTGAGCGCTTCTGTTGTATTTTTGTATTCCATGAGTCACCATTTGAATTAACAAAATTTTCATTTATGGAGATTGTTTTAGGTAGCTAATATCTGTTATTATCCTTTTGGAATATATATGGGAACCTCTGAAAGATTCTCGATGTTCCAAACCATAATTATGCAACTAGTATGCACTTTTAATGAAACAAGCATAAAGTATGCATGTACAACTATTATAATATAAGCATACCTTGATTGCATCATTAAATTTTGTAGACAAGTCTAGTCTCATATTCTGTCCCTCAGTTGATACTCTTTGGAATTCATCCTGAAAAAAAGTACAACGAGAAAAACATAGTTGAAGAGCATATAGAAAAAAATGTCATTATTATTTGATTGTCTTTGAATTCGAGAATATACCATGAGCATCTTATTCTGACGCTGCAGCTCTCTACAAAGTGACTCAAGCCTTTCTCGAACAGCAATAGCTTGAAGATTCAAGTAAATTGAACACAAGAAATCCGATATAATTTAGTTGGCAAAAATATGTTTGCAGGAGATAGAGAGCTTTATTACTTATTCAAAGAACTGTTCTACCTAAAATTACTAAACATAGAGAGCGATAAACATCAGAACTAAAATCCCACATTTTTTATGATTCCAACTTTCACAGAGCACCCATATCTTCATGTTCTAAGATTGGGAGTTCTGATTCCAACCGTGGTCAATATGAAGCCTATCGCCCACTAAGGCACATTCAAAAAGAACCTTTTAAGAAAGTGTCCGGAAAGGGTTATATATTGATGATTTAGCAAACACCTAAATTTTAAGTGTCAGGGTAATTGACATAAATGTGATTATACACTTCATGAAAGGTGGGTGGCATCACCAGAGGGACAATGGATTGACTACAGTCATACCAAATATTTCTAGTTAGTGCTCAGTCATGTTCCATTTCATATCTCTAAAGTCAATAAAGCAATATTTTGATACTTGCCTGCATCTCTTTCTGTTATAGCTTTCTGATAATTCAAAGTAAACTCTAATAGCCCTTTTTCTGACTTTATGCTGCGCTTTACAGCTTTATGTTTTGCTTCAGTATTTTCCTGAAAAGACCATGAGATAAAAAGTGATGTCACCCTGCATGTCAAGTACCGAAAGTGCTTAAAAAGAAACTAGCTAAAATATTTAAAAAAAGAAGAAACCAAACCCACAAGCTACGGAGACCAAAACATTTGTTGCTTTGACACAACAAACTGATCCATGTAATTCTTAACTTACCCTTCTGGGAAAGAAAAAAATCTAGGAGAAAAAGTGTACATGGTGATGTTAACCTATAATGCAAGTGTCGAAAGAAACCAAAAAGACACCTGGAAGAAAACAAGAACGCCAAAGTACCTAGGCAACACAAAGAGAAGGCATAATCTACAACCAGCTTCCTGAAACAAGGTGATAAGGGAAATGGTGCCCTTCAAAAAATAAAGAAAAAGGAAAAAAAAGGAGAAAATATATCATAGCAAAATGAAGCTAATACAAATTTACAATTGCTACAGTCAAATATTGCAAGCATATTGCATTTTATCAACAAGGTAAGCATCATTAAAAGTATCATTCAGGCATAATAAAACCAGTGTTAAAGCAGGGCTGGATGATGATTTCATTAAATTGTCTATGCTATCAAGCATAACTATAAGAAGAAATAGGATAGAGACAAGTTAGTACATGACTATCTCCAACAATTTTTTATTATTCAACATTGCAGGCTTGATATATCACATCAAGGGTATTACGATATTAGTGACCACCTTTTGATGCCTCAAACTATCCGTATATTCTACAGCAGATCCTTCCTTCAAATTGGTGGTATGTAACTCCAAGCACCCTTTAGCATCTGCAAAGACCATGGGAAATAAAACACAAGAATCAATAAAGCTGACAGTTCAGTTGAAGTTTCTGTGCACATAATGAATCACCAGTTAAGATTCATTGTTTCTTCAACAATTATATGCTAGAAATGTATATTGCAGCACATTCCACTAGGCAAGCCAAATAAGAAACTTC
Source organism: Calamus simplicifolius (assembly GCA_900491605.1). NCBI lineage: Eukaryota > Viridiplantae > Streptophyta > Magnoliopsida > Arecales > Arecaceae > Calamus > Calamus simplicifolius. The sequence continues at coordinate 1,360,046 of UESW01003891.1, forward strand.
CAATGCTTCATGCAGTGATCACCAATCAAAAAATGGAAACTGCACATACTTCATGCAGCAATCACCAATCCAGACTAATACGAAGTCTTTGGTGTTTCTTTTTGATCGGGTACCCCAATGATTTTGGTAAGAGTCAAGCATTATTTCTGTAGCCTTTTTTTGGGCTAAAACTGTCTCTATGAGATACCTTCTTAAAGCAGCTTCTCTTAAATTTGCTCAAGCGTCCACAATATCTCATATATGTTTTTGTAACAATATTTATTTATGAAAATGAGCAAGCACTATAAATGAGTTCTCCGATTGGCCATTACCAGTGTTATCAGCCATTTTCAGTTTTTCTTCCCCTTTTTGAACTTAAATTTACGATCACATTCTCAAATCATATAAGAATAGTATCAGCTAGCCTTGTTAAAGATGATAGCAATAAAATAATATCTTGATGTTAATACACATGTTATCTGTCTTAGCCAGTGTCTTGTATGAGAAGCCATGTTTATTATCTTAAGATAAACCAACTGGTATTAGTATTTATCAGAATCAAATACTGATGAAGGGCATTTTTGTAATTCGCATTACTATCTTCCTTGCATTTATGAACCGCCATTAAAACTAGTCATACAATCCATGCAGTTGTTCTTTCGTTAGTTCTCTTCTTCTTCCTTTCTTTTCTTCCTATTTATTTCTCTCTCTATATATATCTTTTACTTAGTCCCCCAACCGCCCCCCCCCCCCCCCCCAACACTCACACCAAAAAAAAAAAAAAACAGCAACCCCTCTTTTCCTTCCTATATCATCTAAATGGTTCCAGCTTGTTAAGATCCCTTTATCTTAAGCCGCCACTGAATCCCTCTGCTAAAAGATTCATAAACTAATTCCCTGATTTCCCTACAAACTTCCACCCCATCCTTCAACATGTCACCATTAACCACAACCTCTTGAAGCTATTACCCCTCTATTCTTATGTCATGTTTCCTCACAAAATAGAGTTAAAAAAAAAAAAAACAAAAAACAAAAAACAAAAATCAGTACTCCCATTTCCATCCATACCACATTTTGACCTTAGTTTTTCATTATGAAATCATTCTTTCTTACTGAATTCCTATTAACTTGTTCGAACATTGCTTTAACTTCAGAAAGCTGACAGCCTTCTTCCTTCAAAAGGAGGGGTTCATAAATACAATCATAAATCGAAGACGCTCAAAAACAGAAGGAGAGGCACAAAAGAAGTGGCTTTAGTTTTGAGAGAACTTCTTAGGTATAGCAAGCTTTCCCGAACCAATCTCAGTATCCGTCTGTTCTCCGGAAGAAAAATCATGAGCTCAAGTAATTTAAATACCTTGTTTCAAAAAAGCTAAAACGATTGGTCTTAGAACCCTAAAAAGATAAAAATCATGACCTTATCTTAATTCCATCACTGGAATACTCGAGAAAGAAACAAATACAAGGTATAAAGCAAAACCTCTTTCAGAGGGCTGACCGTCCGCTCGGCTTTCTTCTGAAGACGAGGACACCGAGATCTCGTTCAGGGGAGAATTAATCTCCTTTGACTTCTCCGAGGCAACACTAACCGGTTTAGGCATCAACATCCCATCGTCCACTCCCGCTAAATCATCGCGATGATCAAGAGTGTCTTTTTGTGACAAGAAATAAGAAGAAGTTGCCAAATTCTCCAGCCCATCGACTGAGCTGTTGGGATTTAGGGTTTCGGCCGCGCCACAGAGTGACGATCCGTCTCCCCGCTCGCCAGAGGGAACAAGATCGAGCAACGCGTCCTTGTGGTCGGCCGGCGCCGGCGAGGGTTCGGCGGAGCTCTCGACGAAGCCATCGGGCAGCGAGTCCGCTTCCGGGAGTCGGTTCGAGGGAGAGCTGTCCATATCGAGACCGGCGGGAGGGACTTCTGGTGGTGGTGGGAAGAACGATAGATTTGGGGAGACGGAAGACACCAATGGTGCGTTCTAGAGGTGGGATCGGCGTTCTTGTCGACATCGATGCCGACTTCAAATAAAAATAATAATGCGGAGTAAAAGGCATCAGTGTATTTAAAATGTACCATTTTTTTTAAAAAAATAAGGATAATCCCAGTAGGATAGCCTACATATTATTTAACTCTGATCCCGTGACATCATCAAAGTTTACGAAAAATAATATTCAAATATTTTATAGGCCCAATGTCTTCGCCAACAACTCCTTGTGACTTGTTTCAACGCTGACCGGATGCAGGTCAACTTTATTATATATATATATATCTTAAATTTTTGTTAAAATGCAAGTTCTTAGAGTATGTTAGAGAGAGATTTAAATACATGTACAAAGGATAGGTGGTTTAAAATTATTGTTATATTTTCTCTTCATTTGAAATTTTGAAGGGTTAAAGTTTGTTCAAATATTTATTCATCGTGTCTTGCAATTCCATATAAACTTGAATAAGCAATTCTTCTTTCAATTTATTTTTAATAAATGTTTTTATTAATATTTTTATTTTTTATTTTATTTTTCTTAATATTAATTAATATTAAACATGAATCTAATTAAAAATTATATAATAATTAAAAATTAATCTCTTCTTCAAACTACGTGAGCATGTAATTGCACATGTCATGGTTGGCTTGGAACTCTTTTTATTTTATGAGATGTTGTATCCTTGAGTACATGGTGGAAAGGATTTGAATGAAATATATAATAATTATTATTTATCAAGTACCTTTTCAGCATCTTATTGTACTAACATTGATTGAATGTGCTGACATTGAGAATGTGTATTTTGCAGGCATGATAATTGATGGTACAAGAATAATTTATTGGTTTAAATATTCAATAATGAATAAATTTAATATTAATTTTTGATAGACAATATACAATATAGAAGCACGCCATTATTCTCATTTTGGCATCCATGTGACCTTCCTCTCTTGCTCTATTGATGACACAAGGATATATTAGGATATTTAAAAATGCTTGAAAAACTAAAATATTTTTGAAAAGTTTTCTTGCTGTTTGAATGATGAGAAGATTATAAATAACATAAAAATAGATTTCAGTTCTCACTAGATTTTTTTTTTCTCATCTCTTCCATTTTCTTTTTCTCCTTCCTTCCATCCATCAAACATATCTTAAAGGCACAACAAAATTGGTTGTCAACTGTTGGATGGTCATAAAGATATCAATTGCTTCGCAAATTAAAAATAAAATCATTATAAGGCTGATAGAGAATACAACAAATATTTCTCTAATAAGATTGCTATTAGTATGACCAAGCACGCAGTTGCGATATAATCAAAATCAAAACACAGAATAATAATAGGAACCAAAATCTAAAAACAGTAAGAGACGAGGTTACGCGGTTCACCCAAACTGGACTACATCCACGACGGCACAGGATCTGCAATGCTTCACTAAGAGTTGAATCAGGTACAAGCCCTCAAAAACACACACTCTCAGAAACTCTTATGATCTCACTAAGAGATTACAGAACCTTTTTTTTTTCTACAGCACCCAGAGGTCCTCATCGAGCCTCCTTTGTTTTCACAGGTTCGTAACTCCCTCACAAAAACTTCCATACGAGATTTGTGGCGGACGGTTGCAGGCAGTTCGATAGGGATACATCTGGTATTTCTGGATTTGTTGAGATAGCCTTTGGATAAGGCTTATCTACTAGATTTTTATGATCAGCTCAAAACTGTTTGAAACTTCCACGTGTCTTCAAGTCTCGTGAACTATAATTTGGGGCTTCCTCTTGATGAAATTAAGCTCCATCCATAACAATCTCCCACTTGGAGATTAATGACATCAATCTTAGATCTTCCTTCTTTCTCTGTGCCGCGCACTCCTAATCTATCTCTTGGAAAGCTTCACCAAGTTGCAACAGAGACTCAACTTGTCTCTGCTCACAACCTTAGTGAACATATATGCAGGGTTTTTAGCTCCATCAATTTTCTCCAGCTCAATTGCTCCTCATCCAACGCACTGCGTATGAAATGATACCTAAGCTGAATGTGCTTGGTTCTTGCATGAAATGCTGGATTTCTTGCCAAGTGAACTATGCTCTGGCTGTCGCTCCATAATGTATTACACTCGTACTCCTTGCCGAGCTCCTCTATTAACCTCTCTAACCAGATCATCTCTTTACTAGCTTCAGTGATCGCCACATACTCAGCTTTTGTAGTTGACAATGCCACTATCTTCTGCAACTGAGATACCCAGCTCACTGCTGTATCACCGACAGTGAAAACATAACCAGTGATGCTCCTCCCATTGTTTCTGTCACCAGAGTGATCGGTATCTACAAATCCCTATACTTGAATACTATCACCTCCATAGCACAAACTATAAGTTAATGTACCCCTGAGATATCTCAAGATCCACTTCACTGCATTCCAGTGCTCCTTGCCTGGATTCTGGATGTACCTGCTGACTGCTCTCACTGCTTGTGCGATATCCGATCTTGTGTAAACCATTGCATACATTAGACTTCCCACTGCTGAGGCATATAGAACTCTAATCATCTCATCCCTTGCCTTCTGAGTTATTGGACATACCTGCTTGCTGAGCTTGAAGTGTGCTGCCAAAGGTGTTGACACTGCCTTTGCATTCTCCATATGAAACCTCTTCAGTACCTTCTCTACATAGTCCTTCTGAGATAGCCACAGCTTCCGTTGCTTCCTATCTCTGTTGATCCTCATGCCAAGAATCTGCTTCGCCTCTCCCAAATCCTTCATTGAGAACTTCTTTGCCATCAGTTTCTTGAGCTCTTCTATCTTCCTCATACTGGAACCTGCTACAAGCATATCATCCACATACAAGGATAATATAATAAACTCATTTGTAACGTACCTCTAAAAGTACACACAATGATCTGACTGGCATATGGTGAAGCCTTTCTTTAGCATGAAACTATCAAACTTGAGGTACCATTGCCGCGAAGCCTGCTTCAGACCATACAAACTTTTCTTCAATTTGCAGACCATGTCATCCTTTCGCCTGACCTGAAAACCTTTTGGCTAGTGCATGTACAGCTCCTCCTCCAAATCTCCATGAAGAAATGCTGTCTTCACATCTAGCTGCTATATATAAAGATCCTCCACTACTACCATGCTCAGAATTACCCTGATGGATGTCATCTTGACTACTGGGGAAAAGATCTCCTGGAAGTCAATTCCCTCTTTCTGTGCATAACCCTTGACAACTAACCTTGCCTTGTATCTCTTGGTACCATTTGCCTCATTCTTCATCTTGTACACCCATTTGTTGAACAGAGCTTTCTTGCCAGCGGGTAACTTCACAAGATCCTAAGTCTTGTTTTGCTTTAAAGAGTCCATCTCCTCTTTCATAGCCAACTCCCACTTGACCTTAGCTTCATCCTGCATGGCTTCAACAAAACATTCTGGCTCTCCAGAATCTGTGTACAAAACATAATCATTAGCAGAATACCTCTGTGATGGCCTGGTAACCCTCATGGTCCTCCTCAACTGTAGGGACATCGGATGAGATACCGGTGTATGCATGTGGCTGTCTGTTTCAACCACATCTTCCTTCTCACATCCTAGGAGTTTCCATCTTCAGTTTGCACTCGGAGAATTTCTCCATCTTTGACAGGATGGAGTTCTATAAACTCCTGTTTCTTTTCTTCCACTGCATCCTTCCTGTCTTTGTAAGTATGCTCTTCATCAAATACTACATTCCCGCTCCGAATGATCTTATTGTTCTGAAAATTCCAGAGCTTGTAGCCATACTCATCGCCACCATATCCAATGAAAACACACTTTGTAGACTTGGAGTCTAACTTACTCATCTTCTCTTTCTCAATCAGAGAATAAGTAATGCAGCCAAATACTTTAAGAAAAGAAAGTTTTACCGGATTTTCAGTCCAAACCTCATCTGGAATCCTACCATCCAATGCACTAGATGGACTCCTGTTGATCAAATACACTGCAATGTCCAATGTTGCCACCCAAAAATATGTAGGTAGACCTGAGTCAAACCTCATACTCCTCTCTCTCTCAAGAATGGTCCTGTTCATTCTTTCTGCCATACCATTCTGCTCTGGTGTCCCTGGGATGGTCTTGATCCTTTTGATTCCATGCTCTGTGCAGTAGGCATCAAACTCTCTGCTACAGTATTCACCACCGTTATTTGTCTTGAGATACTTGAGACTTGCTCCAGTCTGGCTTTCACACATGACTCTCCATCTCTTGAAGATGCCAAAGACCTCAGACTTTTTCTTCATAGCAAACACCCAGACTTTCCTGCTGAAATCATCTATAAACGTGATAAAGTACTTATTGCCCGCATATGATGCCACTGGTGATGGACCCCAGACATCTGAATGAACCAACACTAGCCTTTCAGTTTTCTTCTGAGTTCTTGCTAACTGAAAACTCACTGCTTTCTGCTTACCATAGATACACTCTTCACAAAACTCTAGATTCACCTTCTTTAGCCCAGGTAGAAGCTCTCTTCTGTGTAGAATATTCAAGTTCTTTTCACTAAGATGATCGAGCCTCCTGTGCCATAATGTAGTCACTGTACCCGTGTCTCTTGCTGCCACTAAAACTGAACTCTCACTATCTACCAAGAAGTAGAGAGTGCCTATCCGCTTCCCTTTGACAACAACCATAGACCATTTAGTAATTTTTCACTGAGAATTACCAAAAACGGATACATAACCCTCAACATCAAGCTGACTGGTAGAAATTAGATTTTTCTTTAACTCTGGGATGATCTGGCTTGTGCAAGTCTCAATTCTCCGCCTGTCACTGGCTTCAGTACAATTGTTCCTCTACTAATAATTCTGCACTGCTGTCCATTGTCAATTGTGACATGACCAAAATCTCCTTGGACAAAATCCGAAAATAGGTGTCTCTTTGAGCTGCAATGGTAAGAAGCCCCTGAGTCTATAAACCACAGATCTGAGTTTGCCCCATCGCCGGCTGACAGGCACACATCCTCAAAATTCTGCTCAATAGTACTCACAACATTTGGTTCCTGACCTTTTATCTTGCTCTCTGTACCTTTTTCTTTCTTCTTACCCCAACAATCCTTGCTCATGTGACATTTCTTCTCGTAGTTCCAACACTTCATGGAAAATCTCCTTTGGACTTTCCTCTGCTCTTGGACCGGCCTTTCTCTGACTTCTTCCACTCCTGTGATCTTCCTCTGGTATCCACCATGAGTGCAGTACTTATAGAAGTCCCACCCACAGCCTTTCTTCTCATCTCATCATTCAATATACAACTAACTGCATCATTAAATGTAAGGATACTTGATACCGAGTTGCTGACTGTCATCACAAGATTGTCCCAACTCTCTGGCAAGGAACATAAGAAAAGAAGCGCCCTGAATGAATCATCAAAAATAACAAAGACCGACTCCAATTGATTAATCATCGTGTTGAACTCGTTCAGATGCTCCATCACTGAACTATTCTCAGTCATCTTCAAATTGAAGAGCTTTTTCATGAGAAATATCTTGTTTGAGGTGGAAGGTTTTTCATACAATTTTGTTAAAGCGGTCATCATATCCACGGTGGTCTTTTCCTTTGCAATATTATACGCCACTTGAGGTGTCAACGATAATCTGATCGTGGCTAGGGCTTTTCTATCCAGAATCATCCAATCTGAGTTGCTCATTGAATCCGACTTCTTTTCTTCTAATGGAAGGTAAAGATCCTTCTGATATAGGTAGTCCTCAATTTGCATCCTTCACCATCCGAAATTATGATCATTAAATTTCTCGATTTTGATCTTGTCTTCTGCCATCTCTTTGTTGATTTGTCCGACCGTAATAATATGAAGAAAACCAAGCTCTGATACCAATTTGATAGGGAATACAACAAATATTCCTCTAATAAGATCGCTATTAGTACGGCCAAGCACGCAGTTGCGATATAATCAAAATCAAAACACAGAATAATAATAGGAACCAAAATCCAAAAATAGCGAGAGACAAGGATTTTACGTGGTTCACCCAAACTGGGCTACGTCTACAGCGGCACAGGATCTGAAAGGCTTCACTAAGAGTTGAATCAGGTACAAGCCCTCAAAAATACTTTCTCTCAGAAACTCTTATGATCTCACTAAGAGATTACAGAACTTTTTTTTTCTACAGCACCCAGAGGTCCTCGCCGAGCCCTTTTTTTTTTCACAGGTTCGTAACTCCCTCACAAAAAACCTCCATATGAGATTTATGGTGGGCGGTTGCAGGCAGTTCGGCAGGGACACATCCGATATTTCTGAATTTGTTGAGATAGCCTTTGAATAAGGCTTATCTACTGGATTTTTACAATCAGCTCCAAAACCGTTTGAAACTTCCACGTGTCTTCAAGTCTCATGAACTCTGGTTTGGGGCTTCCTCTTGATGAAATTAAGCTCCATCCATAACAAAGGCATCATTGCACATTAGTTCTAATTCAGTAAATCCAAAGCTTAATTACAAATCACAAAATGTTTTAGGAGTAATTAGTGGCAAAATTATTTATCAATGCCCTTGTAACAATAATTCAAGCTTCTATCATAAGTTCCCTTTCAAACATTATAGAACTCAAATTAAAGGATTGATTAAATTGTAATTTTGGTCTATTCTCATGATCTATATGATCTATTCCTCCAGTCACATTGTTTTTCTGCTGTTTTATCTGCATCAAGAACAACATTTAGAATTCTTTCCATGTCTTTCCCTTGCTTTAACCAGCTATCTTCGGGTTCTTGCTTCTGGAAATTTTTTTGGCAATATTTCCTGCTTCTTGCTTGCTTTTGTTTCTTCATATTTCTTGGTTTTAATATGTTTGAAATAAGTTTCTTGCTTCCAGTAATCTGAGTAGATAATCTTACTGTTCAAAATAAATGAAATCAAAGTGTTTGTTGTTGTATCTTGCTGAAGATTGAAGAATCTTATCTGTCAAAAGACGAAACATGAAATAAGTCTGATAATAAAGCCGGTTGAAACTTAGTGCTGGAGTAGCTGCGGTGACATCGAGGGAGACTGCAGCAATTAGGTCCAAAAAAAGACCAGACTGGAAAGGTGGGTCAGCCGCCAGAAATCCTGTTTTTTTAACAGTGCACAATTCCTTTATCAGATTTTGAAGTCTGTCCTTTTCTACCTCTGGCAATGTTGCAGAAATCTCTGTCGCTTTCCTCTCAAATTCTACATCTTTTGCTTAATTATCTCTAAACTATTCATTATCTTTTGCATGAGCTCTCTGAGGATAATTTCAGAGTCCTTGCCGTTTGTTCTTCCCTTCTTTAAAACACTACCATTTTGACAAAAAATTATGTGCTTTTTGAGTAATCACAATGCTAATTTCTCATGGCAAAAAAAAAAAAAAAAAAAAAAATGAACTGCAACATATCACATGCCATCGATAATGCAATTCCTACATTGCTCATCTCGTCCTTTATATTTATCCTTGCAAGCCACGCACTAACTCAGAACCACTATATATTCCTTCCTGCCATGCATATTAAAGTCTCCAACTAATACCCCTGCTCTTGCCTTTTCATCTAGCCCTGCTGTTACCATTTGCAATGGTAACATCAGTTCTCCACCTCCAATTACCATTATGTCTAATACATAATCCCTATTGTTAACCACATTTTTTTTAAAGAAAAACTTGCAATCTCCTCGGTTCCATTTAAGTTACATGACTGATTGTTTCTGCTGCACTGCAGGATTTTATGTTGTCTTACATGTTTGATATCACAGGCAATTCGATGTCATTGCGGCAATGGGTATGCAACCGAGCACTCAACAGATTGTCCTGTGAGAGATGCAGAACTATCTGACATTGGTGCTGGAACTAGTGACATCAGATGAATGATCGATCATTGGTTGTGAGCTTCTCAAAGAAGACTAAAGACAGGATTTCCATATGATTATTATGATTATGCTCTTGTAGAATCACTATTTGGGACAGCAATTGATGGGAAAATGGCCTAAATGTGTTTCTGAAATAAAAGCTTGGATGCACATGAATTGCCTGACTCTGCATGGATGGACAGGAAAGGCCAAATTATCTGTTTTGTTGTCCTACCAACCTTTAGCACTTTTAGTGTCCAATGTCTCTGTGACCCTATTGTATACTTCACAATGCAGTGAATTGCATAGCCTATAACTGTTACCTACAGACAATGATGCTTCTACTGAAGACAATTCCATATATCAAATCCTCAACCCATATACCATTGGCATTCCTTTTAAAAATGGATTAAGTTACAAAAGATGTCCCTCCATTGTTTTGCATGAAAGAGATGCCAAACATTTGAAAGGAATGAGGTAAATACAAATATATATATATATAATTACAAGACCAAATTTGAATCAGCTAATACTTATCACAATGAAACGGTTTGATGCTAGGCCCCCTGGTTGTGTCTTGAATTTGAACCCCATTTGATGGCCTCTGCAACTGCACGATGGCGATCAAAAGCGCCCTCGGCTTGCATGCCTTCTTCACTTCGTCCACTATCTTCACGTGATGTAGAAAGGGAGGAAAAAGAAGAGCTCCCTTCATGATCTGCTGGTTCTCCTCTAAGGAAGCTCAAGGCCATAACAACATCAGCCATCAATGGCCGGATTTCAGCTGCCTCTTGTAGGCACATCGCAGCTACAGCAACGGCTTGATTCAGGCCTCTCTCTGAGTGGTCCCCTTGAAGAAGTGGGTCAACGAGCTCTGAGTACCGCTTCTGGTCTTTGAACATGGGCTGTGCCTGTATAACCAAAACAAGACTAGGATCACATCAAGTATAATGTGAAGAGGTATCAACAAACTCGGCATGCATGAAATGTGTTAAGGACATAGAGGGTTGTCACATCTCAAGGAAAATTCTGACAGCAATGCATATGAATTCCATTTTATAGTGTTGAGTGCAAAGTGCACATGCTCAGCCAAATAGATAGATTTAGCTAATTCATACCCAGGTGACCAGGTTCTGTTCGGCTGTATCCTTGGTTGTATCAATGGCTCTTCTCCCAGTGATTAGCTCTAACAAAACAACCCCAAAACTGTATACATCTGACTTCAAAGTGAGCTGACCTGTTCTTGCATACTCTGGCGCACAGTAGCCATATGTGCCCATCACCCTGGAGGAGACCTGTACTTTATCCCCCATTAGGCCAAGCTTAGCTAGTCCAAAATCGGAAAGCTTTGGATGGTAATTTTCATCAAGTAAGATATTGGATGATTTGAGATCACGATAGATCACAGGTGGGTTTGCCTTCTCATGCAAGTATTCTAGACCTCTAGCAGCACCGTAAGCTATATTCATTCTAGTATACCAGCTTAATGGTTTTGATGAGGAGGGATACCTGTGAAGACAATGCAGTGCAGAATCCACTTAGTCAAAGGCGGAATGCAGAACGGAAAGGAAAACCATCCATCACCATCATATCAGACATTCAAAAGAAAGTCATAGAATAGAAGCCTGAAAAAGATGGTCTGTTGTTTTTAGAGATAAAGCATGCATGCATGCAAGAGAGAGGCTGATAAACTAAGAGGGCTGGAACCAGATGTTGACAAAATTGGCAGGTGCCAAGACTGCAAATAATTCTGAAGAACTAAATCTCACCAAAAAGATGGTCTTCCAGAGAACCTAAGGGCATATACTCGTACACCAAAAGCCTCTGATCTCCATCAGCACAATATCCGATAAGATTGACCAGATTTTGATGGTGGAGGAGACTAAGCATCAAAACCTCGACAAGAAACTCTTTGTTGCCTTGCAAACTATTCCTGTCTAGTTGCTTAACAGCCACAAGCTGATGCAAACAAGACATAAATATTAAATCCATGAGCACTCCTGAAGAAATGTCTCTTAAAATCACCAAAAAAATTCAAGAAAAATCATTGACCAGAGAACAGAGCTAAAGAAACAAATACCTGGTTAGTTTTCTCAAGACGTCCCTTAAAAACTCTACCAAAACCCCCTTCTCCCAGCAGACAGTCAGTGCGAAATTCTTGGTAGCCGTGGCCAGCTCGCGGAATGTGAAGGTTTCTGCAGCAATGTTTCCATTTCCAGTTTCCCTTTTAGGTGCTATTTCAGCTGCATTCCCAATTGAGGTCTTCTGAGGGGGTTTTCCTGCTGGGAGGGTTACAGCATAAGCCAATATCCGAGTTTAAGCAATGTCATGAGTTCCATGCAGAGCAGATCCACTCAGTTGACCAAACTATCATCTCTCTTGCAGGAAAAACACAACTAAATTTTTCTCAGATGAGAATGAAATATAGAAATGTTTCAACACGTAAATTTTTTTTTTTCTGAATGATAAATTCTATTTAAATCTTAATCTCATATAATTCCAGTCCAGCAAATGTTCTTTCATCACCACTAGTAAAGAGAACATAGAAATGCACACAGCGATTTAAAGTCCACTGATCAAATTAACCCATTAACTACAGCTGTCAGATGGTAGGCTAGCACTTGGATTAATATTAAATATGCACCTCTTTACAAATGGAAACATTTGTCAGAAAATAAAATGCAAGACACTTTGGAAGAGCGACTCTGGATAGATAAAAACCAGAAATGGGAGCAAATATGTGCAAGCTAGCTAGCTAACATGGACCAGGCGTCGATTCTAAGTTCTACCGCCTCCTAGATTTGTATGGCATGAAAAAGGAATTTGTATTCATTGATTCATGAAGCAGTTGTAGAGGGGAAAATCATTACATTCTTGACCAACTATGATGTGGACAAAATAATATCCTATGCATGACATCTACAGACAAATTGGTACATTTGGCAAATGGTTTCTAGGAAAGGTTCTTTCAGGGAATGGAGTGCCAACCAAATGGGGCCTCTTTTGTTTGCTAATTAATTAATATAAGAATAGTTGGAGGATTTAATTCACCATAGGTTTGACAAAAGTTTCCATCCACACAAAGGAAATAATGTAATACTTACGAAATTAAAACGCAAGAGGTTAATCAGGCAAAAGCGCGCACCAAGATTCAGTAACGGTGGTGAACAAAAATCAGGATAATACCACCATCCAAGAGTGATAAATAATTCGAACCAAATAACATCTGAAATAACGAACATCGATGCCGAGGGAAAAAAAGATTTTTATCATGCTTTTCGACATTTCTCATGCTATAACCTTAAATTTCCATTAGAAGATAGATAGGTCAAGAGAGACTCACCAGGCTTCGGCGATGGCTCGCTGACCCTAGTCCGAGCAACCGCCACAGACGCCGGCTCCTTCTTTGCCTCAACAGCCTTTCTTGGCGCCCTCCGCTCGCCGGCGTCATCGCCAGCGGACGCGCTAAAACAAGAAAAGCAGCTCATCTTCTGATAGAAGCCTTCTAGCTAGCGTACGTACCTCAGGATTCTTCGAACATGCTTCAAAAACAATGCACATTGAGAGCAAAGCCCCGCGACTCGACAAACAGGCAAAAAATCCTCCAATAAAAGCTCCAAAATCTCGTCGAAACGACTGCGAGTCGTACCGTCAAATCGATCGAGTTTAAAAGGCGAATGGTCCCAGCTGGAGACGGGAAGAGAACCCCGGAGGAGGGAGAGAGCATTTGGGATCGGGGAAGAAGGGAGGGGAGGGATCGAAGACGTCGGTTTCTTCTGCGGAAGAGGCGGGGCGGGTAGGGGGACATGTCTGAATTAAGGCGCGCGGGGGTTGAGGACCAGGCGTGGTACAAAATTCGCGGGCGGTAGGGAAGAGGCTTGGATCCAACAACGAAGCTCGTTTGAGCCGTCGGTGTGGCCTCGGCGGTTTCACGAACGCGAGCACGATATAATTAGTATAAGTTGATCGCAGATATAATTAGGATAAGGGTGGATAATTATAATTATATGATACTATTAGTATAAGTTGCAAGATTTATGGAGTTGATCACAGATAATTAAGACAAGAATGGATAATTACGATTATATGATACTAATAGCATAAGTTGCTTATGGTACAGAAAGCAAGCAGCCTTTTGAAAAAAAAAAAAAAATCCCAGAAATTTAACCCACATCATAGAGAAGCTAACAAAATTTTGTGCAAAAAAAATTAAGTTCTTATTTCATAAGTTAAGAAGTATCAGGTAGCTGAACAATTGTTCTCAATCTCCCTTTTTTTTTTTATTGAAACTTTCTTCCTTCACCCTAGAAAAAAGCTTAGTGATGTTGAAGGGCTTTCAAGATCAATCTCGAAAAAGATAATCTGCCATAAGATGGGTCGCCTTGGATCAAGGATATGGATGGCTAAAAAATGACCGATGATGAGGGTAAATTATCATTGCATTAATACCCCATGCATCGATAATTGGGTTAATCCAATCCCAACATCTTGTCGATCAGCTGTCACATCAACCAAGCAGCAAAGCCCAATCCCTCAGCGGAGTCGGGTCGTTCCGATGACCCGGCTATCTTCATCCTCGGCAGCCCAAGCTATCTTCATACCTCGGCAGTCCGAATCATCTTGTACCTCGAAAAACCAAGTGTCCCTTGCCTCGGCCAGACCGAAGTACTTGAATACTCCGCGGAATTCGCGCGGGAGAGTTCAATTCGCAGTAACTGAATAAGATTCCAAATAAGAATCATGCCCAGAAGTGGTCTAAGGGCCATAGGGGTGGCCTAAACCTATATGATCGCTGAATCTCAAGGCATCAACCAGCTCTCCCGGTCGTCGATCTTCTAACTGACAAGATACGAATCTTACTGGCTTATAACGAACTTGATTCGAATCCGTTTTGAATCTCAACAGCTTTTAGACCCCCTGCAATGCGCCCAAGGAACCAGTGATCGCCTATAAATACCACGGCCCTCAAATCTCTTAGTACGCACTCAATCACTGGCTCTCATACTGAAAAACTCCATTGAAGCTCCCACAGAGCTCGCAACTCCCGAAAGATAAACACATTTGGGGAACTCTTTGTAGAGTTTCTCCTCACATCTGATTGCTGTGAATCTCCATTGACTTGGGCGTCGGAGGGTCCCCCAGAGGGCAACCCAAGGAAATCCTCTGCGTGCGGACTGTCTTGTAGGTTCCACCCCGGGCGTCGAGATCGGCGTTGGACCCGGAGCCAGAGCGCACCGAGTTGGAGAACGGATTTCCGTGGCAACAGACTGGCGCTAGAGGAAGGGCCTCAAGTCCCATAAACTTGTAATCCAGAGACAAGACTAAAATCAAAAGAAGCATCCTCTAATGGCCAATCGAAAGAGAGCCACATCCGAGGCTCAAGATCACCACCTCTCAAAGGCCTGATCCAATTAGCGGTGCGGCACCTCTGCCACCACCGCCAGCTGAAATTCTTCGCCGCCGGCAATGGTGGTAATGTTGGACCAGTTCACCACCCTGGTCCAGCGGGTTCAGGCATTGACCCAGTTGGTCCAGGGGCTCCAAGTGATTCCTGGCCCTACGTTCCTGCTTCTCAACCTCATGGGAGGCCGCTGCCCCTGCTCCGCCAGCGAACTCTTCTTCCAATCCATTCGAAGCAGTGGATTATTGTCACCGGCATGCGAAGGCAAAGCTAGCGCCGCAGTGGGCTGGAGGGAAGAGCCCGCTCAGATCAGACGGGTTCGTTCCCCCTCCCCGGTGTCTTCCCAGGACTCGACACCGCTGCCGTTTCTCATCGCCCAATCCCTCCTACCACTTGGATGAAGGGATTAGGCAACAGATGCAAGAAATGCATCGAGAATGGCGTCAGAGTTAGACGCCGCCAGGTAAGCCCTTCCGTCCCAATCAAAAGCGGAGTAGGGCCTCATGAGGGAAGTGATTCCCCCTCATGTCAAGCTCCCTACCATCGAGCCGTACCATGGATCCATCGATCCCGATGACCACTTGAGCAACTTCAGATCCATCATGATGTTCCATAGAGCATCTGATGCGATCTTGTGTCGAGCCTTCCCTTCAACTCTAAGGGGATATGCCCGAACCTGGCTCAACAGCTTGAGCCAGGTTCCATTGATTCTTTCGATGAACTGAGCTGTTTGCTCATCAGCCAGTTTGTCAGCAGTCGTCACCAGTAATGGAGATCTGATTCCCTCTCTGAGGTTAAGCAGAGAAAGGGGAATCGTTGAAGAGTTACCTTGGCCATTTCAATACGGCCCTCCTGGAAGTTGACCATCTCAACCATGAGGTAGCCATATCTGCCTTGGCCAGAGGAGTGTCGAAGAAGGGAGACTTCTACTTGGCTCTGGAGGTTAACTACCCGAAGAGCCTTTCAGACATGATGTCCCTGGCGGATAAGTACGCCAGGGTTGAAGAATCGATGAGGTCAGTTTGGGCCGAGCAGCTAAAAAAGAAAGAGACAAAGGGCTCAGACAAGCAACGGGCCCACCGCCGTGCAAGCTTGCCTTGCCACCATAGAGCTCCTCCGCTGCCGCCTCGAGACTGAACCCAGAGTCAGCTCGAAGGTTCGACCGCTACACTCCCCTCACTGCGCCAAGGGCGCAAATCCTGATGGAGATCGAGCGGTAGATTCCCCGGCCTCCTCCTCTCCAAGGCAATGCAACTCGGAGAGTATTGCTGCTTCCATCGGGATTATGGGCATGTACCAGGACTATTGGTAGCTCCAGAATGAGATTGAGCGGTTAATCCAACGAGGTAGACTGGACCAGTTCAAGGGACCCCCTGAGCCGAATAATGAAGGGCACGCCAGCCCGAGCCTCGCCTGCTCCCACCACCAAATCCTCCGGTTATCGGCAATGTTAATGTGATAGCGGCCGATTCCCCATCCTCCTGGCCAGGCAAAGAGGAAAACCCGCCAAAGAAGGCTCGAGTTGATGAGCTTACTTTTTCTGACGAAGATCTTCGAAGGTACAGTACACCCATGATGATGCTCTGGTTGCCGGGGCAAATATTCTCAAAGCCATCATTTTCATTCCCCATCTGCCATGAAGTTCCCACCGAATGGGGAGTGGGGGTTGTTCGGGGAAGCCAGATTATAGCTCGGCATTGCTTTGTTGCCGGCCTTCAGTCCAGGAAGCCTGAGGTGGACGGGCTAGATGCTCGGAAAGATTTCGCCGAGCAACGAGGAGAACCAGCTGAAGAATTGGAGGAGGTACCACTCGACGAAGCTCGGCCCGACCGAACCATAAAGGTCGGATCACAGCTGGAAGGAAAGCTTCGATAAGAATTGATTGAATTCCTTCGAAAGAACTCTAATGTCTTGCCTGGTCCATGTCGGATATGCCGGGATCAACCCAGATGTCCTGGTCCACCGCCTCAGCGTGGATGAGACATTTCGATTAGTCAAACAAAAGGAAAGGAGCTTCGTCCCCGAGCATCAAAAAGCCATCGAAGAGGAGGTGGACAAGCTCATCAAAGCCAATTTCATCCGAGAAGTCAATTATCCCAACTGGCTGGCGAATGTGGTCATGGTGAAAAAATCAAATGGCAAATGGAGGATATGCATTGACTTCACCGACCTCAACAAGGCCTGCTCAAAAGATAGCTTCCCTCTTCCGCGGATCGACTAGCTCGTGGATTCAACTTCGGGCCATCAAATGCTGACTTTTATGGATGCCTATTCGGGCTACAACCAGATCGAATGGCGCCCGAAGACGAGAAGAAAACTGCCTTCATCACCGACCGAGGTATTTATTGTTACCGAGTTATGCCCTTTGGTTTAAAGAATGCAGGTGCCACTTACCAAAGGCTGGTCAATAAAGTCTTCAAAGAGCAAATCGGCTGGAACATGGAGGTATATGTTGATGATATGCTGGTAAAGAGCAAGAAGGCATCCCAACATGTTGAGGACCTCGTGGAGAGCTTTGCGATACTTCGAAAGTACCAGATGAAGCTCAACCCCATCAAATGTGCTTTCGGGGTCAACTCCGGAAATTTCTAGGCTTCATGATCTCTCAGCGAGGCATCGAAGCAAATCCCCAAAGATCCAAGCCCTATGGTAGATGGCCCCCCGGGATCAGTCAAGAACGTGCAACACCTTACCAGAAGAATAGCAGCCCTCAGTCGCTTTATTGCTCGGTCAGCTGAAAAGTGCCTCTCCTTTTTCAAAGCCCTTCGGTCAGCCAAAAACTTCAATGGACCCCAGATTGTCAGAAGTCCTTTGAAGATTTCAAGAAATACCTCGGCTCACCACATTTCCTCAGCAGCCCGAAACCAGGAAATGCTGAATTTATTCTTGGTGGTCTCTAAAAACGTTGTTGGCTGGTGCTGACCAGAAAGGAAAACAAAGTCCAAAAGCCTATTTATATGTCAGCAAATTACTCAAAGATGCCGAAACAAGGTACACTCGAGTCGAGAAAATGGTTTTGGCCATGGTAACATCGGTTGAAAAGCTGTGACCATATTTCCAAGCACACACTGTCACTATCCTGACCGACCAACCCATCAAGGCAATTATCCATCGTTCGGAAGCATCGGGGAGAATGACCAAATGGGCTGTTGAACTGAGTGAACATGACATTCGATATCAACCTCATCCAGCCATTAAGGCCCAAGTCCTGGCAGATTTCCTCCTCGAATGCACCATACCTAAAGATCGCTCTGCTTTGGACACCCCCGGACAACCAAAGCCCAGCGCCCCGTGGTTGCTTCATGCCGATGGATCCTCCAGCACGGGCGGTTATAGTGCGGCCTGGTCCTCACCAGTCCAGAGGGTGCGACTTTCGAATATGGCATCCGCTTCTCCTTTCCGGCTTCAAACAATGAAGCAGAGTATGAAGCCCTGCTCGCCGGACTCCGCATCGCCCACGAGCTTAAGGTCGAGAAACTAATTGCCTACACTGACTCTCAGTTGGTGGCTGGCCAGGTACAAGGAGAATTCGAGGCTCGAGAGCCGAACATGATTTGGTATCTTCAAAAGGTGCGCGATCTATCCTTCTATTTTGATGAATTTAAAATTATCCAGATCCCAAGGGCTGAAAACGCGCATGCCGACCTTCTGTCCCGCTTGACGACTACGGAATTGATGGATCTTGAATGGAGATTCCACTTGGAAGTCTTGGAGAAACCCAGCATCGTTGATGCTGACCAGATGATGCAAGTCAACACCGAACCATCTTGGATCGATCCTTTGCACAAGTACCTTAAAGAAGGGCTACTGCCCACTAATAGAAAAGAAGCAAGGAGGCTAAAAATGCAGTCATCTCATTATGTTCTAATTGATAATCGGCTGTATAAGTGATCCTTCTCCATGCCATTGCTCAAATGCCTCCGACCATCGGAGGCCGATTATGCTCTTCAGGAGGTCCATGAAGGCATATGTGGCAATCATCTTGGCGGTCGGGCCCATGCCACAAAGTATTGCGTCAAGGATATTATTGGCTGATGATGAAAAAAGATGCCGATGACCTCGTCCGAGCCTGTGATTCATGCTAGAGGCACTCAAATATCCAGGACTCCCCTCTGCGCACCTAACTTCCATATCATCCTCCTGGCCTTTCGCCAAATGGGGAATGGATATCCTTGGCCCTTTCCTCCTCGCAACGGGGCAAAGGAAGTTCTTGTTTGTTGCGATTGATTATTTCACTAAGTGGGTTGAAGCCGAAGCAGTCGCCCAAATAACCGAAGTTCGAGCTAAAGACTTCATATGGAGGTCCATCATCTGCTGCTTCGGCCTTCCCCACACTATCATTGCCGACAACGAAAAGCAGTTTGACAATCCTAAGTTCTAGGAATTCTGTGACGATCATGGCATTCTTCATTGCCGGACATCGGTTGGACATCCTCAAGCCAACGGGGAGGTCGAGGTAACCAATCGAACTCTCTTGCAAGGAATTAAAGCTCGACTCAACCGGATGCGAGGTAGGTGGGCAGAAGAGCTCCATAATGTGTTATGGGCCTACCGAACCACTGAAAGGGTACCCATGGGGCAAACCCCATTCAAGATGGCTTTTGGCATAGAAGCTGTCATCCCTGTGGAGGTCGGACTCTCCTTCCCTCGCGTGAAAGGTTATTCGGAGGAATACAATGATGAGCAGCTCCGAACTAATCTTGATTTAGTAGAAAAAGTCAGAGAGAAAGCCCGAATCCGAATGGCCGCCTACCAACAAAGAGTAGCCCATTATCACTCCGCCAGAGTCAAAGGGAAGTCTTTCCTCCCAGGTGATCTAGTGCTTCGGAAGGCATCCGTCTCAAAGACAATAGAGCAAGGGAAATTGTCCCTGAATTGGGAAGGTCCTTACCAAGTTATGGAGGTAATCAGACTCGGCACCTACAAACTCCAATATTTGAATGGAAAATCTATTCCCCGGACATGGAACTCGGATAATCTCCGCACATATCATCAGTAAAAGTATGCTCTTACTAAACTTACTCTGTTCATTAAATTAAATTTAACTTTCAAAGATTTGCAAAATCTCCATTTTTATGACTCTCCCTGAAAGCTGCAATGAGAAGCAGGTTTTGCTATACATTAAATCCTCGGTCAGGCCGAGCGATCTTCGTACCTTGGCAGCGCCAAGTAAAATATAATCTTGAAGCCTCGGCCAAGCCGAGTGATGTCTCCGTACCTTGGCAACGCCAAGTAAAATATAATCTTGAAGCCTCAGCCGAGCCGAGTGATGTCTCCGTACCTTAGCAGCGCCAAGTAAAATATAATCTTGAAGCCTCGGCCGAGCCGAGTGATGTCTCCGTACCTTGGCAGTGCCAAGTAAAATATAATCTTGAAGCTCGGCTGAGCCGAGTGATATCTTTGTACCTTGGCAGTGCCAAGTAAAATATAATCTTGAAGCCTCGGCCAAGCCGAGTGATATCTCTGTACCTTGGCAGCGCCAAGTAAAATATAATCTTGAAGCCTCGGCCAAGCTGAGTGATGTCTCCGTACCTTGGCAGCGCTAAGTAAAATATAATCTTGAAGCCTCGGCCGAGTCGAATGATGTCTCCGTACCTTAGCAGCGCCAAGTAAAATATAATCGTAAAGCCTCGGCCGAGCCGAGTAATGTCTCCATACCTTGGCAGCGCTAAGTAAAATATAATCTTGAAGCCTCAGCCAAGCCGAATGATGTCTCCGTACCTTGGCAGCGCCAAGTAAAATATAATCTTGAAGCCTCGGCCGAGCTGAGTGATGTCTCCGTACCTTGGCAACGCCAAGTAAAATATAATCTTGAAGCCTCGGTCGAGCCGAGTGATGTCTTCGTACCTTGGCAGTGCCAAGTAAAATATAATCTTGAAGCCTCGGCCGAACCGAGTGATGTCTTCGTACCTTAACAGCGCCAAGTAAAATATAATCTTGAAGCCTCGGCCGAACCGAGTGATATTTTTTGAATATTATCTGAAGCCTCGGCCGAACCGAGTGATATTTTTCTGAATATTATATGAAGCCTCGGCCGAACCGAGTGATATTTTTCTGAATATTATCTGAAGCCTCGGCTGAGCCGAATGATATTTTTCTGAATATTATTTAAAGCCTCGGCCTAATCGGGTAATCTTTCAGATGCTCTAGTATGACCAAGACGTCCTATCATACTTTGGCAGAGGTAAGTGACTTTTCTCTGCTCACTAGCGAGACTTTGTGAGTTATTTCTCTTCAAAAAAAAAAAAAACTTACCCCATCCCTTGGGAAGAACCATGTTTACATCACAAGTTAACAAGGCCGCCCAGGCCTCCCTCTAACCTAAACATAGGTGAACGCTTCCTCCATAGAGGACTAAATACCATTGGAATGTCTAATGAAAATGAAGTAGCAAAAGCGCTGCTGGACTTGTAAACTATGCTACGATCCAGAAAACATAATACGAGTAAGATGACTCTCAACACAGCCATATCGGAAAAAGAAATAAGTATTCGAAGAAGAAAGGGTAAGAACTTTCTAATAAAAATTACAACCTCCTGAGAGGCATTACAAGTGCATCATAGCACAGGAAATAAAGACAAATAAAATAAAAGCTTAATCGAGCAGTTTCGGTCGATAGCGATGTTTCTGCATCCGGCCCAAGAAATTAGAGAAACCAGATGACTCCGTTGAAGTCATTGGTTGATAGCAAAGTCGGCTATCCACGGATCCCTTGGATGAATTAAGGGATCCAAACTGGGCTAGAGACCTATGGATGCCGATGCTGAGGATGCCTCCTCTTCGACCGAGTCTCCTCTTCACCGAGTCTCCTCTTCACCGAACCAAAATGCGTCGACACAGGCCGCTTTATGTTCCTCGGCGAATTGAGCAGAACTTTTGTACTCGTCCACAACCAAGGAGATTCTCCTGTCAGCTTCAGCTAGCTGACTCCCAAGTTCGGAATTCATCTGGCGGCTCGAGGCCAACTCCGCTCTCAAAGCCTCAAATTGGTCTTGGACCTTGAGCTCGATTCTACCTATCTGCAAACACCGGATCATGTGAGTCATGACCAAGAGAAAAAATACTAGAAGTAAGCAAGTAAAAAGACGCAATACCTCTTCCTCTTGAGCCATTTTATCGTTCAACTCGTGAACCTTTTTAAGGGCCTTCAATTTGGCCGCTTTATTCTGCTGAAGACCCTCCTTGAGGTCGCTAATTCGAGATTGCTTATCCTTAATTTCCTGTCGAGATTGATCAAGATCGGCGGTAAGTTTAGTGATTTGATCGTGCTCCCACTTCAGCCGATCTTCCATATCAGCGAGCCTTCTGTTCAGGTCGGCGAGCTGGTCTTGCTGCCGCCGATGCCTGCGCTCATCCTCCTCGAGCCTTTTGCTCCAGTTATTCTTTTCTTCGGCATAACTATTCTTCAGTTGACCCCATCTCTCGTCGAAATGCCGCTGCAAGGCATTAACTTCATCAACATGCTTAGACTTGATTTGTGATAACTCAAAGCAGGCCTTGTCCGATTGCTCACGAAAGCCCTGGAGCTCCTTGACTTGAGTCTCGAGTTGAGAGGCCCTCTCGACAGTAGCTTGGTAGGACCTGCTCATCTTATCGAGGTCCACCTGGATGGATGACAAGGCCCTAGAAAGTATGCTAGTTGAGTCTACCCTTGTCCGAAGATCGGCAGCCTCCCTCCTGGCCTGAGCACAGGCCCCTATGGCCAGATTTAGGTGCCAACTCAGCGCCCTCATAATTCATGCATTTTGCAAAAAGAGTACAAGTTAGAAAATACGGCCGAGCCAGCCGCCAAAAATTACTACCCGGGTGCGGCAACTTACTCGGGAGGCGTAGTTCGTAGCAATCTTCATGAGAGCAGGGCTACTGATCTCGAGAGAGAAGTAGACATCCTTCGGCGCCCCGAACCGCCCAATAGCCGCCTCAACAATATCTTCTACGGCAGGCTCATCTGCCGAGGAACCCTCTCCCATACGCGACACAGACCGCATCAAGGCAGCAAACATATCCTCTACCTCCGGGCCAGGAATGAGAGAACCCACGGCCGAAGAACCTGCCTAAGGAGCATCGACACGAGGGGCCGCCATCCGTTTGGCCTCCTCCACTAGAGCTCTAGCCTGCGGGGCCTCGGATGCTTCGGCTCCGACTGAAGGAACCTCAGCCCGAGCATCCCCTTGCTCGGTGGTCCTTCTTCTTCTTCCTCCTCCTCCTCTGCAAGCATTGCTTCGTCCCCGGTGGACTCTACCCAAACCTCGGCTTCCTCCATGGCACCCCCTGACGTCACAGGGGAGAGCCCTTCAGCAGGAGGCACCTCGGCCTCCACCAACCTTTCCACCGGCGGCTTTGCTCAAACTTTGGAAGCTGCGACTACCTCTTCTAACCCCTCGACCAAAGCAAGGGCTCCTTCCTCGTCAGCGCACGACATTACGGGGCTACCGGCTTCTGGCAAGTGAGGCTGATTAGCCTCAGGCGAGAGGATTGCCGGGCGAACCGGTAATGTCTCCTTAGCATCATTTGATATGACCACTATTTGGAGAGGAAAAACCTCAATAGCTCCCTCCGAGCTTCCTCCAACGATTCTCTCTGCTGCCTTGCCCCCTCTAGCAGGGAGGGCTCATCGACCACGGTCGACGCTCCCACTTCCCTCCTCTTTGGGAGGGAAGAATGGCGACCGACTCTATCCTTCTTCATTTCCTTCGGGCGAGACCCAAAAGGACGAGACCTCTTTTTGGACCTGTGCATGTCCCCAGAGCTGGAGCCCTTGTGGCGCTTGCCAAGCTCCTTCCTCATTTGGCCCATAAATGCTGACCTCTCGGTTGGAAACACGACAAATGTTCAGTTAAATAGTAATAGAGTTGCTTAAACATATCGACCACCAGAGCAAAGACTCACCTTGGGGGTCAATGGAGCTAAGCATAGTGATGAAAAGGGCATCCTCAGATAATAGGGCGCTGGCCGACAGCACCCGACCACCATGAAGGGTTACTAAATCCCTCTTCTCTTGCTCGGATAACTCCGGGCGCGCCTCTGGATCTTTCACGTAGCTCGCCCATCCCTCTGAAAAATCCGAACCGATGTTCCTCTCGGCAATGAAAAATCAGGACTTCCACTCCTTTATCAAAGATGGATTATCTGAAATCATTTTGAACAACTTCCGCGGACCAATGTAGGGCCACTCAGAGCTTCTCTCGGAAACGAGGTTGTAACAAACTTGGAATATGGGAAGGGTCGCGGTCACCTCAACACGGCTACACATTGAAATGAACCCAATGAAATTGCGCCAGCTATTCGGGGCTACCATTATTGGGCATATGTTATAAAACCTCATTAGCTCTTGCACCAGCGGGTGAAGAGGAAATCGAAGACCTACCCTCAGGCTCTCCTCGTAGAAAAAAACTCCATGGCTTAACTCCGTCAAAACCCTGTGCTCGGCCTTCGGCACCCATAAAGATACATCCCGAGGAACCCTGTAATGGCGACGGATTCTATCCAGGTCCTCAAGGGTTATCTCTGAGGCCACGTCGCTCGGGCCCTTCATATTGATAGATTAAGTAGCGAAACACGAATAAGCGAGCAAGGGTTTAGGGAGGAATAAAAAATCTCTATAGCAGGGGCGAGAAGGCATTACAGAAAGAACACTGCCCTAGCCCTCTTTAAATAGCACTCTAGAAAGAAAGCCCAATGCGCTAAAACTTTCGATATGGGCGCCAAAAAATGCAAAAGCCCTGCCATGCGGGACCCCCACAATCGCGGCCTGCTGGAAACGAGGCGTTCCCTCCTCGTGTTGGGGCAAAAAATGATGACGAAATGACGGCCCGTCATTTATGAGATTATCATTGCACGCCTTTTCAAATCCCCCCGAATGAGATTATCTTGGAACTCTACTCCATACATCCGAATTTACACTTCAGACTAGGGAGTAGGGGGCATGTGATGAGGGATAAAATTATCATTGCATTAATACCCGCACGCATCGATAATTGGGTCAAGTCCAATCCCAATATCTTATTGACCAACTGTCACATCCACCAAGCAGCGAAGCCCAATCGCCCTCAGCGGAGTCGGGTCGCCCTGACGACCCGAGCTATCTTCATCCTCGACAGCCCGAGCTATTTTCATACCTCGGCAGCCCGAATCATCTTGTACCTCAAAAAACTAAGTTGTCCCTTGCCTCGGTCAGACCGAGGTACTCGAATACCTCTGTGGAATCCGGTACGGGAGAGTTCGAATTCGCGGTAACTGAATAAGATTCCAAATAGAGAATCATGCCCAGAAGTGGCCTAAGGGCCATAGGGGTGGCCTAAAACCTACACGATCGCTGAATCTCAAGGCATCAACCAGCTCTACCGGCCGTCGATCTTCTAATTGACAAGATACGGATCCTACTGGCCTTGTAACGAACTTGATTCAAATCTCAACTACTTTCAGACCCCCCGCAACGTGCCCAAGGAACCAGGTGATCGCCTATAAATACCACGGCCCTCAAATCTCTCAGATACGCACTCAATCACTGGCTCTCATACTGAAAAACTCCATTGAAGCTCCCACAGAGCTCGTTGCTCCCGGAAGATAAATCCATTTGGGGAAACTCTTCTGTAAGAGTCTTCTCCTCATATCTGATTGCTGTGAATCTCCACTGACTTGGGCGTCGAAGGGTCTCCCACAGAGGGCAACCCCAAGAAAATCCTCTGCGTGCGGACTGTCTTGCAGGTTCCACCCCGGGTGTCGAGATCGGTGTTTGGACCCGGAGCCAGAGCGCACCCGAGTCGGACAACGGATTTCTGCGGCAACAACTGGTATGCATTGCATTTGTTGATTTGTTTTCCACTTGGACACCATGTTTCATTTATCACACAAGATCACTGAAAGAGATTTCAATCTAAGCAAGTTGTAGCACAAAATTGATTAGTTTAAATGGAGTAAGTTTGTGGAAAGAAGACAGTATAAATTAACACATTTTTTGATGGAATAGTTTTTGTCCATGTTTATCTGAGCTAATTCGCTGCAGTAAAATAAAAAGTGGTCATTGATTGCTGTCAAAATTTGTGAAATCTCTCCATCAAAACTACTCCAATAAAGGAGAAAAAAAAAAAAAAAAAAAAAAAGAAAAAAGATAGTTCACCTAATTAAGTGGAGTTAAGAGGCTTTGAATGAAATTAGAACCTTCCTTGCTGGTACAACAGTGCATTCATCCTCTTATCATTAAATTGACACCATCTACGTTGAGTGTATGATCAACATCAATCCTGGTCATTGTTTTGGTGGAATCCAACAAAACTTGCTCTCACCCTGGGCTTTGTGATGTATGACAAGTTAACAACCGCACTACCGTCATCATCTACCATACTCGGCTGCATGCTGAATATGAGTGTCATATGGTGGTTACGTTTAAATTACAAGGAAAAAGGAGCTTGGAAAATAGTATTTTAGACAATGCATCTTTTAAGATGATTGTTTAGCAAAAGTGTGACGAAGGATGGACCATCTAATTTCTAATTCTCTAAAATTACTTCCTCTTTCTTTCTTTAAAACTCGCCTTACCAACAAAGGTTCAAAAGATTTGATACTTGAGTCCATGTCTCAGCAATGCAAATGACTTATAGCTCTGGAGGCCATTATCCAATTACGGCATCCTGCACGAACTGATCGCTGTCCTTGTCTAAGTTTTCTCTCAGTTATGCATACATCACCCAATCCTCCTCCACGAGCGAGGGAATATAAATATATAATGTACACCCGTCAAGCGAGGCTACTTCACCCCCATCCATCGCCTTCCAGTTCCAGGCCTCTCTTCCCCACTCCAACGTACTAATGATGATGAGACCGGCGCGAAATTTCCACGCCCGCCCCGTCCCTTTCCGTTTTAGCGACGCCCACTCGTCATCAGAACCGGATCCAAAAGACCGACCCCCCCGGCTCCAACCTCTTCTCCCGTCGCCATCATCCCTGCGCCAACCCCTCATCCGCCACTAACGTTCCACTGCTCCCACCGCATCATGCACTAATAATTTTAAAACGCACGTTCAAGCTAACATATCTTCCTTCCATCGATACATAGTAAATACCTCGTACGAAAATTAAATTTTATTTTAATTATTAAAATTTTAATTAATTAATTAATTAAACAATTGATGCAAACACCCCATTTCACTTTAATTTATTTACGCAAGAAAATATCAGAAATATAATATGATCTCATTCCGGTCAACAAATGATGAAAGTGAATTACAATTAAAATGAATGGATATAAATAAAAAAATTGGATAGATTTCAAACATGTCGACAAGAATAATAGTTAACATACACCGCATTTAACAAGTCAGAGCGAGGCTGGAATCCAATCACCTCCCGGTGCGGAGAGGTTATCATCCTCCGCCACCACCTCTAAGCGTGCTCCTTAGAGAAGAGGAGGAGGAGGAGGAGGAGGAGAGGTGGAACCCCATGGCGGTGTAGTCGGAGACGCTGTCCTGAAGGCTGAGGAGGAGGTGGTGGTTGGCGCTGAAGCTCATGGACGGCCTCGACACCGGCACAAAGGGCGGATCGGCCTCGCCGCTCAGCACCTGGACGACACTCCTCATCCCCGGCCGCAATTCCGGGTCCGGGCTCGAACACGCCAGTCCCACCAACAAAACTCTCCTCATTTCCCCTTCGTCGAACTCCCCCTCCAGCCGCCGGTCCGCCGCCTCCAGAATTCTTCCCTCGCCGTGTAATCCCCACACCCACTCGACCAAATTGCTGCACCACCGGGTTCTGCTGCCGGCGGCCGGGCGGTCGTCGCCGTCGATGGGGCGACGGCCGCAGGCGACCTCGAGGACTAATGCGCCAAAGCTGAAGACGTCGGTCCTCTCGGTGGCGCGGCCGGTGAGGAGGTATTCGGGGGCGAGGTAGCCCATGGTGCCGGCGGTGACGGTGGCGTCGGGTGACTTGTCGTGCTCTACCTGGCGGGCGAGACCGAAGTCGCCGAGGCGGGCGTGGTAATCCTCGTCAAGCATGACGTTGCTGGACTTGACGTCGCGGTGGATCACCTGGCGCTCGCACTCCCGGTGGAGGTAGGCGAGGGCCGAGGCCACGCCGATCAGGATCTTCTTCCGGTGGCGCCACGCCAAAGGCGGCACCTTTGGCTCGAACAGGGCCTTGTCGAGGCTCCCGTTGAGCATGTAGTCGTAGACGAGGAGGATCTCCCCCTTCTCGTGGCACCACCCCTGGAGACGGACCAAGTTCCGGTGCCGGAGGCTGGCGATGATGGAAAGCTCCGAGAGGAACTCCGCCCTCGCCTGTGCTCCGTCATTATCGCCGCCGTCGCCGCCGCCGCCCTGGATGCATCTCTTGACGGCTACCATTGCGCCAGTCGCCGGGATGATGCCCTTGTACACGGTCCCGAAGGCGCCGTGGCCGATGATCCGAGACTGGTCAAAGTCCAGGGTGGCAATGCTCAGCTCGCGATAGCTGAACTCCCTTGGGGTCCTCGCAATCTCCGACGCCGCCACCAAGTTGTCCCATTTGTCGAGGGCTTTGGCCCGCCGAGCGAAGATCCAGATGCCAACGCCGGCACAGGCCGCTATGAAAAAGGCTCCGGCCGTCGCCACTCCGGCCACGGCGGCAGGGCCCTGCCTGCATAGATCATTGCTCTGGCACGGCGACGACGAATGGGCAACGGCGCTCTCGTTGCTCGGGCCTTCGGCGGAGGCGATGGAGACGGAAGGCGCCGCGGCGGGAGGCGAAGGGGCGCGTACATTCGGATTGGGGGGGACGAGCTGCGGGGGAGCAGGGGTGGGGACGGCATTGGGAGAGGAGAAGTTCCACCAATCGATGCTGTGCATCTCGGTGCTCCCCTGGGTGGATCCGGAGAAGCCGATGAAGGCGAAGCCGTCGACGAACTGGCCGAGGTCGAGAGGGACTGAGAGGACCGGATCGGCCGGGCGGTCGGAGGAGTAGGAGACGAAGACCTGGAGGAGCCCGCGGCTGGCGGCGCCAGCGCCCGCGCCGCCGTACTCGATCCAGGCGTTGATGATGTCTCCGCTTTTCAAGTCGATGCCGGCGGAGTCCAGATCAGCGGCCTGGGCGGAGACCATGCTGTTGATGTCCACCCCAACGTGGTTGCTGTTGACGTCCTGGAACTCCACGTCCATGAGGGTGTCGAACTCGACGGCGACGACGGCGGGGGCTCCGGCGCCGGCGGAGGCATTAAGGAGGCCGAGGAATCCGCCGGGGTCGCCGAGGCTGCGGTCGTCGGAGGTGAGGAGGAAGGCCAGGCCACCTCCGATGGAGATGGGGTTGAGACTAGTGATGGAGAAGGAGAAGAAGGTTGAGAAGGGAAGGAAGAGACCGGTGGAGGGGTGGCGGAGGAGGATGGGATCGGCGTAGAGAGCGCGGCCGGCGCCGGAGTTGGGGACAGTCAAATCACGCGACAGAAGGATGCTGCCGTTCTTTAGATGGGCGTCGCCTAAAAGGTTTAAACTCCCCAGCGTCAGCGTCCGAAAGTCGAACGTCGTGGCTACACCGCCTTCCAGCAAGAGAAACAAGAAGAAGAAAACCGAGAGCAAAACTGGGTGGCTCCGTAGCTGGTGCTGCTGTTCCGGCGGCATTGTCAGGAATTCCGGCGATCCATCAGCCGGAGTTCCTTGAGGGGAGTGTGGCGCAGGAAAGAGAGAATGGGGGAGAGAAAGGAATAACGGAGGTTCTTGGGATCGAGGGTTGGTGGAGTACAAGAGAGGGGGTTGTTATCGAGCTGGAAAAGGCGAAGTAGGAGTGGAGCGGGGTTTGGGTCGATAGATATTAGATAGATAGATGGATAGGGGACGAAGGAGATGGGATCGAAAGGGGGGGGGGGGGGACGATGGCGACAAGTGGCGCGGCAGGATGCCAGTTGCAACGGTAAACCAGAAGGGGATGGGGGGAAGCCGGAGAATTACGAGGCCTCCGGTTCCGCAGTGGAGATAACGGCCGTTGGAAGAGGAATTACCTAACCTTATTCCCGAAGGAATACAGTTCCAGTCAAAGACCGGACTGGGCTAATAACGGTCGTTTCTGAATATGGCGGTCGGAGCATCGAGCAGGTGATGCGAGGCGGACTCGGCGGTGCTAATCATTCGCGAGGGCACGTGATGCGGTGCGAAGGGGCGGTACTTTATTCCGTCCCATTTGGCTTTCTGCTGAGAGTACCACGTCTGATCATGAACATCTGATACGTGGCGCCATTCCAGCGGTCTGATCGAACAAATGTGGTCCATGCCCGGAAATGAGCTTAGCCGCCGCGGTAATTCTCGCTCGCCCGGAGTTAAAATGAAAGCGTTTTAAAAAGGGTGCCTTTCTCGGCACGTGAAGGCGGCGGGCGGTCCGAGGCTGGAGATGGCGCGGAGAAGGGGAGCAGGGAGCAGCGTAACAGTGGTCTTTTCTCCAGTCCTAAACTTTTGTCCTCCTCCTCGTTCCCGTTTCCTTGATTCATGTTCCAATTGTTTTGTCTCACCACCGGTGCATATTATCTCCCTTGAAAAGGCAGAAGAGATTGCCATAAAAATTTAGCGTTTCTACGAATGGTGGTAGTTGAGAGTCTTGGTGGAGATGGAGGTAATGTAATGGTTAACTCAATTTAAAAAAATAAAATTAATTATATATTTTTAAAATAAATATAATATTTATTTATTTAATTTTATATTAAAAAATTAAAGAAAGACGGTATAATTATAATCAGTTAAGAAAAATAAACAAGTATCAATTAGATCTTTTTTGGACTGTGATGGTCCAAGTTGGTGTGGTTCTTATCCGTCTTGCTTTCTTGTAACGAAACGGATCCTTGAGTTCCAAGGCCTAGGTCATTACAATATGGTATTAGAGTCACACACCAACCGAAAGTGACAAAGTGCTATATGCATACGGAATGGGAGCCATCTTTTGAATCTGTAAGGGCCATCTCTAGAATTGTGCTTGCCTGGTGGTTGCAATCTTGTGCTTTTGGCAACGAAAATGTCGCCTCTGTAAAGGGGATAGATTATGATATCCGTCCATTTAGTTCCACGTCAAAAGTTGAGAAAAGGTTGCATGGTTTATAACCAGTTAAGGAAGATGGACAAATACCAATTGAATCCCTTTTGGGTTGTGATGGCTTAAATTGGTGTGGACTTTATCCGTCTTGCTTTCTTATAACGAAATAGGTTCGTGGGTTCCAAAGCCTAGGTCATTATAATAAATCTGTTTCGCATTGATGCTGTTTGAAGCACTCTTTCATAGATTGAAAGTACAAAGTGTGCCTACAAAGTGTTCATTGCGCTTTCTCATATGCGCATGCACGCACCTCTCAAGCTCTCTATTTAAGATGAGCCATTATGTATAAGTATGAAATGAGATTTCATATATAAGATTATTCTATTTTTTTAAATTTTTTTATATAAAATTAAAAAAATTAATTAATTTTTCATTCAAATCAAACAAATGAATATAACCAAAGGGTTATAAACGATCCATTTTTCAAAAGAGAGCACGAACTTTGGAGCATCCACAGTGCTGGAGTGGATTGCACGCATTGGTTGTGCGCAACCTTGGCTTCGAGAGCAAGTCATTCGTATACAAAGGCCGTCCATCCACATATTCCCATTGGTCTTGCCTTGCGTATGGGAACACGTATGGCTGACCTTTTGTTAAGAGGGCCACCGCAACCACCATCGGGGGTCCACTCATGCAGGCCGTCCAACCATTGGGATATCGTCTGAATCTTATGAAATAATGTGGCCGATTGTCTGCATCACTGGACATGGATGCTTTTTCTCTTTTCTTTTTAGCAATGGGGACCTCGTACTGGTGGAATGTCAAGCCATTCACCGTACGGTATATTGGTGAAAGATATACTTTGATCTTCAAACTATAATTCAAAATTTATTTTAATTCTCAAATATTCAGTTATTATAATTTAAATTTTTTTTATATTTGAAGAATATTAGATTTATGATATTTTAGTTATGAGATCGATTAAAATTAATTAAATAGCTAACATATTGCCACCTGATCAACAAGCAATAATGCTTTCATACCAATGTTAAACATCCATATAAATATGAAATAATCTAGATACGTAACTAAGCTTGCATCTCAATGCCTACTTAGAAACTCTATTAGACTAAATACTCTTATGATGTCCTCAATTTCTTGCAAGTAATGCAGTCCTTTGGTTAACCACAATGCTTTTGTACACTTTCATGCCTAACATAGACTCTAAAAAAAAAAATACTTCTACAACTAAGCATCGTTTTTTTGATTTCATGCATTTGCCCTACAAATCAAGTTCTTCTCGTATACATATCATGTTGTTCAGTAGAGTATTCCTGTGCCATGGTGTATAACACATTATTGCTTTCGCACTCAAATCTCATCCAAAGTCAAAAAAAAAAGTACCTACTAGAATTTCTTCTATGGTTCCATGCTCACAAACTAATAGAGCCAATGAATGATATCTTTAGAAAGAGCACTGAAAGAGAGTGCTCCAATGAAGAAGAGTTTTGGGAGAGAATACAATCAAGCGTACAGACTTCAATTTTATTAAAGACAAAAGGAGTTAGAATTTTTGGGTTGAAGTCCTCTAACTCAATCAGTCTATTAATAATGTCAGATGGCTTGTTTCATCAATTTTAATTAATTATACAATGGAACATCATAAATACAATATTCTGAAAATATAAGAAGCTAAACTATAACAATTAAAAGTTTGAGGATCAAAATGAATTTTGGGTGAAAGTTCGAGGATCAAACGTAAATTTAACCGAGGCACATGTGGACCAGAGCCAAGATGATGCGCTAAGAATATGAAAAGGTTTGGGACCTCACTTTTCCTATCATTAAGGAACCAAGCCCAAACCTATATAATCCAAGAATTACAGCTGTCCACACTAGGCCTTTTAACATATCAAATTAAGTTTAGGCTGCACTTATTGGACAACAAATAGATACACTCATGACACACAGGACTACTTGTTTCGCCACCAATCATGCATTATTTCAGTCATGTGTAGTGTTTTCTTATTTTTCTTTATTATTTTATTTATTGTTTAGTTCTATTATTATGTGTAGGACACCTAACCAGGCAAAGAAAACATCACTAAACAATATCAGGAAGGTAGTTGAATTGGTGGTTTGTGACAATACCTCAAGCTTGTAGCTAGGGGACCAACCAAGCAGCAAAAGATCAAATAATTCTGCCACTTAAAAAAGGATGCAATTGCAAGCAGAGCAAATTAACCTGTTCAAAATTTGAGCCCACCTCCCCCCAACCCAACTGGACACTGTTTAATATCCATCCTTTTGCCCTGGCATGGACAGTGGCATCAGAAGCAACTACTTGCCATCATTGTTCTTTGAGTGAATATGAACATATAAACACCCATTGATAATGAGATAAATAATGTTTAATGAAGAGATTTTGATGAAATACACATTTTAAACCAACAAAATCTACATGGCTGGTAATGATAACCAAAGTTTTGCCTTGACTATGATTTAATGAAATCCAGCAGTTGTTACAATATTTAAGCACTCCTTTATTTTCATTATTCATACATATATGTAAGGACTACAAAAGACTGAAAGAATTTTCAGTATGTTGCATCTTCACTGAGAAACACCAGCAAGAATTCAAATATGCCACAGATTTTATCAGTGAATACTTCAACTCAGCAAATTAAAATGTTTTTTTTTAAAAAATCTATATAGGAATGTTTCTTCTAATAACTATAAAGCTAATAAGTTGAACAAAAAGAAAAAAGAGAAATTGATGCTGATGATTTCTATATCATTATATAGTCTTATAGAAGCCAAGTTGCCATTTTCTCCACATTATCTATACTATTATTATTCAAACTCTTGCAGTATGAATCCACCCATAAGCCACGACAACTCACTCACAGATGATACACAACAAGTCTCAGAGAACAGAAGATATAACGGATATAGTTCTCTTAAAATGTTTGATCTAGTTCATGCTGTACATTATAACTGTCAAACTGCAATTCTCGTTTATTCCACATCAATTTTTTCATGAAATCTCCCTTAAGTTCTCATATATGAAATGGTAATATTTAGGCATGTTTATTCTACAAAATTCAGTGGCATGTCCTGCTCTTATATGCTCACTGTTTTATTTTTTAAATGTTCTCTTGTCAAAACACCAATGGAAGAATCCACATGTTGGGAAAAAAAGAAAAAAAAAACTTTTATTATATCAGAGATTTGGGGTGAATGAGTTGTTAGTTTTTCTCAAAACAGTATGTAATAAGCCGATAAATTTGGTTCTTGGAAAATAAAACTAACAGGTTGATAATCTGGAAAGAGCACAATATAAACCATTTGTGTGACAAATAAAAAACTTCTAAAATTTAGACACCACAACGAAAATCCAGGAACTTGAATATTGGTGACTGAAGAGGTTTCTAATCATTGTGTTAAGCACTCAAACTATTATCAAGCAAGATCCATCCTCTGCAAAACAATCATCTATAGGATCTGGCTCAAGGGATTTAGAATGCTTGCATCACAAAGAGGATCACCAGTTGAAAGAAAATAGATTAAAATAGATAAAACACAAACAATTATTTGCTGCAGAAAGAAAAGTGACAAAATAAATCTGTAATCATGATATGGTCGATGTGCAGCAAACATTGAAGATGCTAAAAACAAAACATTAAAGATATTAAACAGTCACTGAAAAGAAGATACAAAGCATCAATTCCATGGGAAGCAGTGCCACCTTCTAGGAGGCACATGATAAAAATCCAACCATTATGTATAGAACTTTAGATGGCAGTTTCCAAATAAGTAGAGGGAATTCATGTTTATGAAGGAATTGAATTCTTTATCTGTCAACCGAAATAGTTATGGTTCTTTCGCCCAGTGGGTGACAAGGTGGAATTCCTAATAAAATAAAATTTTAAGATATTTCCTACAGGCTTTCTCCATTGTAATTATAACATACAAATGGTAAAAAGAACAGTGTAACACATCTTGAAAAATGTTCTTATGATGCCATATTGTCTATTAATTTTATCAAGATATTGTGTCTTGCAGGACATTTCTGCAAAGAACAGCTGATATAGGCAGGCATATCTTGTTTGAATTAGTATGCTGCAAATGAATTGAATTAGAAAGTCAATCAGCTCAAGTCTCAGGGCATCCTTGTTGCATAAGATAATAGTATCCAAACAAATGCTAAATGCCTCCAAATTAATTGTATAATAAAGTTAATAAATCACATAAATAATAGACATTAATTATAATTAATTATATGGATATAATAAAATTTATTTCACAGAAAATTTTGTTATATTTATAATTAATTAGGATAAAATATCAAAATATATTTTTCTAATTTATCCACAGGAATTAGAAAGAAGGAACATAATTTGATAGTTTTATCATACAGACTTTAGTGAATCTAATTGAATTAAAGCTTTAGCCCACAGGCAAATTTTATGTCAGTAGATTCACTATTTATATAATTAATTAAGATAAAATATCAAATTATATTTTTCTAATATATCCACAGGAATTAGAAAGAATGAACATAATTTGATAGTTTTATCATACAGACTTTAGTGAATCTAATTGAATTAAAGCTTTAGCCCACAGGCAAGTTTTATGTCAGCAGATTCACTATTTATATAATTAATTAAGATAAAATATCAAATTATATTTTTCCAATCTACCCATATGAATTAGAAAGAAGGAACATAATTTGATAGTTTTATCATACAGACTTTAGTGAATCTAATTGAATTAAAGCTTTAGCCCACATATAAGTTTTATGTCAGCATATTCACTATTTATATAATTAATTAAGATAAATATTAAATTATATTTTTTTAATCTATCCATAGGAATTAGAAAGAAGGAACATAATTTGATATATAGTTTTATCATACAGACTTAAGTGAATCTAATTGAATTAGAGCTTTAGCCCACAGGCAAGTTTTATGTCAGTAGATTCACTAGTTTCTAAATGCATGATTTACATTGGTAAAGCATTTTATTAGCTTTTTGATAATAAGTATGTATGTTTAAATTTTGCAGTTATGCAACCTGTAAATTTCTCTGATATAAAATGTGACATACCTGAATTGAGGGGTGATAACTATAAGGTCTGGAAGGAGAGAATTCTTCTTCATCTGGGCTGGATGGACATTGATTATGCTATAAGGAAGGATGAACCACCTTCAGTAACTTAGACCAGCACTCCTAGTGAGATTGCTATTTATGAACATTAGGAGCGATCTAATCGCTTGAGTACAATGTTCATAAAGACAAAAATCTCTGTTGGTATACGTGGTTCAGTCGATAAGTATGAGAATATCAGGGAGCTACTAAAGGCCATTAATGAGTAATTTAGGACTTCAGTCAAAGCTCTTGTCAGTTATGAATCTAATATGGCTGATGTTATTTATAACACATGGTGGATTGATTCTGGTTCTACGATCCACATTTGCAATACTTTGCAGGGTATGCAAACCAAAGGAAGCCAGTAGGAAGTGAGCTATATATCTTCAGGAAACAAGATGCGCTCACATGTGGAAGCTATAGGGACATGCACTTTAGTTCTTAGTAGTGGTTTTGTTTTAAATTTGGAAAGGACCTTTTATGTACCTAGTTTTTCTAGGAATTTAATTTCAGTTTTAAGACTTGTACCTTTGGATTATTCCTTCAACTTTTTAGATACTTCTTCCAGTTTATATTATAAATCTGAACTTATTGGGAATGGTACTTTGTCTGATGGTTTTTTCTATATTAATTTGCAAATAATACCACTCATGATGTGATGCATGTTAGGGCTGGCATGAAAAGATGTGTTGTAAATGATAACTCTTCTATGTTGTGGCATCAGAGATTGAGACATATCTCCATAGATAGAATCAAGAGGTTAGTGAATGAAGGAGTACTCAATACTTTTGTTGGCCCAGATGACAACCCAAGAGGGGAAGGGGGGGTGAATTGGGTTCTTTAAAAATTAGCCTTTTTAAAATAGTTTGCTTAAGAAGAATGAAGGCAATAGCAATGTAAATGGAAAGTGCAGTGAATAAGATAGAGATAGAGATAGAGTCAATGAAAGCACGGCAAACACAAGGGTTTATAGTGGTTCGGTGTATCCAACACCTACGTCCACTCCCAAGATTCACTTGGGTCCACACTATAATCTTCCTTGATTACAGCCGAGTTGTTTTACAAGCTCACAACTCAAACTTGTTGTTTTCCGGGCGCACAACGAACCCAGCTGGTTTTCAAGGGCTCACCAGCACAAAAACCCTAACACAAGCTATACCAAGCTTGTACCGAGGTAAGACTACCTCCACTAGTTCAATCCCCAGATTGAACTAGACACAAATAAAGAAATGTTGTTTTTCAATTACAAAGCTCCTTAATGAGCAAATAATCAAATATAAGAATAACAAGGTTTAGAAAAGCCTGATTTGTAGTTGGTTGGCTTTTGAGCTTTTCTTCTTTTCTTCTTCTCCTTGTTGGGTTGAATCAAGCCTCAGCTCCGATTCTTCACAGTTGAAGCAGTTGAGAAGGGTTGAAAAGCAAGAAATGAATCCTCTTTCTCCAAGTTAGAAATCCACCAAAACTTTGATTTGAATGCCTTGGATTCCTCTTGAGCTTTTTGGAGTGGAGTGGATTTGAGCTAGAAGGTTTTCCTCTTGAGATTCAAGCTCTCTCTTTTTCGGATTTTTGAAATGGGATTTTTCTATTTCCAAATTTCCTCTTTGTTTTTCCGTTTTTCTCTCTTTTCTCCAATTTTTTTTTGAATGATAGTCTTCCCTTTTTATAGATTTCTTTCAAGCCATTTTTGGAAGAAAACTATCCGTTGGAGTGTACCTTGTAACAAAATATATCCGTTAGAAATAAGGTAAAATAAAATATTACCGTTAGAGCTGATCTGGCAATTTGATTTTTTGTTCCAGGTGGGTTGGAGTCGACTCTAACTTTTCTGGAGTCGGCTCTAACTCGAAGCACTTTAAAACGTTATTTCTGGAGTCGTCTCTGACTTTTCTGGGGTCGACAAGAAACTTTTCTGGAGTCGACTCTAACTTACCCGGAGTCGACTCTAGGTCGGGGCAAAAAAATCGACGTTCTGTT
Source organism: Calamus simplicifolius (assembly GCA_900491605.1). NCBI lineage: Eukaryota > Viridiplantae > Streptophyta > Magnoliopsida > Arecales > Arecaceae > Calamus > Calamus simplicifolius. Next base: position 1,398,339 of record UESW01003891.1, read on the forward strand.
TCTTCTATGAGAGTCGGCTCTAACAGTCTCGGAGTTGACTCTAACTTCCGTGCCAGATCCGGAGTCGGCTCTGTGATTCTCGGAGTCGACTCTAATGTCTGCAATCTTACCTAGACATTAGATTCGATCCAGAACACGATGTAACTCCTGATTTTGATCATTCAATAGACTTATAATCTGAAACACTTAATCAAAATCATTAGAGCCTCCTTTAGTTATACTCAAATAGTTTTGTTAATCATCAAAATCATCAATTGGGTCAACAATCTCCCCCTTTTTGATGATAACAAAAACTTTGAGTATATGCATTCAAAAATTCATTCGAACTAAAGATTATAGTCATTTTAAAGCTTAAAACATTTTTAATGAAGGATTTGATGCCAATATTCAAAGTAAACTTTTAAAATTATGCATGAGTTCAATATAATCCATCAATTATGAACATTTAAACTAAATGTACAGAAAATTGCAATTAAGCTTGTTGTTAAGCTCCCCCTGCATTGAATAGCTCCCCCTATATATAAGCATCAAATTTTAACTGATTAAAATTTCAAGTCATTTTGCATAAACAATCATTTCTCCCCCTTTCTTTCTTTCTTTATGCATATTCAACCATCTCTCATTAAAATTTCAAGTCTTTCTTTCTTTGCATATTCAACCATCTCTCCCCCTTTTTTGTTATCAGCAATAAGGAGAGTATTAGATAAAGAAAGTTATTAGAGAAAAATTGTAGGTTCAATAAGACATAGGGATTCAAGCAGTCAATCATAGACAGATTTGAAAAGTGTAATTGCATTTCATAAGTAAGAACATTACATAAGTACATTCCAAAGTGAAATACATTAGATACTCAAAAATTCCTAAATACAAACTATCAAAATCAAAGTCAGATATGTTTGAATACAATTTTCTTCAGTGACCTATGATTTCCATTACATCATCTTTTTGAGATTTCTTAAAGTTTTCAAGACAAGCTTCAATCTGTGAGACTGCAAGGTCAATGTCCTTCTTCAGTTGACCAGTTGCATGAACATAAGATCCCGACCCATCAGCAATGCCTTCCATCCTTTCAAAGATTTTGTGAAGTTCAGCACCAAAGGATTCAACAGAATTGCTTATGGAAAAGGAGATCATGTCCAGTCTCGAATTAAGTTCTTCTTTCAACTGATTAAAGTCTTCTTTTAATTGATTAATCTCATGAGATCTCTGACTATCATATTCAGCAAGCAAAGCTCTCAACTGACCAATCTGTTCATCAGAGAATCTCCCAGAAGCAGCAATAGACTGATGTGGAGGAGAGGGAACAGTGCTCGGTCCAGCTTCTAAAGGTCCAGCTGAAGATGGTCCCGCAATATATGGATAAGGGACTGATGGTCCCGCAGTGGATGGTCCAGGGATATCTTCTACTCTGGTCTCTTCTGCTCTATCTCTTTCATTTCTTTCATCTCTTCCTCCTTTCATCCATATACCGTTCAACTTCTTGAAGCCCATCCGATGAATAGTAGAGATACTATAATAGTCAGTGTGCCTCAATTTTCTTAGGGGTTCATTCTCCATAATAAGCACACTTGGCTTCTAAAGATTAATGTCAAAATCATACCATATGGCAGTGTAGATCTTTTCTTTGTAGCAGCCTCTACCATATATCCTATCATCATGCCAGCTAAGTTGACTGGCCTTCCAGTGATTATACAATCCATCAAAAGAATGTCTCGCTCCGAGACGTACTCAAATCTACCAATTTTCGGAAATAAAATTCTTCCACAAATGTTATGTAGTACCTAAGTTCCAGATTTAATTGATTTGCAAGGATTTCCTCAAACTCGGTTACATCCCTCCCTAACATTCTTGTCAATGCTCCACTTCTATCATCATGTTGATATTCCATAATACCGATTATGGACATTTCCAACAAATTTCAAGTATTTCAGTGGTTATTGTAACTCTTGTTCCTCTTACTATACTGATTAAACCACCTTCTCCTCTACTTAAACCATTGTAAAACTCTCTCACTAAGGCTGGATAAGTGGGGATATCTAATGAGCAAATCTTTTCCCACCCCATTTCTTTCAAACATCTTCCTATAATGAAGCCTTCTGACTCAAAGAAGTTAAAATTGACCTTTCTTCCAGTTGTAATAGTCTTACCGGCTAAATGATCAACTTTGGGTGAAGAGGGTGAAGGAGGGGAATCTTCTTGAGTGGCCGAAGAGGAGGATGGCGAGGGTTGCCTCCGAATAGTGCGTCGCCTCGTGGGAACGGACGCTCCACCGACGAAACTGCGCCTCTTAGGTGCCATTGAGAAGATTGAAAAGTTTAATCAAAGACTTTGAGAAGATTGGGGAAGTTGGAAAGGCTTTGGATCCTTTTGGAGAGGTTTTGGGAGACAGATGGAATGATTTGGGGTCGACTCCGCCTTTTTATTTTTGACCTAGCTCGTCTTAGAGTCGACTCCTGAAAACAGGGTGTCGGCTCCGAACTAGAAGGATTGTCAGCGCTCGAATTAGAGTCAGCTCTACAAAAGCCAGAGTCGGCTCTAATTGCTTAGACAGAACATCAAAAACAAAGGTGTCGACTCCACAAACTGTCAGAGTCGACTCTAACAGTTTCAAAGATAAAAAATCAAGTTTCAAGGATATGAAACTATTCAAATTAATCATCAAATTCTAGATAAATGTTCCTTAGCAATTGGGGAAACAATGAATCAATATCTAGATAGATTTCTTATTGAATATCGAGATTTTCAAGAAATAGATGAGATCTAGATAGTTGTTCTTAAGAGTTTCAGAAAATTATTCCAAAGGATCACAAACTCCTAATTCTCCTCTAAGATAACAAAATCTCTCTTCACTTAAGGGTTTTGTTAATATATCTGCTAGTTGTTCTTTAGTATTCACATAATCATGACAAATTTCATTATTGGCAACATGTTCTCTTATAAAGTGATATCTTATTTCAATATGCTTTGTTCTTGAGTATTGAATTGGATTTTTAGTTAGATTTATTGCACTTGTATTATCACATCTTATAGGTATCTTATCAAGTGTGATACCATAGTCTTCAAGTTGTCTCTTAATCCATAGGATTTGAGCACAGCAACTTTCAGCTGCAATATATTCTGCTTCAGCAGTAGATAATGCAACCGAATTTTGCTTTTTGCTAAACCATGAGATTAAGTTACTTCCTAAAAATTGGCATGCACCACTTGTGCTTTTTTAATCTAACTTACATCCAGCATAATCAGAATCAGAATAAGCAATCAGATTTAATGTTGAGTCTCTAGAATACCATAAACCTACATTTTTGTTCCACTTAAGTATCTTAGTATTCTTTTAACAGCAATTAAATGTGATTCTTTTGGTTCAGACTGAAATCTAGCACATAAGCAAACAACAAACATTATGTCTGGTCTACTTGCAGTTAAGTAAAGTAGGGATCCGATTATACCTCGATAATATTTTTGATCAACCTTCTTACCTTCTTCATCTTTGTCCAGCTTGCATGAAGGACTCATTGGTGTTCCGAGGGGTTTTATTGATTCCATACCAAACTTCTTTAGAATTTCTCTTATGTACTTTGTTTGGTTGATAAAGATTCCCTCTTTGCTTTGTTTGATTTGAAGTCCAAGAAAGAAATTGAGTTCTCCCATCATGCTCATTTCAAATTCTCCCTGCATTAACTTAGCAAACTCTTGACATAGAAGATTGTTAGTAGCACCAAATACAATGTCATCAACATAAATTTGAACTACAAGTAAATCTTTATCTTTTCTTTTCAAAATAAAGTTTTATCAACATTTCCTCTTGTAAAATCATTTTCAATCAAAAATTTACTTAGCCCATCATACCAAGCTCTAGGTGCTTGTTTCAATCCATATAAAGCTTTGTGCAATTTAAAAACGTGATTTGGAAATTCATGATCTTCAAATCCCGATGGTTGTTCCACAAATACTTCTTCATTTATTAATCCATTTAAAAATATACTTTTGACATCCATTTGAAATAAATTAATGTTCATGTGACATGCAAATGCTAGTAATAGCCTAATGGCTTCTAATCTAGCTACAAGTGCAAAGGTTTCATCAAAATCAATACCTTCTTCTTGATTATATCCTTTTGCAACTAATCTAGCTTTGTTTCTAATCACTATGCCATTTTCATCTAGTTTATTTCTAAAAACCCATTTTGATCCTATAATAGAATGATCTTTAGGTCTTTCCACTAATGTCCATACATTATTTCTAGTGAACTCGTTTAATTCTTCTTGCATAGCTAACATCCAATTATTATCTTTTTCAGCTTCTTCAATGGTTTTAGGTTCAATTTGAGAAACAAATGCAAGATGATTACTAATATTTCTCATAGATGATCTAGTTCTTATTCCTTGAGATGGATCACCTATAATCAATTCCTTAGGAAGACTATAAGCATATCTCCAATCTCTTGGTAGATCTATATCATTATGATTAGTATTAATGTCATCAGCATTAGGCGAATCATTATCTTTAACTTCTTGTTAATGATCTGAAGATACATCAATATTAAGTTTTTCAAGATTGTTTTCGAGAATGTTTGTATCTTCCTCATCATCAATCCTTTTGGAACTTGATGCTAAAGATTCATCAAAAATTACATGAATAGATTCTTCAACAATTAGGCTTCCTTTGTTGAACACTCTATATGCTTTACTAGTTGTTGAATAACCTAAGAATATTCCTTCATCTGATTTTGCATCAAATTTACCTAAGTTACTTTTACCATTATTATGAATAAAACATTTACAACCAAATGCATGAAAATATTTAATGTTGGGTTTTCTATCATGCCATAATTCGTAAGGTGTTTTCTTTAAAATAGGTCTTATTAAGGCTCTATTTAGGATGTAACATGCTGTGTTAATAGCTTCCGCCCAAAAGTATTTCGGGAGTTTACTTTCACATAGTATGGTACGGGCCATGTCTTCTAAAGTCTTATTTTTCCTTTCAACTACTCCATTTTGTTGTGGGGTCCTAGGTGCAGAAAAGCTATGATTAATACCATTTTCATTGCAAAAACTTTCAAATAGGTAATTTTCAAATTCAGTTCCATGATCACTTCTTAGAGACACTATGGTAGTGTTTTTCTCATTTGTTACTTTCTTAAAGAATTTCATGAATATTGAGAAAGTCTCATCTTTGTGAGCTAAAATATTACCCAAGTGAATCTAGAGTAATCATCTACTATCACAAGACCATATTTTTTTACTCCAAGACTTGTGGTTCTAGTTGGTCCAAAAAGGTCCATGTGAAGTAGCTCTAATGGCCTAGAAGTTGAAACAACATTTCTAGATTTAAAGGAACTTCGTTTGTTTTCCAAACTGACATGCATCACATATTTTGTTATTTTCAAAATCTATTTTAGGTAGACCTTTTACTAAATCCATTCTAATTAGTTTTGAAATTAAGTGTGTGCTTGCGTGACTTAATCTTCGATGCCACAACCAACCAATCTTATTCATATTAGCATTATTAGCAACTAAGCAATGATTATTAGTAGACAAATTATCTAAGTCTATCAAGTATACATTGCCATTTCTATTTCCAATAAAAATAATACTATTATCAATGGAATTAGCTACTGTGCATATAGAAGATTCAAATGATACATTAAAACCTTTGTCACATAATTGGCTTATACTAATTAAGTTGTGCTTTAAACCATCAACATAAAGTATATTTTCAATATATATGGAGGGAGTTATTTGAATGTTACCAAACCCCAAGATTTGGCCTTTGCCATTATCGCCAAATGTAACAACTCCTCCTTTCTTTTCTTCAAGGGTGATGAATTCTTCTTTGTCACCCGTCATATGTCTTGAGCAGCCACTATCAAGATACCACTTTCTCTTTGATCTCTTGGCCACAAGACATTCCTGCAACAAAATCAGACTTTATGTTTAGGTACCCAAGCTTTCTTGGGTCCTTCATGGTTAGTAGCAACAAATATTGTTCCTTTCGAAACCCATATTTTCTTTCCTTTAACATTTAAGTTTTTATTAGGTTTTAGAGTTTTACATTCATAAGATTTATGTCCTTTTTGATTACATTTAAAGCATGTAAAAGTACTTTGGCCAGCACGCACAAAAATATTTTTTAGTGATTTTTGTTTTCTTAAAGTGTTATATCCTAATCCGGCTTTGTCAAAGACTGCTTTTTGACTATTTAATAACATGTCTAATTTAGTTGAGCTTAATGTAAACTTATCAACTATGTTCTTTTGTTTTTCAACCTCTTTCCTTAGATTGTCATTTTCATTTGAGATTAATTCTTTTTCTTTTACTAAAATCTTATTTTCAGATTTAAGTTTCTTAACTTCATTATTAAGATTTTCCTTTTCTTTAATGAAAGTTAAATTTTTATTTTTCAAAATCTTGTATTTCTTTTTCAAAACCTTGAAATCGCTAACAAGTTCATTAAAAGCATCAAATAGTTCATCAAAAGCAAATTCATCGCAAGGGTTATCGGAACTTACCTCATTATTGTCGTCCGCCATAAAACATATGTTTGCGACTTCCTTTTGTTCTTCTTCTTCGGAAGAAGATACCTCGCTGTCACTCCAAGTCGCCACATAAGCCTTCTTTTTCTTTTTGTAGGCTTTCTTCAGTTTAGGACATTCATTCCTAAAGTGCTCCGGTTTATTACACTCATAGCAAGTCAAGGGGTCTTTCTCTTTTTCTTTGTCCTTGTCCTTGTTCTTATAAATTTCTCCTTCCCACTTTGCTCCAAATTTTTTCTTGTGGAAGGGTTTCTTTCTCCTCATGAATCTTTTAAATTTCTTTGCTAAGAGAGCAGTCTCTTCATCATCATCATCATCATCGCTGCTGCTCTCTTCCTATTTTGCAGCTTTGAGGGCAATCATTTTCTTTTTCTTTGTGTCCTCCTCTACATGCTGCTTCATAGTCAGCTCATGGGTCATAAGAGATCCTAGAAGCTCCTCTAAGGGTAAAGTATTGAGGTCCTTTGCTTCTTGGATTGCTGTCATTTTTGCTTCCCATGATCTTGGTAATGACCTAAGAATTTTTCGAACAAGTTCAGAGTTAGTATATGTCTTATCAAGACTTTTCAAACCATTTACAATATCTGTAAATCTAGTGTACATGCATGCAATGGTTTCAGATTGTTCCATGCTAAACAATTCATATTTATGAACAAGAATATTAATCTTTGATTCTTTTACTTGGTTGGTACCCTCATGGATAACCTCTAATCTATCCCAAATCTCCTTTGCGGAATTACAAGTGAAGATTCTATTAAATTCATTAGCGTCTAAAGAGCAATATAAGACATTCATGGCCTTAGCATTAAGCTATGCCATTTTCTATCATTATCATTCCAGTCCCTTTCGGGCTTAGGAACAATAGTGCCATCAATAACATGTGTGGGTATACTAGGTCCATTAATTATAACACCCCATAGTTCATAGTCAGAAGCTTGAATGAATATCCTCATTCTAGCTTTCCAATATGAATAGTTTGAACCATTAAACAGTGGAGGTCTATTCGTAGAATAACCTTCAGCAAATGATCCAACTTGTGTTGCCATTTGGATCTTTAGCTCTTGATCGTGTGATCAAATCTAATGAGCACTAGCTCTGATACCAATTGTTGGCCCAGATGACAACCCAAGAGGGGGGGGGGTGAATTGGGTTCTTTAAAAAATTAGCCTTTTTAAAATAGTTTGCTTAAGTGAATGAAGGCAATGCAATGTAAATAAAGTGCAGTGAATAAGATAGAGATAGAGATAGAGTAAATGAAAGCACGGCAAACACAAAGATTTTATAGTGGTTCGGTGTATCCAACACCTACGTCCACTCCCAAGATTCACTTGGGTCCACACTATAATCTTCCTTGATTACAGCCGAGTTGTTTTACAAGCTCACAACTCAAACTTGTTGTTTTCCCGGGCGCACAACGAACCCAGCCTGGTTTTCAAGGGCTCACCAGCACAAAAACCCTAACACAAGCTATACCAAGCTTGTACCGAGGTAAGACTACCTCCACTAGTTCAATCCCCCAGATTGAACTAGACACAAAAAAGAAATATTGTTTTTCAATTACAAAGCTCCTTAATGAGCAGATAATCAAATATAAGAATAACAAGGTTTAGAAAAGCCTGATTTGTAGTTGGTTGGCTTTTGAGCTTTTCTTCTTTTCTTTTCTTCTTCTCCTTGCTGGATTGAATCAAGCCTCAGCTCCGATTCTTCACAGTTGAAGCAGTTGAGAAGGGTTGAAAAGCAAGAAACTGAATCCTCTTTCTCCAAGTTGGGAAATCCACCAAAACTTTGATTTGAATGCCTTGGATTCCTCTTGAGCTTTTTGGAGTGGAGTGGATTTGAGCTAGAAGGTTTTCCTCTTGAGATTCAGGCTCTCTCTTTTTCGGATTTTTGAATTGGGATTTCTCTATTTCCGAATTTCCTCTTTGTTTTTCCTTTTTTCTCTCTTCTCTTTTTTTTGAATGATAGTCTTCCCTTTTTATAGATTTCTTTCAACCATTTTTGGAAGAAAACTATCCGTTGGAGTGTACCTTGTAACAAAATATATCCGTTAGAAATAAGTAAAATAGAAATATTACCGTTAGAGCTGATCTGGCAATTTGATTTTTCGTTCCAGGTGGGTTGGAGTCGACTCTAACTTTTCTGGAGTCGGCTCTAACTCGAACACTTTAATCCGTTATTTCTGGAGTCGTCTCTGACTTTTCTGGGGTCGACAAGAAACTTTTCTGGAGTCGACTCTAACAGACCCGGAGTCGACTCTAGGTCGGGGCCAGAAAAATCAACGTTCTGTTTCTTCTGTGAGAGTCGGCTCTAACAGTCTCGGAGTCGACTCTAACTTCCGTGCCAGATCCGGAGTCGGCTCTGTGATTCTCGGAGTCGACTCTAATGTCTGCAATCTTACCTAGACATTAGATTCGATCCAGAACACGATGTAACTCCTGATTTTGATCATTCAATAGACTTATAATCTGAAACACTTAATCAAAATCATTAGAGCCTTCCATTAGTTATACTCAAATAGTTTTGTTAATCATCAAAATCATCAATTGGGTCAACAATCTCCCCCTTTTTGATGATAACAAAAACTTTGAGTATATGCATTCAAAAATTCATTCGAACTAAAGATTATAGTCATTTTAAAGCTTAAAACATTTTTAATGAAGGATTTGATGCCAATATTCAAAGTAAACTTTTAAAATTATGCATGAGTTCAATATAATCCATCAATTATGAACATTTAAACTAAATGTACAGAAAATTGCAATTAAGCTTGTTGTTAAGCTCCCCCTGCATTGAATAGCTCCCCCTATATATAAAATCGAATTTTAACTGATTAAAATTTCAAGTCATTTTGCATAAACAATCATTTCTCCCCCTTTCTTTCTTTCTTTTGCATATTCAACCATCTCTCATTAAAATTTCAAGTCTTTCTTTCTTTGCATATTCAACCATCTCTCCCCCTTTTTTGTTATCAGCAATAAGGAGAGTATTAGATAAAGAAAGTTATTAGAGAAAAATTGTGGTTCAATAAGACATAGGGATTCAAGCAGTCAATCATAGACAGATTTGAAAATGTAATTGCATTTCATAAGTAAGAACATTACATTAAGTACATTCCAAAGTGAAATACATTAGATACTCAAAATTCCTAAATACAAACTATCAAAATCAAAGTCAGATATGTTTGAATACAATTTTCTTCAAGTGACCTATGATTTCCATTACATCATCTTTTTGAGATTTCTTAAAATTTTCAAGACAAGCTTCAATCTGTGAGACTGCAAGGTCAATGTCCTTCTTCAGTTGACCAGTTGCATGAACATAAGATCCCGAGCCATCAGCAATGCCTTCCATCCTTTCAAAGATTTTGTGAAGTTCAGCACCAAAGGATTCAACAGAATTGCTTATGGAAAAGGAGATCATGTCCAGTCTCGAATTAAGTTCTTCTTTCAACTGATTAAAGTCTTCTTTTAATTGATTAATCTCATGAGATCTCTGACTATCATATTCAGCAAGCAAAGCTCTCAACTGACCAATCTGTTCATCAGAGAATCTCCCAGAAGCAGCAATAGACTGATGTGGAGGAGAGGGAACTGTGCTCGGTCCAGCTTCTGAAGGTCCAGCTGAAGATGGTCCCGCAATAATGGATCAGGGACTGATGGTCCCGCAGTGGATGGTCCAGGGATATCTTCTACTCTGGTCTCTTCTGCTCTATCTCTTTCAGCTCTTTCTTCTCTTCCTCCTTTCATCCATATACCATTTAACTTCTTGAAGCCCATCCGATGAATAGTAGAGATACTATAATAGTCAGTGTGCCTCAATTTTCTTAGGGGTTCATTCTCCATAATAAGCACACCTTGGCTTCTAAAGATTAATGTCAAAATCATACCATATGGCAGTGTAGATCTTTTCTTTGTAGCAGCCTCTGCCATATATCCAATCATCATGCCAGCTAAGTTGACTGGCCTTCCAGTATTATACAATCCATCAAAAGAATGTCTCGCTCCGAGACGTACTCAAATCTACCAATTTTCGGAAATAAAATTCTTCCACAAATGTTATGTAGTAACCTGAGTTCCAGATTTAATTGATTTGCAAGGATTTCCTCAAACTCGGTTACATCCCTCCCTAACATTCTTGTCAATGCTCCACTTCTATCATCATGTTGATATTCCATAATACCGATTGTGGGCATTTCCAACAAATTTCCAAGTATTTCAGTGGTTATTGTAACTCTTGTTCCTCTTACTATACTGATTAAACCGCCTTCTCCTCTACTTAAACCATTGTAAAACTCTCTCACTAAGGCTGGATAAGTGGGGATATCTAATGAGCAAATCTTTTCCCACCCCATTTCTTTCAAACATCTTCCTATAAGAAGCCTTCCGACTCAAAGAAATCAAAATTGACCTTTCTTCCAGTTGTAATAGTCTTACCGGCTAAATGATCAACTTTGGGTGAAGAGGGTGAAGGAGGGGAATCTTCTTGAGTGGCCGAAGAGGAGGATGGCGAGGGTTGCCTCCGAATAGTGCGTCGCCTCGTGGGAACGGACGCTCCACCGACGAAACCGCGCCTCTTAGGTGCCATTGAGAAGATTGGAAAGTTTAATCAAAGGCTTTGAGAAGATTGGGGAAGTTGGAAAGGCTTTGGACTTTTGGAGAGGTTTTGGGAGACGGATGGAATGATTTGGGGTCGACTCCGCCTTTTTATTTTTGACCTAGCTCGACTTAGAGTCGACTCCCGAAAACTGGGTGTCGGCTCCGAACCAGAAAGTCTGTCAGCGCTCGAATTAGAGTCGGCTCTACAAAAGCCAGAGTCGGCTCTAATTGCTTAGACAGAACATCAAAAACTAAGGTGTCGACTCCACAAACTGTTCAGAGTCGACTCTAACAGTTTCAGAGATAAAAAATCAAGTTTCAAGGATCTGAAACTATTCAAATTAATCATCAAATTCTAGATAAATGTTCCTTAGCAATTGGGGAAACAATGAATCAAGATCTAGATAGATTTCCTTATTGAATATCGAGATTTTTCAAGAAATGATGAAATCTAGATAGTTGTTCTTAAGAGTTTCAGAAAATTATTCCAAAGGATCACAAACTCCTAATTCTCCTCTAAGATAACAAAATCTCTCTTCACTTAAGGGTTTTGTTAATATATCTGCCAGTTGTTCTTCAGTATTCACATAATCAAGACAAATTTCATTATTGGCAACATGTTCTCTTATAAAGTGATATCTTATTTCAATATGCTTTGTTCTTGAGTGTTGAATTGGATTTTTAGTTAGATTTATTGCACTTGTATTATCACATCTTATAGGTGTCTTATCAAGTGTGATACCATAGTCTTCAAGTTGTCTCTTAATCCATAGGATTTGAGCACAGCAACTTCCAGCTGCAACATATTCTGCTTCAGCAGTAGATAATGCAACCGAATTTTGCTTTTTGCTAAACCATGAGATTAAGTTACTTCCTAAAAATTGGCATGCACCACTTGTGCTTTTTCTATCTAACTTACATCCAGCATAATCAGAATCAGAATAAGCAATCAGATTTAATGTTGAGTCTCTAGAATACCATAAACCTACATTTTTTGTTCCACTTAAGTATCTTAGTATTCTTTTAACAGCAATTAAATGTGATTCTTTAGGTTCAGACTGAAATCTAGCACATAAGCAAACAACAAACATTATGTCTGGTCTACTTGCAGTTAAGTAAAGTAGGGATCCGATTATACCTCGATAATATTTTTGATCAACCTTCTTACCTTCTTCATCTTTGTCCAGCTTGCATGAAGGACTCATTGGTGTTCCGAGGGGTTTTATTGATTCCATACCAAACTTCTTTAGAATTTCTCTTGTGTACTTTGTTTGGTTGATAAAGATTCCCTCTTTGCTTTGTTTGATTTGGAGTCCAAGGAAGAAATTGAGTTCTCCCATCATGCTCATTTCAAATTCTCCCTGCATTAACTTAGCAAACTCTTGACATAGAAGATTGTTAGTAGCACCAAATACAATGTCATCAACATAAATTTGAACTACAAGTAAATCTTTATCTTTTCTTTTCAAAAATAATGTTTTATCAACATTTCCTCTTGTAAAATCATTTTCAATCAAAAATTTACTTAGTCTATCATACCAAGCTCTAGGTGCTTGTTTCAAACCATATAAAGCTTTGTGCAATTTAAAAACGTGATTTGGAAATTCATGATCTTCAAATCCCGTGGTTGTTCCACAAATACTTCTTCATTTATTAATCCATTTAAAAATGCACTTTTGACATCCATTTGAAATAAATTAATGTTCATGTGACATGCAAATGCTAGTAATAGCCTAATGGCTTCTAATCTAGCTACAGGTGCAAAGGTTTCATCAAAATCAATACCTTCTTCTTGATTATATCCTTTTGCAACTAATCTAGCTTTGTTTCTAATTACTATGCCATTTTCATCTAGTTTATTTCTAAAAACCCATTTTGATCCTATAACAGAATGATCTTTAGGTCTTTCCACTAATGTCCATACATTATTTCTAGTGAATTGGTTTAATTCTTCTTGCATAGCTAACATCCAATTATTATCTTTTTCAGCTTCTTCAATGGTTTTAGGTTCAATTTGAGAAACAAATGCAAGTGATTACTAATATTTCTCATAGATGATCTAGTTCTTATTCCTTGAGATGGATCACCTATAATCAATTCCTTGGGATGACTATAAGCGTATCTCCAATCTCTTGGTAGATCTATATCATTATGATTAGTATTAATGTCATCAGCATTAGGCGAATCATTATCTTTAACTTCTTGTTCATGATCTGAAGATACATCAATATTAAGTTTTTCAAGATTGTTTTCGAGAATGTTTGTATCTTCCTCATCATCAATCCTTTTGGAACTTGATGCTAAAGATTCATCAAAAATTACATGAATAGATTCTTCAACAATTAGGCTTCCTTTGTTGAACACTCTATATGCTTTACTAGTTGTTGAATAACCTAAGAATATTCCTTCATCAGATTTTGCATCAAATTTACCTAAGTTACTTTTACCATTATTATGAATAAAACATTTACAACCAAATGCATGAAAATATTTAATGTTGGGTTTTCTATCATGCCATAATTCGTAAGGTGTTTTCTTTAAAATAGGTCTTATTAAGGCTCTATTTAGGATGTAACATGCTGTGTTAATAGCTTCCGCCCAAAAGTATTTCGGGAGTTTACTTTCACATAGCATGGTACGGGCCATGTCTTCTAGAGTCCTATTTTTTCTTTCAACTACTCCATTTTGTTGTGGGGTCCTAGGTGCAGAAAATTATGATTAATATTTTTATTGCAAAAACTTTCAAATAAGTGATTTTCAAATTCAGTTCCATGATCACTTCTTAGAGACACTATGGTAGTGTTTTTCTCATTTGTTACTTTCTTGAAGAATTTCATGAATATCGAGAAAGTCTCATCTTTGTGAGCTAAAAACATTACCCAAGTGAATCTAGAGTAATCATCTACTATCACAAGACCATATTTCTTTCCTCCTAGACTTGTGGTTCTAGTTGGTCCAAAAAGGTCCATGTGAAGTAGCTCTAATGGCCTAGAAGTTGAAACAACATTTTTAGATTTAAAGAACTTCTCGTTTGTTTTCCAAACTGACATGCATCACATATTTTGTTATTTTCAAAATCTATTTTAGGTAGACCTTTTACTAAATCCATTCTAATTAGTTTTGAAATTAAGTGTGTGCTTGCGTGACCTAATCTTCGATGCCACAACCAACCAATCTCATTCATATTAGCATTATTAGCAACTAAGCAATGATTATTAGTAGACAAATTGTCTAAGTCAATCAAGTATACATTGCCATTTCTATTTCCAATAAAAACAATGCTATTATCAATGGAATTAGCTACTGTGCATATAGAAGATTCAAATGATACATTAAAACCTTTGTCACATAATTGGCTTATACTAATTAAGTTGTGCTTTAAACCATCAACATAAAGTACATTTTCAATATATGTGGAGGGAGTTATTTGAATGTTACCAAACCCCAAGATTTGGCCTTTGCCATTGTCGCCAAATGTAACAACTCCTTCTTCTTTTCTTCAAGGGTGATGAATTCTTCTTTGTCACCCGTCATATGTCTTGAGCAGCCACTATCAAGATACCACTTTCTCTTTGATCTCTTGGCCACAAGACATTCCTGCAACGAAATCAGACTTTATGTTTAGGTACCCAAGCTTTCTTGGGTCCTTCATGGTTAGTAGCAACAAATATTGTTCCTTTCGGAACCCATATTTTCTTTCCTTTAACATTTAAGTTTTTATTAGGTTTTAAAGTTTTACATTCATAAGATTTATGTCCTTTTTGATTACATTTAAAGCATGTAAAATTACTTTGGCCAGCACGCACAAAAATATTTTTAGTGATTTTTGTTTTCTTAAAGTGTTATACCCTAATCCGGCTTTGTCAAAACTGCTTTTTGACTATTTAATAACATGTCTAATTTAGTTGAGCTTAATGTAAACTTATCAACTATGTTCTTATATTTTTCAACCTCTTTCCTTAGATTATCATTTTCATTTGAGATTAATTCTTTTTCTTTTACTAAAATCTCATTTTCAGATTTAAGTTTCTAAGATTTTCCTTTTCTTTAATGAAAGTTAAATTTTTATTTTTCAAAATCTTGTATTTCTTTTTCAAAATCTTGAAATCACTAACAAGTTCATTAAAAGCATCAAATAGTTCATCAAAAGCAAATTCATCGCAAGGGTTATCGGAACTTACCTCATTGTTATCGTCCGCCATAAAACATACGTTTGCGACTTCCTTTTGTTCTTCTTCTTCGGAAGAAGATTCCTCGCTGTCACTCCAAGTCGCCACATAAGCCTTCTTTTTCTTTTTGTAGGCTTTCTTCAGTTTAGGACATTCATTCCTAAAGTGCCCCGGTTTATTACACTCATAGCAAGTCAAGGGGTCTTTCTCTTTTTCTTTGTCCTTGTCCTTGTTCTTATCCTTTTCTCCTTCCCACTTTGCTCCAAATTTCTTCTTGTGGAAGGTTTCTTTTCTCATGAATCTTTTAAATTTCTTTGCTAAGAGAGCAGTCTCTTCATCATCATCATCATCATCGCTGCTACTCTCTTCTCTTTTGCAGCTTTGAGGCAATCATTTTCTTCTTCTTTGTGTCCTCCTCTACATGCTGCTTCATAGTCAGCTCATGGGTCATAAGAGATCCTAGAAGCTCCTCTAAGGGTAAAGTGTTGAGGTCCTTTGCTTCTTGGATTGCTGTCATTTTTGCTTCCCATGATCTTGGTAATGACCTAAGAATTTTTCGAATAAGTTCAGAGTTAGTATATGTCTTACCAAGACTTTTCAAACCATTTACAATATCTGTAAATCTAGTGTACATGCATGCAATGGTTTCAGATTGTTCCATGCTAAACAATTCATATTTATGAACAAGAATATTAATCTTTGATTCTTTTACTTGGTTGGTACCCTCATGGGTAACCTCTAATCTATCCCAAATCTCCTTTGCGGAATTACAAGTGGAGATTCTATTAAATTCATTAGCGTCTAAAGAGCAATATAAGACATTCATGGCCTTAGCATTAAGCTGTGCCATTTTCCTATCATTATCATTCCAGTCCCTTTCGGGCTTAGGAACAATAGTGCCATCAATAACATGTATGGGTGTACTAGGTCCATTAATTATAACACCCTATAGTTCATAGTCAGAAGCTTGAATGAATATCCTTATTTTAGCTTTCCAATATGAATAGTTTGAACCATTAAACAGTGGAGGTCTATTCGTAGAATGACCTTCAGCAAATGATCCAACTTGTGTTGCCATTTGGATCTTTAGCTCTTGATCGTGTGATCAAAATCTAATGAGCACTAGCTCTGATACCAATTGTTGGCCCAGATGACAACCCAAGAGGGGGGGGGGGTGAATTGGGTTCTTTAAAAATTAGCCTTTTTAAAATAGTTTGCTTAAGAAGAATGAAGGCAATAGCAATGTAAATGGAAAGTGCAGTGAAAAAGACAGAGATAGAGATAGAGTCAATGAAAGCACGGCAAACACAGAGGGTTTATAGTGGTTCGGTGTATCCAACACCTACGTCCACTCCCAAGATTCACTTGGGTCCACACTATAATCTTCCTTGATTACAGCCGAGTTGTTTTACAAGCTCACAACTCAAACTTGTTGTTTTCCCGAGCGCACAACGAACCCAGCTGGTTTTCAAGGGCTCACCAGCACAAAAACCCTAACACAAGCTTTGCCAAGCTTGTACTGAGGTAAGACTACCTCTACTAGTTCAATCCCCCAGATTGAACTAGACACAAATAATAGAAATATTGTTTTTCAATTACAAAGCTCCTTAATGAGCAGATAATCAAATATAAGAATAACAAGGTTTAGAAAAGCCTGATTTGTAGATGGTTGGCTTTTGAGCTTTTCTTCTTTTCTTCTTTTCTTCTTCTCCTTGTTGGGTTGAATCAAGCCTCAGCTCCGATTCTTCACAGTTGAAGCAGTTGAGAAGGGTTGAAAAGCAAGAAATGAATCCTCTTTCTCCAAGTTGGGAAATCTACCAAAACTTTGATTTGAATGCCTTGGATTCCTCTTGAGCTTTTTGGAGTGGAGTGGATTTGAGCTAGAAGGTTTTCCTCTTGAGATTCAGGCTCTCTCTTTTTAGATTTTTGAAATGAGATTTCTCTATTTCCAAATTTCCTCTTTGTTTTTCCGTTTTTCTCTCTTTTCTCCAATTTTTTTTTGAATGATAGTCTTCCCTTTTTATAGATTTCTTTCAAGCCATTTTTGGAAGAAAACTATCCGTTGGAGTGTATCTTGTAACAAAATATATCCGTTAGAAATAAGGTAAAATAGAAATATTACCGTTAGAGCTGATCTGGCAATTTAATTTTTTGTTCCAGGTGGGTTGGAGTCGACTCTAACTTTTCTGGAGTTGGCTCTAACTCGAAGCACTTTAAAACGTTATTTCTGGAGTCGTCTCTAACTTTTCTGGGGTCGACAAGAAACTTTTCTGGAGTCGACTCTAACTTACCTGGAGTCGACTCTAGGTCGGGGCCAGAAAAATCGATGTTCTGTTTCTTCTGTGAGAGTCGGCTCTAACAGTCTCGGAGTCGACTCTAACTTCCATGCCAGATCCGGAGTCGGCTCTGTGATTCTCAGAGTCGACTCTAATGTCTGCAATCTTACCTAGATATTAGATTCGATCCAGAACACGATGTAACTCCTGATTTTGATCATTCAATAGACTTATAATCTGAAACACTTAATCAAAATCATTAGAGCCTCCTTTAGTTATACTCAAATAGTTTTGTTAATCATCAAAATCATCAATTGGGTCAACAACTTTGGACTTCACTGACTTTAATACTTGTGTGGACTGCATTAAGGGCAAGCAGACCAATAAGTCAAAAAAAGGTGCCAAGAGGTGTTCAGACCTATTAGAGATCATACACACAGACATTTGTTATTCGGATATGGATTTTCATGGTCCAAAATACTTTATCTGCTTCATTGATGACTACTCACGATTTATGTATCTCTACATGCTTCATAATAAGAATGAAGCATTAGATACCTTTAAGGTGTTTAAGGCAGAAGTAGAGACACAATGTGAAAAACAAATCAAAATTATGAGATCTGATAGAGAAGGTAAGTATTATGGGAGATACACAGAGGATGGACAATGCCTGGTCCATTTGCGAAGTTCCTTCAAGAACATGGGATTATTGTCCAATACAGTTAACCTGGCTCACCTGATCAGAATGATGTAGCAGAAAGAAGGAACCAAACATTGATGGACATGATGAGGAGCATGATAAGCAGTTCCAAACTACCTAAGTCCTTATGGACAGAAGCTCTCAAAACGGCCGTGTACATATTGAATCGGATTCCAACCAAGGCTATTTCTAAAATGCCATTTGAGTTATTTAAAGGTTGAAAACCAAGTTTGTGACATGTACGCATATGGGGATGCCCATGTAAAGTGAGAGTATACAATCCACAAGAGAAAAAGCTAGATCCTAGGACCATTAGTGGGTATTTTGTTGGATATGCCGAGAGGTCCAAGGGATATAGATTTTACTGTCCATTTCACATAACTAGGATTGTGGAATCAAGAAATGCCAAATTTTTTGAGAATGACTTGATCAGTGGAAGTGATCAATTGCAGAGCATGATTCCTGAAAGAGAACATTCTGATGCTCAACCTTCCACTTCAAGTGACAGACTGATTATCGTTCATAGTGCCCCTCAAGATCAAACAGGCATTATACAACCAGTCATTGAAATTCTACAATTTGCTAATAATGAATTAGTAGATCCAATCTCTCATGAGTTACCAGAGATAGTTGAACAATCAACTCCTCTAGAGGAGGTTGTTACAATATTAAGAAGATTTAGAAGAGAAAGAAATCAGCAATTTCTAGTGACTATATTGTGTATCTTCAAGAGTCGGACTATAATATTAGAGCTGAAAATGATCCTGAAATGTTTTCATAAGCCATAAATTGTAAGGAATCCAATTTATGGTATGATGCTATGAAAGATGAGATAAATTCTATGGCAGTTAATGGAGTCTGGGATCTTGTTGAGTTACCTGATGGAGCAAAAGCCGTTGGCTGTAAATGAGTCTTTAAGACCAAGAAAGACTCGTTAGGCAACATTGAGCGATATAAGGCAAGACTCGTTGCTAAGGGATTCACTCAAAGGGAGGGAATTGATTACAAGGAGACATTTTCTTCTGTATCTAAGAAAGATTCCTTCCGCATTATCATGGCACTTATTCCGCATTTTGATTTAGAGTTG
Organism: Calamus simplicifolius; assembly: GCA_900491605.1. Taxonomy (NCBI): domain Eukaryota; kingdom Viridiplantae; phylum Streptophyta; class Magnoliopsida; order Arecales; family Arecaceae; genus Calamus; species Calamus simplicifolius. The sequence goes on from UESW01003891.1 coordinate 1,417,698, forward strand.
TAACAAATGGATGTAAAAACAGCATTTCTCAATGAAGATCTAGAGGAAGAGGTTTATATGAAACAACCTGAAGGTTTTTCCTCAAGTGATAATGAGCAATTAGTATGCAAACTTAAGAGATCTATATATGGATTGAAACAAGCCTCTCGACAATGGTACTTAAAATTTCATGATGTGATTTCTTCATTTGGATTTGTAGAAAACATCATGGATCAATGTATATACCAGAAGGTCAGTGGGAGAAAAATTTATTTTTGATCTATATGTAGACGATATTTTACTTGCAACCAATGATAAAGGTATATTACATGAGGTAAAACAATTTCTTTCTAAGAATTTTGACATGAAAGATATGGGTGATGCCTCTTATGTCATTGGCATTAAAATTCAGAGAGACAGACGTCGAGGTGTTTTAGGTCTATCTCAAGAAACTTATATCAATAAAATTTTAGAAAGATTTCAGATAAAAAATTGTTTACCGAGTATAGCTCCCATAGTCAAGGATGACAAATTCAATTTGAATCAGTGCCCAAGGAATGACTTTGAGAGGGAGAAAATGAAGAACACTCCATATGCTTCAGCTGTTGGTAGCTTGATGTATGCTCAGGTCTGTATAAGGCCTGACATAGCATTTGCAATTGGGATGTTAGGAAAATATCAAAGTAATCCAGGTTTAGACCACTTGAGAGCTGCTAAAAGGTTATGAGGTACATAGATGACTGCTACCTCTATTATGCAAGCTTGTTTTGAGGCTATATCGCACAGTGTATGATTAAAAAGTTTCATCTCAGGGCTTAGAATTGTTGATTCTATTGCTGGGCCAATTAAATTGTACTATGACAATTCCGTTGCTATATTTTTTGGCTAAAAACCATAAGAGTGGTAGTCGAAGTAAACACATCGACATTAAGTATTTAGCCATAAGAGAACGTGTTAAAGAAAACAAAGTGGTCATAGAATATGTTAGCACTGAATTGATGATAGCTGATCCTTGACTAAAGGCATACCAACTAAGAATTTTAAGGATCATATTGTATGAATGGGAGTTGGTCCCATGATATAATTTAGTTGCATGGATAACTACTTGTACAATGGAACTCTTTTATGGTTGTGATGTTTTTCACATTTAGTTATTTAGTGTACACATTTATTTGTGATAAGCATCATTAAGTTGGACCTAGAATAAACATGGGGTTTATTCATTAAGTTATATGGGTTATGTTTGGAAAATATAATACATTGTAATACATGGTAAATAATACTCGATTTTAAGAGGACTTATTGCCATGATTCATGTATTCTATTTCTTACTATAGTAATAGAATATACGGACCAAGTGGAAGAATATTGGTTTTTCTCCATTAAGCGTATCAGTTATATACGATTAAGGTGGATTAAGGTGGTCCTATATTCTGATATCGAGGGATTACGTGAACTCAAATTTAAATTTTGAATTCATGATTAAGATAAGAATCCCTCAACCATATCCGTTTAAAGCGGCGCCCTCTGTGATGGACAGATAAGGCATAAAGAATTATAAAATGGGAAGGTCCCTGCGTCTGGTCTTATCGAGAAAGTTTACACCATCGCTTAGATAGACCGCAAGGTGTGGAAGAGCCTTACCCTTATCTGGAAGAAAAATCAACAGTAATGGCTGAATGTATTTATCAATCTTGACTTGCTTTATTTTTATGATAAATATTTTGGTCCCATGTTTCTGCATATATGATAGGGATCAATATATTTAAATTAAGTCTATTATTTGGTATCAGAGCTTTGATTGAAGTCCTAAATTGCTCATTAATGGCCTTTAGTAGCTCCCTAACATTCTCATGCTTATACCAACAGAGATTTTTGTCTTTATGAACATTGTACTCAAGCGATTAGATCGCTCCCAACGTTCATAAATCGTAATCTCACTAGGAGTGCTGGTCTGAGTTACTGAAGGTGGTTCATCCTTCCTTATAGCATAATCAATGTCCATCCAGCCTAGATGAAGGAGAATTCTCTCCTTCCAGACCTTATAGTTATCACCCCTCAATTCAGGTATGTCACATTTTATATCAGAGAAATTTACAGGTTGCATAACTGTAAAATTTAAACATACATGCTTATTATCAAAAATTGAGGCTAATAAAATGCTTTACCAATATAAATCATGCATTTAGAAACCAGTGAATCTACTGACATAAAATTTGCCTGTGGGCTAAAGCTCTAATTCAATTAGATTTACTTAAGTTTGTATGATAAAACTATATATCAAATTATGTTCCTTCTTTCTAATTCCTATGGATAGATTAAAAAAATATAATTTGATATTTTTATCTTAATTAATTATATAAATAGTGAATCTACTGACATAAAACTTGCCTGTGGGCTAAAGCTTTAATTCAATTAGATTCACTAAAGTTTGTATGATAAAACTATCAAATTATGTTTCTTCTTTCTAATTCCTATGGGTAGATTAGAAAAATATAATTTGATATTTTATCTTAATTAATTATATAAATAGTGAATCTACTGACATAAAACTTGCCTGTGGGCTAAAGCTTTAATTCAATTAGATTCACTAAAATCTGTATGATAAAACTATTAAATTATGTTCATTCTTTCTAATTCATGTGGGTAGATTAGAAAAATATAATTTGATATTTATTTTAATTAATTATATAAATAGTAAATCTATTGACATAAAACTTGCCTATGAGCTAAAGCTTAATTCAATTAGATTCACTAAAGTCTGTATGATAAAACTATCAAATTATGTTCATTCTTTCTAATTCCTATGGGTAGATTAGAAAAATATAATTTGATATTTTATCCTAATTAATTATATAAATATAACAAAATTTTTACGAAATAAATTTTATTATATCCATATAATTAATTACAATTAATGTCTATTATTTATGTGATTTATTAACTTTATTATATAATTTTATAATTAAGGATGTTGTGGCTACTCCTCAATTATTCAATTGTATTTATCACTTAGATATTATTTAAATTTTATGCTCAATTATGTCACTTAAGATGCATGCATAATTAACAAAATTTATATACATAAATTCTAAATATAATTGAATATAAATAGGCTAGGCCAATGGCCCAACCACTTGATATACGAGCCAGCAGCCTGTCATCCTCACCCAATTCCAATAGTTTAATTTAACAAAAAAATTTCTCAATCACCTCAAAAATAGTATGATCAAAATAAAGTGGTCATATAATATGTTAGCACATTATGCAAATGAGGGACATTGCAGCTCAACTGAAGACTCTTGAGGTTGAAATGTCTGAGTTCTTTCTGGTGTACTATATTTTAAATACCCTTCCACAACAGTATGGACCATTCAAGATATCTTATAACACACATAAGGAAAAATGGTCAATCAAAGAACTTTTGGCCATGTGTGTTCAAGAAGAGGGTAGACTGTTGATGAAATTGGATGAAAGTACAATGCTGACTATAAATGGAAAGGATCGGGCATGGGCCAAGAAGAAGGGTAAAAGTAAAATACCACCTCAATCTGATATTAAAAAGGAATTCAAGTATTTCTTCTGTAAGAAGAAGGGACACATGAAAAAGGATTGCATCAAGTTCAAGACTTGGCTTGAAAAGAAAGGTAAAACAATCTCATTTGTCTGTTATGAATCTAATATGGTTAATGTTATTTATAATACATGGTGGATTGATTCTGGTTCTACAATCCATATTTGCAATACTTTGCAGTGTATGCAAAACTTAAGGAAGCCAGTGGGAAGTGAGCAGTATATCTCTTCAGAAAACAAGATGCGCTCACATGTGGAAGCTATAGGGACATGCACTTTAGTTCTTAGTAGTGGTTTTATTTTAAATTTGGAAAGGACCTTTTATGTACCTAGTTTTTCTAGGAATTTAATTTCAGTTTTAAGACTTGTACCTTTGGGTTATTCTTTTAACTTTTCAGATACTTCTTCCAGTTTATATTATAAATCTGAACTTGTTGGGAATGGTACTTTGTCTGATGGTCTTTTCTATATTAATTTGCAAAATAATACCACTCATGATGTGATGCATGTTAGGGCTGGCATGACAAGTGTGTTGTAAATGATAACTCTTCTATGTTGTGGCATCGAAGATTGGGACATATCTCCATAGATAGAATCAAGAGGTTAGTGAATGAAGGAGTACTCAATACTTTGGACTTCACTGACTTTGATACTTGTGTGGACTGCATTAAGGGCAAGCAGACCAATAAGTCAAAGAAAGGTGCTAAGAGGAGTTCAGACCTATTAGAGATCATACACACGGACATTTGTTGTCCGGATATGGATTTTCATGGTCCAAAATACTTTATCTGCTTCATTGATGATTACTCACGATTTATGTATTTCTACTTGCTTCATAATAAGAATGAAGCATTAGATGCCTTTAAGGTGTTCAAGGCAGAAGTAGAACACAATATGGAAAGCAAATCAAATTTGTGAGATCTGATAGAGGAGGTGAGTATTATGGGAGATACACAGAGGATGGATAAATGCTTGGTCCATTTGCGAAGTTCCTTCAAGAACATGGGATTGTTGCCCAATACAGTTTACCTGGCTCACCTGATAAGAATGGTGTAGCAGAAAGAAGGAACCGAACATTAATGGACATGGTGAGGAGCATGATTAGCAGCTCCAAACTACCTAAGTCCTTATGGATAGAAGTTCTCAAGACGGCTATGTACATATTAAATCGGGTTTCAACCAAGGCTATTTCTAAAATGCCATTTGAGTTATTTAAAGGTTGGAAACCAAGTTTGCAACATGTACGCATATGGGGATGCCTATGTGAAGTGAGAGTATACAATCCACAAGAGAAAAAGCGGGACCCTAGGACTATTAGTGGGTATTTTGTTGGATATGCCGAGAGGTCTAAGAGATATAGATTTTACTATCCATCTCACATAACTAGGATTGTGGAATTGAGAAATGCCAAATTTCTTGAGAATGACTTGATCAGTGGGAGTGATCAATTGCAGAGCATGATTTCTGAAAGGGAGCATTCTGATGCTCAACCTTCCACTTCAAGTGACAGACTGATTATCGTTCATAGTGCCCCTCAAGATCAAACGGGCATTATACAACCAGTCGTTGAAATTCCATAATTTGCTGATAATGAACTAGTAGATCCAGTCTCTCATGAGTTACCAGAGATAGTTGAACAATCAACTCCTCAAGAGGAGGTTGTTACAACATTAAGAAGATCTATAAGAGAAAAGAAATCAGCAATTTCTAGTGACTATATTGTGTATCTTCAAGAGTCAGACTATAATATTGGAGATGAAAATGATCCTGAAATGTTTTCATAAGCCATGAATTGTAAGGAATCCAATTTATGGTATGATGCTATGAAAGATGAGATGAATTCTATGGTAGTTAATGGAGTCTGGGATCTTGTTGAGTTGCCTGATGGAGCAAAAGCCGTTGGCTGTAAATTGGTCTTTAAGACCAAGAAAGACTCGTTAGGCAACATTGAGCGATATAAGGCAAGACTCGTTGCTAAAGGATTCACTCAAAGGGAGGGAATTGATTACAAGGAGATATTTTCTTCTGTATCTAAGAAATATTCCTTCTGCATTATCATGGCACTTGTTGCACATTTTGATTTAGAGTTGCAACAAATGGATGTGAAAACTGCATTTCTCAATGGAGATCTAGAGGAAGAGGTTTATATGAAACAACCTGGAGGTTTTTCCTCTAGTGATAATGAGCAATTAGTATGCAAGCTTAAGAGTGTTGGGAATTGTATCCTAAAGCCAATCATTTGATGATTGTGCTAATATAAATTACATATAAATTGATATATTAATAAAAGTCATTTGGCAGTTTATTCATTACAAAAACATCTTCTTAAAACTCCTAATAGCAATGAAGCCCTTAGGATCTTCCTTCATGATAAAAGAGGATTTATCTTTGAAGGTCCTCAAAAGAGTTCGTGACCAAATGATATACTATGAAAGGGCCATAGTACTATCAATTATAGGATGTTGTATATCATATTTGTTGGTTGTCCTCTTAACCAAAGAGTATAGAGACACTAGTATGACATATAGGTGAAAGTATAGGAGTACATTTCACCGAACATGACTCATTTTCGGATACTCTGCTATCAAGAGTTAATCTGAGAAGATATGGGTATAAGTATCCTTTAGACCTGAAAATCACAACAGGTGATTTGCAAGCAACTCATTGTACTTAGGTGCCGGACCATCTGGATTTCTAATCTAGCTACGAAAGGTTACTAGGTGCAGTCAAGTACTTATGATAGTCAGTTGTGGATCAAGATAGAATTTGACCTATCCCGTTAAAAGGAGAAATGCTTGTGTTTCAATTTAGCAAGACCTTGGCCAAGGCACTTCATGTGAAAGTCACATGATCACTAAAGTTGAAATCACTTTATGAATTTGTTGTTTAGAGTTGACAGGCTCTTAAGCCATCCTTAGCATTTGTGGTCAAAAGGATGAATTATACGGTAACTGTTTCTTAGGGTTCTTGAAGTTTGCTCGGCAATTTTTCGACCTATCCGGACTTCGGGTTCCATTGCTAGATGGGCACATCATTAGTATAGAAAGTTGTTCCTATGCTATTGGCTTAGGTTCGAACCTAGAGAGTCACATGCATAGAAGTTTCCTATGATGATCTATTTGCTGATCAACGATTGAGAATCGTATATGATTTAATTAATCAATTTGATTGATTGAATTATTTCAATTGGGTTAAGTACAAGTGAATAAGATTCAATTTGGTTTAAGTCTATTAGAAGGGCTAGTCAATTTCAAATATTGATTTGAAATTAGACTTGATTTGGATTTAAATAGATTTAGGACTAGCCAAATTTGATTTGGGCTAGGACCATTATCTATGTAGGTTCAGTCCAATCAATTCAAATCAGCTTAAACCAAAACCCGAACCCAAACCCCTCACATAAGGGTCTCACATGATAACTTGATTAAATTCTCATGTAGGATTTAATATATTAATTTTTTTCAAACCATTTCTGTTAGAATTCTAAGTGTTAGAATTCATGTGGAATTAATGTGCCTCTTTGAGTTAACCAACGATGGAATTCTAAGTGTTAGAATTCACATCTCTTTGGTTTTCACTGAACGTCGGAATTAACAAACGCCGCGTCTTTTTGGTTCGGTGTCTCTTTGGTTTTCACCGAACGGCAGAATTCTAAGTGTTAGAATTGAGCATATAAATTAGAGGATATTCTTCATTAGATTATAGAATAACAACACACGATATGTCGTGGACTGAAATTCTAAAGAGTTAGAATAGAAAATCCTGGTGATTCTGGTGTTAGCAAAAGTTTGGTGGATCTTGGAGCAAGAATTCAAATGGGAGGATTCAAGATCAACAAAATCGTTTTTTCGCGAGCTAGCACTCCCGGGAATCCGATCATTCGGGGCTTCGCGTAGACGATACTAGAGGTCGGATGATTGAACGGCTGCAGAGTACAAAAGGATTTACCCATTGCCCTTAAGGTAAGTGATATGATCCCTAGATCTTAAGGCATGCTTCAAGACAAGAAGTATGACTTCTTACCTTGAAGATCAAGATATGATCTTGATGATTTTATTTATATGCATATTTTAGATCAAACGATCCTATATATAAGGCAAAGATATGATCTTGATGCATTTTAGATAGATTAATATGTAATCTTTAAAATTCCACATTGGTAATTTTTATCAAATTATTAAATATGCATGCCTCGGAGTTTATTTCTCCCTTCAAAAAGATCAATATATGGATTGAAATAAGCCTCTCGATAACGGTACTTAAAATTTCATGATGTGATTTATTCGTTTGGATTTGTAGAGAACATCATGGATCAATGTATATACCAGAAGGTCAGTGGGAGCAAAATTTATTTTCTGATCCTATATGTAGACAATATTTTACTTGCAACCAATGATAAAGGTATGTTACATGAGGTGAAAAAATTTTTCTCTGAGAATTTTGACATGAAAGATATGTGTGATGCCTCTTATGCCATTGGCATTAAAATTCAGAGAGACAGACTTCAAGGTGTTTTAGGTCTATCTCAAGAAACCTATATCAACAAAATTTTAGAGAGATTTCGAATGAAAAATTGTTCACCGAGTATAGCTCCCATAGTCAAGGTTGACAGATTCAATTTGAATCAGTGCCCAAGGAATGACTTTGAGAGGAAAGAAATGAAAAACACTCCATATGCTTCAGCTGTTGGTAGCTTGATATATGCTTAGGTCTGTACAAGGCCTGACATAGCATTTGCAGTTGGAATATTGGGGAGATATTAGAGTAATCCAGGTTTAGACCACTGGAAAGCTGCTAAGAAGGTGTTGAGGTATCTTCAGAGTACCAAAGACTACTCTGATCCCGACTTTGCTGGTTGTGTTGATTCTCGGAAGTCAACATCTGGATACATATTTATGTTTACTGGTGGAGCTATATCTTGGAGGAGCGCCAAGCAGACTTTGACTGCTAGTTCCACCATGGAAGCCGAGTTCGTATCATGTTTTAAGGCTACTTCGCATGGTGTATGGTTGAAGAGTTTTATTTCTGGGCTTAGAATTGTGGATTCTATATCTAAGCCATTGAAGATTTATTATGACAATTCAGCTGCAGTATTTATGGCTAAAAACAATAAAAGTGGTAATCAAAGCAAACACATCGACATTTATATTTAGCCATAAGAGAACGTGTTAAAGAAAAGACAGTGGTTATTGAGCATGTGAGCACTGAGCTGATGATAGCTGATCCCTTGACTAAAGGCATGCCACTACATAAGTTTAGGGATCATGTAGACCGTATGGGTCTTGATCATTTTATTTAATTCATTGTATATATGAATTTTATAATCAATGAAACTCTTTTATGGTTGTGATGTTTTTCACATTCAGTTATTTAATGTACACATTTATTTGTGATAAGCATCATTAAGTTGGACCTAGAATAAACATGGGGTTTATTCATTAAGTTATATGGGTTTATGTTTGGAAAATATAATACATTGTAATACATGGTAAATAATACTCTATTTTAAGAGGACCTATTGTCATGATTCATGTATTTTGTTTCTTACTATAGTAATAGAATATACGGACCAAGTGGAAGAATGTTGGTTTTTCTCCATTAAGCGTATAGGTTAGATACGATTAAGGTGGATTAAGGTGGTCCTATATTCTGATATCGAGGGATTACGTGAATTCAAATTTAAAATTTGAATTCATGATTAAGATAAGAATCCCTCAACCATATCCGTTTAAAGCGGCACCCTCTGTGATGGACAGATAAGGCATAAAGAATTATAAAACGGAAAGGTCCCTGCGCCTGGTCTTATCGAGAAAGTTTACACCATCGCTTAGAGAGACCGCAAGGTGTGGAAGAGCCTTACCCTTATCTGGAAGAAAAATCAACAGTAATGGTTGGAGGTATTTATCGATCTTGACTTGCTTTATTTTTATGATAAATATTTTAGTCCCATGTTTCGCATATCTGATAGGGACCAATATATTTAAATTAAGTCTATCAATATTATATATTAATTTTATCAAGATATTGTGTCTTGCAGGACATTTCTGCAAAGAACAGCTGATATAGGCATATCTTGTTTGAATTAGTAAGCTGCAAATGAATTGAATTAGAAAGTCAATCAGCTCAAGTCTCAGGGCATCCTTAATGCATAAGATAATATATCCAAACAAATGCTAAATGCCTCCAAATTAGTTCCTTTCAAGAAATTTGCTTGCAAATTAGTTGATTGTCAACTTCATACAGACTTTACAGCAGACAAGCTGGATGTTGAATTGTCACTTGGCGTCCGAACTCTGGATGTTGAACCTCATATTCTTTACAGAGGAGGTACCACTCATAGACACAATAATTAAGCTGAGAATCATGTAGCTGTCCTTTTTGTACCCAACAAGAATCGTCCTGTGTATTGATGATTCTCAATTAACATCTTGTGCCTATTATCAGGAGTAAATGCTCAAAATAAGCACTCAGTACCATAATTGTTAATTGAAACTTAACAGTTTCACAGTAAGTACTTTCCTTCATGACTTCTTCATTCAATTATTGTGGAATTCAGTGTCAGACTATTTCCTATCACCTTAATTGTTGACATGAAGCTGATAGCTAGTTTTAAAAAAGGAGTTCAATATAATGGAACGAATCATAATTCAATTACTTCCAAGTCTAGTGCATTACTTGTAAGTGGCATCCCAAACTTAACTAGGTCATGATAAGAATGAATAACAGTTCTCTAATGCAACTCATGTAGATAAAAAATGCTTAACGGATTTTCTGAAAACAAAAAGAACCATTATTTTATTCTAAAATTTGATGTGTTATTTTGTGAAAAGATATGTTATATTTCAGTTTTTTTTTTTTTGAATTAATTTTCAGAACTATTTTACTCCTCCAGATTTCTGTCATTTATAGCTGTTGTTTTAATATGCAAATGCTATCAAGCTTCAACAGATACAGTCATCACTACATTACTGGCTTTGAAATGCATGACACCTCAGATCCATTATTTATGCCACTAAACATGAAGATTTCAATGCTCTGGTCCTATCCAATGACAACCATGCGGAGGGCTGAGAGAAAATATTGCATATCCAAATGGAGTTCACAAAGAGAGAGAGAGAGAGGATCCAAAATTAAAATACATGATTCATGATCTCTAGAAGCAGCCACTGGAAAAAAAAGGTACTTTTGACTTTATAGCTCCTATTAGAGTTGTTTACTGCAAACATCTTGGAATTAGGATGCACTGCATAAATCAGATATAGAACCATATAATTGTCCACAAAATCCACCCAAAAGTGGATGACCAATGGATGAAAGATGAATGCTAATTTGATGAAGCAGTCCTGAGTGAATCTCAACCCACAAAAATCAATATCTAGTCACAATCCATGATTAGCAAGTAAATGAGAGCACTGTAGTTTATATTTAAAAACATTGTTAGCATCAAAGATATGATGTCTTATAATGTGTCTCAGATACAATTAGCATGCAACAGCAAAGATCAGGAATCAACAGCTTTATGTCAAACTCAAGTTTACATTTCCAGCATAATTTATATAAAGACAGTCTATCATTTATATCAGCTTCAGATTTTATAGAACAATTAAAGCAACCGAACTCAATAACTGCATGATTTTACAACCAACTACTTCCTTTGCATAAGCGATATCAAGAAAATTGAAATCAAAGCAGTCTTTCAAAAATTTCACGGCAGCTAATTATGTTTTCTGATCCATCATAAATGAGTTAAAAAGATAAGGTAAACATCTGCAGCAAATCAGGTGATTCTCATATTATTTTAAAGAATTAAATTGGACTGCACTAGAGATTCTATCAGAAATGATGACTTAAAATAAATAGATAACATGACTAACATGAATAGAACTTCACATGAGCCACTCTAGCAAACAATGATGTTGGAAACTCATAGAATATGATGAAAGCAATGAATAGGCAGGGGGAAATCAATGATGAATGAAAGAAAAGAAAAACAGCCACTAAGAATCCTTGAACCAATGCAATGAACCTTGGTCGCCGCTGGCTTCCCTGGTGCATTTCAGGTATAGATGAGAAATTAAGCTGTATGCAACAAAAGGTAAGCATTGAGAATGGAAAGGGTTACAGATATTCAACTTAACATCGACTGCAGAAAACCATGTTGACAAAAGATATGTAACCCATTTCAAAAGACAATGGTAAAAAGGATAGTCTAGAGACCATAAAAATTCATAAGGAAAACATAACAATAGTGTTGTTTATTAACAATTCTACCTCATGATTTTCAATCACCCTGTGACCAATGCTTGATAGAATTTTTAAATTCTTCTCATTCCTGGCTCTCTTTCACACCTACAAGTTCAGAACATGACATAAAGAGGGGAAAACAGGGTTAAGCTTTCCTCCAATATTTTATAAATAAAGAAGCCAAATAGCTAAATCTACTGAACCTCCTTCCTCCAATATCTTCATCCTTCTCGATTAATCTTCATTATTAATATGATCTCCATATAATATAATCCAAAAACAGACATGCCATCTAATGACCAACATCAATTATAACGCATCCATGAAAGTATTATACATGTTATTTATAATAAAACTGATTTTATTTTAATAAATATAAACTTTGAAGTACATTCAAGCCTTTGTTGTTCCCCTTTCCAAATGTGATGAATAGGTACAGAATGTGCTGCTACTTACGTGGTTTGTCAATTTTTTCGGTTGAAGTTGCGAAAATAGTTCACTGTTAGAAGAGCCCTTTACGTAAGACTTGCAGGTCAAAAAAATCATTTAAAGCAATTCAGACATTACAATAAGAAACAATAAGAAATAAGTGAAACTTTATACAATTCATGTTATGGCGGGATCAAGCTGCAATGCTGCTCAAATCTGTAGAGCCTCCGGGATGGTAGATGGCTGAAGGCCTCACCTGATTGAGTGTTACAGCCCTGGCATCACTGCGCGCAGCAGTGGCATGCGCAGGCCAGGCCGGGCACATGGACAGCCCGGTGCAAGGGAGCGCTGTGCACGGGCGCAAGGCGCCTGACGCACGCGGCAACATAGTGCGGTTGGCAAGCGCGGCCATGCGAGGAGTGCGCGCAGCCATGCGCTGGCGCTTGTAGGTGAGCGCACGGCCATGCGCAGATGTGCGCGCAGAGGCCGATGCGGGGTGCCGATGCGCGCGGGTTGAGTGTTGCAGACAGGCGCGCGTGGCAGACCGAAGTGTTAGGGTCCCCGGTCAAGGACTCCAAAACATTCACCAACTCCTCCGTGCAATCCGCTCCAATACCACAATCGATCCTTCCGAACCGTTTCCAGTAACACACGAGCATGGTAATTAGGATCTAACACACAAGAAATGAAGAATGCCTCATTGTTATTACGAAGAACGTGGTCTCAGGATTATTAGTCCTTCGAACCACCAGAACACAAGAACACTCGTACAAGGGTTATTAGCCCAAGCACGCCCAAACTTAAGAGGTTATCAGCCCCCAAGTTTACTGGCATAAACGTGCCTATGTCTGGCCAACATTCATAAGCTCTCTAGGCTTACAAAACACAACTCTCTCCTCCTTTTCCTATTGCTCCTGAGGAGTGCTTATATAGGCATCCTCAGGAGCTTACAAAATCCTACCAACCCAATCAAATCAAATCTAGATCAAATCTTCAAGATTCTAAGGAAACAATTCGAAACAATTCCTAGAATCAAGGAGATTTGACAATACATGCCTAAAACAACTTAACTGAAAGGGAAACTAATCTTCCCAATCAAATCAAATCAAATCTTCAAGATTCTAAGGAAACAATTCCTAGAATCAAGGAGATTTGACGATACATGCCTAAAACAACTTAACTAAAAGGGAAACTAATCTTCTAGAGTTTAGGAGAAACATCCTAAATCTAGAAGATATGATTTATTCAATCACCTTCTAGAGTTTAGGAGAAACATCCTAAATCTAGAAGATATGATTTATTCAATCACTCCCCACAAGGAAATCAATCTCTGAAGATATCTCCATAATGCACTTGATCTCGCCGCCATCCGCCATCCTACATGGTAGCGCTGCCGCCTGTCACTGGGGCCGCATCTCGCAACTTATCCTCTCCATCATGGCCGTGTAGGCCATGGTCTTCGCTTGGGATCCTTTCATTCTCCCTTCCATTAAGTGTACCCTTGTCCTCAAGGGTAAATTGTGGGAACCTTAAGGCTATGTCATCATAATCCTCCCAAGTTGCTTCCTCTCTAGGTAGCCCTCTCCATTGCACCAATACTCTCCAGATCTTCCTTCTAATCCTCCCACGTGGCACCATTTTGTATTCAAGAATCGTTGTGGGCTGTAGTAGCATTCTACCTTCCTCATTGAAGGAAGGCAATTCCTCTACAATCAAGCTAGGATCCCTAACTCGTCTCTTGAAGAGAGACACATGAAACACTGGATGAAGTCTTGAGGTTGGTGGTAATTCCAGCCGATACGCAACTTCTCCGACACGGGCAGCCACTTTAAATGGTCCATAGTACCTTTTCTCTAGCTTGTAGCTTGCCTTTCTCTTCATTGTCTTTTGGCCATAGGGTTGAAGCTTCAAGTACACAAAGTCCCCGGGCTCAAACCCTTCTAGCCTTCTCCTTTTATCATAATATTTCTTCATGCTCGATTGGGCCTTCTTAAGCTCCCTCTTTGCCTTGGCTAGTATCTCGTCTCTAGTGATCAAGGCTTCCTCCACTTCCGCATTCTTAGCCGTACCCCTCTCATAAGCCACCAAGGTAGGAGGCTTCCTTCCATACACCACTTCAAATGGGCTAAGTGTGATGGAAGAGTGGTATGTTGTATTATACCAATATTCCGCCCATGACATGTAGTCCATCCACCTTGCTTGCTCATCATGGCAATAGCATCTCAAGTATTGTTCTAATGTACGGTTGACCACCTCTGTTTGGCCATCGGTCTGCGGATGGTATGAAGAACTTGTCTTCATTTTGCTCCCTTGCAGTGTAAACACTTCCTTCCAAAAGGAGCTCATGAACACCCGATCCCGATCCGTAACAATGGTTCTAGGGAAACCATGGAGCTTTACCACGTTGTCCACAAAGGCCTTAGCCACACTCTTCATTGTAAATGGATGCTTAAGGGGTATGAAGTGAGCATACTTACTTAAGCGATCTACGACCACCAAGATCACTTCGTACCCTTGACTTGCGGGCAAGCCCTCTACAAAATCCATGGACAAGTCTTCCCATATAGCTTCCGGTATGGGTAAGGGCTGTAAGAGACCTGTAGGGGCCTTCGTATCATGTTTGACCTTTTGACACACGTCACATTCCGCCACCCACTTCTTCACACTTCTCTTTAGGCCCTCCCAATAGAAGAAATGCTTGATCCTTATATAGGTCCTAAGCCATCCCGAATGACCACCTTCTTTGCTATGGTCGAAGTGAGTGAGAATCTCCTTCCTCAGGTTTGGTACGTCGGGCACATAGACATAGGACTTGTAGTAGATAAGCCCATCACGCCATTTGAATCCGATCACCCCATTACATGGACTCTCAAGCTTCTCTATGATCTCTTGAGACCTTGCATCCAACTCCACAGCCTCTCTAAGCTTGTCCCATATCCTCCATTCAGCTCCACTCAAGGCCATATGTTCAGCCTCATCTTCATACAAAGTCCACATCATTGGACTTCCCTCCTTCCTTGACAACGCATCAGCCACCTTATTCTCCTTGCCGGGCTGATATATAATGTCATACTCGAATCCCAGAAGCTTCACAAGAAACTTCTGTTGCTTTGGCATCATGATCTTTTGTTCTAGCAAGTGTCTTAATGCTTGTTGATCGGTCACTATAGTGAACTTTCTTCCCAAGAGGTAAGGTCTCCACACCTTCACCGCATGCACAACCGCCAACATTTCTCTTGCATAAGTGCTCCATGCTTTCTTCATTGGCCCTAAGGCCTTGGAGATATAAGCTATGGGCCTCCTTTCTTGAGCTAGTACCGCCCCAATCCCTTCTCCACTTGCATCAGTATATACTTCAAATGGTTTCTTGAAGTCGACGGGTGTCTTGGTCATGGCTCTCTTCAAGTTCTCAAAAGCTCTTCTTCCATCTTCGGTCCACTCGAAGCCCTCCTTTTTTAGCATGGAGGTAAGTGGCTTGGCTATCAATCCATAGCCTTGCACGAACATTCGATAGTAGCCCGTCAAACCAAGGAATCCTCGTAGAGCCGACACATCCTTGGGTAAGGGCCAATCCACCATAGCTTCCACCTTCCGCTGGTCCACTTTTACTCCTTGGCCCGATATGATGTGGCCAAGGTACTCCAGCTCTTCTTGCATAAAGGCGCATTTGGAAGCCTTGATGAAGAAGTGGTGCTCCTTCAAGATCATCAATACTCGCTCCAATTGCTTCAAGTGTTCCTCCACATTCTTCGAGTACACCAAGATGTTATCGAAGAATACTAATATAAACTTCCTCAATAATGGCTTAAATATGGCATTCATAGCCGCTTGGAAAGTTGAGGGGGCATTGCATAGCCCAAAAGGCATCACTAGGTACTCATAGTGGCCGGAATGAGTCCTAAATGCCGTCTTGTGGGTATCTTCCTCTTTCATCCGGATTTGATGGTATCCGGCCCTTAAATCTAGCTTGGTGAACACATGAGCCCCATGCAACTCATCAAGCATCTCGTCCACTGTTGGTATGGAAATCTGTCCCTCACTGTTGCCTCATTCAATGCTCGGTAGTCGATGCAAAAACGCCAACTTCCATCCTTCTTCCTCACCAGCAACACCGGTGATGAAAAGGGACTAGTGCTTGGTCGAATCAAGCCACTAGCCAACATCTCCTTCACTTGTCTTTCGATCTCACCCTTTTGAAAGTGAGCATACCGGTATGGTGGCACATTCACCGGTTTGCTTGCATCTTTCAGCACAATGCGATGATCAAATTCCCTACTTGGTGGTAATGAAGTAGGTACCTCCAATACTTTCTTGTGTCTTTCTAAAACTGTCTTCACACCTTGGGGCAGCTCCTCATTTCTATCACTATACTTTCTTCTTGCCCTTCATCTCCTCGGTTTTGGCCCATCACTATGGCGAAGCAATGAGCCCCACCCTTGCATAGTTTTTCAAACACATTGGCCTCGCAAGGCCTTGGCTCTTTTGATGCCAGAGCTGTCCACGTCCTCTTCTTCCCTCCAAGCTTGAACTCCATAGTCATCTTCTCATAGTCGGTGACGACCTTGCCAATGCCTCTTAGCCATGCATTGCCCAAGACAACATCTAGCCCCACCAATGAGAGTACGTGAAGATCAGCCGCTATACGGACACCTTGGACATTCATCTTCACGGTTCGCACTACCATCTCGCACCTTAGCTTTTTCCCGTTTGCCACCTTCACATCGAATGGCTCTACTTCTTCCCATGCAATCCCACCTTAGAAAGGACGCGGGAATTGATGAAGTTGTGGGTAGACCCACTATCCACCAATAATGTCATTTCATGCTTGCCAACCCAAGCCATAAGTCGCATGGTTGAGGGCTTTTGTACATCGGACATGGCATTGAGGCTCAACTTGGCTTCCTCACTTTCCTCATCGCTAGAGGACTCCTCATGCCCGTGCTCTTCCTCACTTGTCTCCCCCAATTGCTCCTCCTCTATCTCGATCATACACATGACCTTGGCTTTCTTGCATTGGTGATCACGGCTCCACTTTTCACCACATTTGAAGCATAAGCCCTTCTTTATGTACTCATCAAGCTCCTCACGACTAAGCTTCTTGACTTCCTTCCCTTTGCTCCTTGAATCTCCCGTAGTCCCCTCCTTTCCTTTCCAAGACCCCGTGAATACAACGGTTTATAAACCTTGTTAGCCACTTGGTCCTTGACGTGTCTTTTCTCGAAGTGATGACTTTCTTCAAGGATTTCAGCCATCCTCATTGCTTCTTGCAGCCTAGTGGGCTACTTCAACTTGAGTTCCTTGGCAATCCATGGTTTTAGACCATCCACGAAAGTGCCGATAAGTGCCTCCTCAGACCAACCCCTCACCAAGGTTTGGAGTTATCGAAATTCCTCCACATACGCATGCACCTTGCCATCTTGCTTGAGCTTAGCCAGCTGGCCATGATGGTTGATAATGGGCGAAGGCCCAAATTGCATAAGCAGCTCCCTCTCGAATGCCGTCCACCCGAGCCTTCTTCCTTCCTTCTCATATTGGGCCCGTATCCATCTCCACCATTTGCTTGCCTTCCCATCAAGGAAGAAACATGCTGTGGCCACTCTTTCTGTCCTTGGTTCTTCATATATATGAAAATAGTGGTCCGCCTTATCAAGCCACTCATGAGGGTCACCACCATTGAACTTAGGGAAGTCAATTTTTGGTCTTCTTAGTCCTCGGTTGTTAAACCGATTTCCATCATCATCTTCATAGTCACCTCCACGGTAATGTGGCCTTCTAGGTCCTCGGTGGTTAAACCGATTTTCTTCATCTTCATTATGATAGTGGTGGTCTCTTCTCGGTCTCTCATGTCTTCTAGCATCTTCATGGATCCGGCCATAGGGCATTTCTTCCCCATACCGACTCCCACCGAGTCTTTCCTCCGTCCTTGCATGGTTATCAACATCATGGTCAGACTCCTCCTCTCGCAGCCACCTTTCCACTACCTCATGCTCATTCTCCACACGCCCGCCCAATCTAAGAGGTTGCCTTGGTCTAGGCTCTCCCCTTGTGGACTTAGAAATGTGAGTTTCCCTCCCATCAATGAGTTGCTCCTCTTCCACCCTTGGGGTTTGTCCACGGTTGGCCCCATTCGCTCCTCCTTCAAGTCTTGCCAATATTGCTTGCAAGTCTCGTCTCATGCCTTCCACCGCCTTCATGTTCTCCTCCGTAGCATTAGTGACGGAAGTGATGGCTCCTTGCATATGAGTCATGTTGGTGGTAGTCTTCGCCATCTGCTCCTTCATCCAAAGAGTGGATGACTCCAAAGCTTCAAAGCGGTCTCGGTTGGATGGAAATGTACTTGATCCGGCCTCCATTGGAATATGGGCTGCAACAACAAGTCCAACCTTGGGTTCTCTCCAAAATGAAGATCAAACCCCCTCCCACGAAGAACTTTGCACGGACAACTTCCTACCTTGGGTTCTCTCCAGAAGAAGATCGAACCCCGACTCAAATAATAACTCCAACAAGAACAAACAACTTCTAACTATAACAATCTAACCCCCACCTCAAATAATAACTCCAACAAGAACAAACAACTTCTAGCTATAACAATCTAACCCCCACCTCAAATAATAACTCCAACAAGAACAAACAGAACAAACAACTTCTAACTATAACAATCTCAATGAAGAGAATCAAAGTAAGGTTTGCTCGTGATTACCCTGCTTGAAGCGTAGAGATCTTCAAGCAACTAATCTCAATGAAAGCACCAATTTGTTAGGGTCCCCGATCAAGGACTCCAAAACATTCACCAACTCCTCCGTGCAATCCGCTCCAACACCACAATCGATCCTCCCGAACCATTTCCAGTAACACACGAGCGTGGTAATTAGGATCTAACACACAAGAAATGAAGAATGCCTCATTGTTATTACGAAGAACGTGGTCTCAGGATTATTAGTCCTTCGAACCACCAGAACACAAGAACACTCGTACAAGGGTTATTAGCCCAAGCACGCCCAAACTTAAGAGGTTATCAGCCCCCAAGTTTACTGGCATAAACGTGCCTATGTCTGGCCAACATTCATAAGCTCTCTAGGCTTACAAAACACAACTCTCTCCCCCTTTTCCTATTGCTCCTGAGGAGTGCTTATATAGGCATCCTCAGGAGCTTACAAAATCCTACCAACCCAATCAAATCTTCAAGATTCTAAGGAAACAATTCAAAACAATTCCTAGAATCAAGGAGATTTGACAATACATGCCTAAAACAACTTAACTGAAAAGGAAACTAATCTTCCCAATCAAATCAAATCTAATCTTCAAGATTCTAAGGAAACAATTCTAGAATCAAGGAGATTTGATGATACATGCCTAAAACAACTTAACTGAAAGGGAAACTAATCTTCTAGAGTTTAGGAGAAACATCCTAAATCTAGAAGATATGATTTATTCAATCACCTTCTAGAATTTAGGAGAAACATCCTAAATTAGAAGATATGATTTATTCAATCACCTTCTAGAGTTTAGGAGAAACATCCTAAATCTAGAAGATATGATTTATTCAATCACTCCCCACAAGGAAATCAATCTCTGAAGATATCTCCATAATGCACTTGATCTCGTCGCCATCCGCCGCCCTACATGGTAGCGCTGCCGCCTGTTACTGGGGCCGCATCTCGCAACTTCTCCTCCCCATCGTGGCCGTGTAGGCCATGGTCTTCGCTTGGGATCCTTTCACGAAGGGCATAGGCGTAGCGCGTGCCAGCAGGAGAGCGCACACGCCCAAGTGGATGGAGTAGAGCAGCATCCCGGATTTTTTTGGAGGTCGGTGCACGTGACAGGCATGTGTGCGCGATGCGACTAGACGCGGGCTGAACACGGAGTTGGCGCATGGTCCAGCCTGGCGAGCGCCCAGGCAGGCAGGCCAGCCTGGCGGGACAGGTTGGTGCGCATGCGGTACGTACACGGCATGGACGCGAGATGGGAGCGCACTGCTAGGCTATAAAAGGCCAAGGGGGTGCGCCAAGAGAAGCAACCGAGTCGGAGCCATCTGAAGATGAGCGCATGCCAAGGGGGTTGAGCGCAGGCCAAGGGAGCAGCCAGACATCACAGCCAATCCAACGGTGAGGTTGGCCGGACGCAGCAACAGCAGGCGCGCGCAGCAGGGCGCAGCGTGCGTGCACTGGGCCGTCCAAGGCACGTAGGGTGCACACCAAATTGCATGCACGGCATGTGCGTACAGTGGGCCTCGATGATGTTCACGGGTTTTTGCCTTGGGTGTTTTGCTTTTGAGTTAGGGACATTTGTGAGCTCTTGTAGAGATGAGAGGAGTGTCGGCCTAAGGCCATCATTGTTTCCAAGTCAATAAAGGGTTTGATTTGGTTGGGGAGCCTTTTCTTCCCATAATTATTGTCTTTGCTTTGTTTTGTACTGTGCAGGGGTCTGGGAAAAGTATTGTAATTGGGTAGGCTGGTCAAGGAAGGGTCCTTGACGCTGGTCATCAGCGGGGGGAAAAGTTCTTCCCTTGTCCCGGTGACAATAAGGTATCAGAGCCCTGGCTTCGCTGCGGATCTATAACAACAAGCAAAGATGGGGACGGTGTCTGAACGCGTGATGCGTCTCGAAGGCATGATGGGGAACCTAGGCAATGCAACCATAGCTAATCTGGTAGCATAGTGCACTGAGCAGGCAACACGTCTATCGAAGTTGCAGACATCGCATTGCAGACATCATAGGTGAAGATGCTCAGTGCACATGAAGACTTGGTGCGCGATTTGCAAGCCAAGCATGAGCAACAACAATGCTTGGACTTAGCGATGGTGGAGAGGTTGGAAGCACGGTCGCATGACTTAGAGGAAGAAGTCATGCGTCTTCGTCAGATGTTGCGGGAATCATCTCCAACCGAGGTAGCCTCGGTTGCAAAGGCTTCTGGGTCCGACAAGGTGCCCGACCCAAAGACCTTTGGAGGGGCCAGGAATGCAAGAGAAGTCGAGAACTTCATCTGGGATCTAGATCTCTACTTTTGGGCATTGAAGATTCCTAAGGCTGATCAGGTGGATTGGGCCTCTATGTTCTTGGAAGGGGATGCCAAACTTTGGTGGCGGATGAAGTGTGCCAAGGGAGCCAACATTGGGCGGTCAAGAGTCATCTCATGGAAAGTCTTCAAACATGAATTGAGGGAGCAATTCCTGCCCTGCAACACCAACTGGGTTACCAAGGACAATTTAAGGAAAGCTATGGCATACCAAGAGCATCAGGGAGTACACGAAGGAATTCAAGACGCTGCTTCTTGATGTTCCTACCATAGACGAGGAGGATTGACTGTTCAACTTTCTCGTAGGCTTGTAGGGGTGGACTTGGGCCGAGCTTCGAAGAAAGGGGGTAAGGGATATCCCCTCTGCCATAGCCACCACGGAAGCACTGGTGACTACCTGGGGACACCTCGGAGGGAGAACCTAAGGGAGGACAAGGTGGAAGAGTGCCTCACCACCAAGAAACTAAGGAGGCGGGATGAAGGAGGATGTAGGGAAAGCTGAAGCAAGGCCAGAGCAAGCAAAGGAGTTTCGAAGGTTGCTTCATATGTGGAGGGCCATATATGGCGAGGGACACTCCAAAGAGAACGATGATGAATGCCATCACCAATCAGGAGGACAAAGAATCCGAGACTTCGGGGGATGAACTAGCAAGGTTGAGCCCATTGTAGTGCATACATGCCATTACCACAGAGGATCAAGACTTGATGCACATGATGACCCGGGTCAATGGCCATGACCTGAGGGTCATGGTGGACATTGGCGCAATGCACAACTTCATGCGCCAAGGGGTGGCGCGCAAGTTGGGGTTGGGAGAGCTCTCCAATCCTTGCCAGGTGAAGCTTGCTGACTCCAAGGTGGTGGAGTCCTATGGTCGAACCATGACTACATTAAGGGTAGGCGCATAGACCGGGAGATGCAGCATGACAGTAATCCCCATCGATGACTTTGATTTGGTGCTAGGCATTGAGTTCTTTTGCAATGCAAAGGTCGCGATAATGCCACACCTCCATGGCATGATGATTGCGATGAGGCGAGCCCTTGTTTTGTGCCAGCGATCAAAGGAGATCGGTGCCATAAGAAGGGCCACGGCGGGGCACCTCACCACCAGCATTGACGGAGCGCGGGGTGCTGCACGAGTGCAAGGGAGGCGCAAGGGGCGCCAGCACGCACACAGAGGAGGCCTGTAGCGGAGGCGCGGTGGGCAAGAAACGAACTCCAAGAGATGGAAGACTTCATGGAGCCGAGCGCACAGGAGGTGTGCAACATTGTGCCGAGCAGGATGAGCAAAGCACAGCCTAGGCGAGGGGCGCCTGGGCATGACAGTGTTTACTGCAACGCCGTCGATGCGTGACATAGTACCGAATGCTGTGCAAGGGAGGTCGGCGGCCTGGCCCGAGCATCAGTTGGTGCACACAGGGGCGTGTGCGATGCACAGGAGAGGTGTGCGCAGGAGGCAGTGAGCACAACGCAAGGTTGGTGGCGCAGGGGCGTAGAGGATGAGTTCTTCGGTCAGAAATTCAAGACACAAGGTGTGTGTGTGAGCCAGACGTGGGGGCATTTGAAGGTCCATCAGCGTGCGCAGGAGGCACGTGAGCAAGAGGAACGGGCATAACACAGCGGAATCGGTGGACATGTTTACATCTGGCAGGAGGCCGAATTTTCTATGGAGTACTCCGGCATCACTCGACGAGGGCGTCGAGATTTCAGCGGGGGGAAGATTTGTTACAGCGAGACCAGGCTGCAATGCTGCTCAGGTCTGCAGCGCCCCTGGGGTGGCAGATTGCTGGAGGCCCTGCCATAATATTGAGTGTTATAGCCATAGCATCACTGCACGCTACAGGGGCATGTGCAGGCCGAGCCAAGCACACAGACAACCTGGTGCATGGGAGCGTTGCGTGCGCGCAGGGGCGGCGCAGGGCTCGGGCGTGTGCGATAACATGGCGTGGGCACGCGCAGGGGTGCGAGCAGGTGTGCGTGCAGCCATGCGCAGGTGCGCACAGTCGGATGCATGAGGGCCGAGCTCCAGAGATGGGTGGCACGCGCACGGCAGATCGGCGAGCGTAGGTGCGTGCACGCCTGAGCGGACGGAGTAGAGCCACATCCCAAATTTTTTGGAGGTTGGTGCACGTGACGTGGACCAGACGCAGGCCGGACATGGAGTTGGCACGCGGCCCAACCTAGCACGAGCACAACCTATTGGGCACCCAGGCTGGCAAGCGGGCAACCTGGTGGGTGCCTAGGTGAGCATGCGATGCGTAGGCGCCCACGCGACGCACAGGTGCCCACGTTGTGCGAACACGGGTTAGACGTGCTTGCCCAGCCTGACGGGTGCCCAGGTCGATGCACGCGCGGCACGCACACGGCTGGACGTGGGATGGGTGTGCACGGTCAGGCTATAAAAGGCCAAGGGGGCATGCCAAGAGGGGCAATCGAGTCGGGAGTCATCTGAAGTTGAGCGCACACCAAGGGGGTTGAGCGCAGGCCAAGGGAGCAACTGGACATCGCAGCCAACCCAAGGGTGAGGTTGGTCGGATGTTGCAGCAGCAGGCACTCGCAGCAAGGCACAGTGCGTGCGCACGAGACCATCCAAGGCACGTGGGGGTGCGCGCAGACTTTCAGATCAGGCATGGGCGCTACCAAGGGGCAGCGCGCCAGATTGCACGCACGATGCACGCGTACAGTGGGCCAAGGTGCGCACAGGCAGGCAAGCGGAGTTGGCACGTGGTCCAGCTTGGCGAGCGCCCAGGCAGGCAGGCGGCCAGCCTGGCGGGACAGGTCGGTGCGCGCATGCGGCACGTACACGGCATGGACGCGAGATGGGCGTGCACGGCTAGGCTATAAAAGGCCAAGGGGGTGCGCCAAGAGAAGCAACCGAGTCGGGAGCCATCTGAAGATGAGCGCATGCCAAGGGGGTTGAGCGCAGGCCAAGGGAGCAGCCAGACATCACAGCCAATCCAACGGTGAGGTTGGCCGGACGCTGCAGCAGTAGGGCGCGCAGCAGGGCGCAGCGTGCGTGCACTGGGCCGTCCAAGGCACATAGGGGTGTGCGCCAAATTGCACGCACGGCGCATGCGTACAGTGGGCCTCGGTGAGGTTCACGGGTTTTTGCCTTGGGTGTTTTGCTTTTGAGTTAGGGACATTTGTGAGCTCTTGTAGAGATGAGAGGAGTGTCGCCTAAGGCCATCATTGTTTCCAAGTCAATAAAGGGTTTGATTTGGTTGGGGAGCCTTTTCTTCCCGTAATTATTGTCTTTGCTTTGTTTTGTACTGTGCAAGGGTATGGGAAAAGTATTGTAATTGGGTAGGCTAGTCAAGGAAGGGTCCTTGACGCTGGTCATCAGCGGGGTGAAAAGTTCTTCCCTTGTCCCGGTGACAATAAGGTATCAGTGCCCTGGCTCCGCTGCGGATCTATAACAACAAGCAAAGATGGTGACGGTGTCTAAACGCATGACGCGTCTCGAAGGCATGATGGGGAACCTAGGCAATGCAACCATAGCTAATCTGGTAGCATAGTGCGCTGAGCAGGCGACACGTCTATCGAAGTTGCAGACATCGCATGCAGAGATGCAGACGTCATAGGTGAAGATGCTCAGTGCACATGAAGACTTGGTGCGCGATTTGCAAGCCAAGCATGAGCAACAACAATGCTCGGACTTAGCGATGGTGGAGAGGTTGGAAGCACGATCGCATGACTTAGAGGAAGAAGTCATGCGTCTTCGTCAGATGATGCGGGAATCATCTCCAACGAGGTAGCCTCGGTTGCAAAGGCTTCTGGGTCCGACAAGGTGCCCGACCCAAAGACCTTTGGAGGGGCCAGGAGTGCATGAGAAGTCGAGAACTTCATCTGGGATCTAGATCTCTACTTTTGGGCATTGAAGATTCCCAAGGCTGATTAGGTGGATTGGGCCTCTATGTTCTTGGAAGGGGATGCCAAACTTTGGTGGCTGATGAAGTGTGCCAAGGGAGCCAACATTGGGTGGTCAAGAGTCATCTCATGGAAAGTCTTCAAACATGAATTGAGGGAGCAATTCCTACCCTGCAACACCAACTGGGTTACCAAGGACAATTTAAGGAAGCTATGGCATACCAAGAGCATCATGGAGTACACGAAGGAATTCAAGACGCTGCTTCTTGATGTTCCTACCATAGACGAGGAGGATCGACCATTCAACTTTCTCGTAGGCTTGTAGGGGTGGGCTTGGGCCGAGCTTCGAAGAAAGGGGGTAAGGGATATCCCCTCTGCCATAGCCACCACGGAAGCACTGGTGGACTTCCGTGGGGACACCCCGGGAGGGAGCACCTAAGGGAGGACAAGGTAGAAGAGTGCCTCACCGCCAAGAAACTAAGGAGGCGGGAAGAAGGAGGATGTAGGGAAAGCTGAAGCAAGGCCCAGGAGCAAGCAAAGGAGTTTCGAAGGTTGCTTCATATGTGGAGGGCCACATATGGCGAGGGACACTCCAAAGAGAACGATGATGAATGCCATCACCAATCAGGAGGACAAAGAATCCGAGACTTCGGGGGATGAACTAGCAAGGTTGAGCCCATTGTAGTGCATATATGCCATTACCACAGAGGATCAAGACTTGATGCACATGATGACCCGGTCAATGGCCATGACCTGAGGGTCATGGTGGACATTGGCGCAATGCACAACTTCATGCGCCAAGGGGTGGCGCACAAGTTGGGGTTGGGAGAGCTCTCCAATCCTTGCCAGGTGAAGCGTGCTGACTCCAAGGTGGTGGAGTCCTATGGTCGAACCATGACTACATTAAGGGTAGGCGCATGGACCGGGAGATGCAGCATGACAGTAATCCCCATCGATGACTTTGATTTGGTGCTAGGCATTGAGTTCTTTTGCAATGGAAAGGTTGCGATAATGCCACACCTCCATGGCATGATGATTGGGGATGAGGCGAGCCCTTGTTTTGTGCCAGCGATCAAAGGAGATCGGTGCCATAAGAAGGGCCACGGCGGGGCACCTCACCACCAGCATTGACGGTGCGCGGGTGCTGCACGAGTGCATAGGGAGGCGCAAGGGGCGCCAGCACGCACACAGAGGAGGCCTGCAGCGGAGGCGCAGCGGGCAAGAAACGAACTCCAAGAGATCGAAGACTTCATGGAGCCGAGAGCACAGGAGGTGTGCAACATTGTGCCGAGCGGGATGAGCAAAGCACAGCCTAGGTGAGGGGCGCCTGGGCACGACAGTGTTTACTGCAACGCCGTCGACGCGTGACATAGTACCGAATGCTGTGCAAGGGAGGTCGGCAGCCTGGCCCGAGCTTCAGTTGGTGCACACAGGGGCGTGTGCGATGCACAGGAGAGGTGTGCGCGGGAGGCAGTGAGCACAATGCAAGGTTGGTGGCGCAGGGGCGTAGAGGATGAGTTCTTCGGTCAGAAATTCAGCACACAAGGTGTGTGTGTGAGCCAGATGCGGGGGCATTTGAAGGTCCATCGGCGTGCGCAGGAGGCACGTGAGCAAGAGGAACGGGCGTGACGCAGCGGAGTTCGGTGGACATATTTACATCTGGCAGGAGGCCGAATTTTCTATGGAGTACCTCCGGCATCACTCGACGAGGGCGTCGAGATTTCAGCAGGGGGAAGATTTGTTACAGCGAGACCAGGCTGCAATGCTGCTCAGGTCTGCAGCGCCCCTGGGTGGCAGATTGCTGGAGGCCCTGCCATAATATTGAGTGTTATAGCCATAACATCACTGCACGCTACAAGGGCATGTGCAGGCCGAGCCAAGCACACAACAACCTGGTGCAAGGGAGCGTTGCGTGCGCGCAGGGGCAGCGCAGGGCAACGGGCGTGTGCGATAACATGGCGTGGGCACACGCAGGGGTGCGAGCAGGTGTGCGTGCAGCCATTCGTAGGTGCGCACAGTCGGATATATGAGGGCCGAGCTCCAGAGATGGGTGGCACGCGCATGGCAGATCGGCGAGCGTAGGTGCGTGCACGCCTGAGCGGACGGAGTAGAGCCACATCCCAAATTTTTTGGAGGTTGGTGCACGTGATGTGGACCAGACGCAGGCCGGACATGGAGTTGGCGCGCGGCCCAACCTAGCACGAGCACAACCTGGTGGGTGCCCAGGCTGGCAAGCGGGCAACCTGGTGGGTGCCTAGGTGAGCATGCAACGCGTAGGCGCCCACACGATGCACAGGTGCCCACGCTGTGCGAATACGGGTTAGACGTGCTTGCCCAGCCTGACGGGCGCCCAGGTCGATGCACGCGCGGCACGCACACGGCCTGGACGTGGGATGGGTGTGCACGGTCAGGCTATAAAAGGCCAAGGGGGCATGCCAAGAGGGGCAATCGAGTCGGGAGTCATCTGAAGTTGAGCGCACACCAAGGGGGTTGAGCGCAGGCCAAGGGAGCAACTGGACATCGCAGCCAACCCAAGGGTGAGGTTGGTCGGATGTTGCAGCAGCAGGCACTCGCAGCAAGGCACAGTGCGTGCGCACGAGACCATCCAAGGCACGCGGGGGTGCGCGCAGACTTCCAGATCAGGCAAGGGCGCTACCAAGGGGCAGCGCGCCAGATTGCACGCACGATGCACGCGTACAGTGGGCCAAGGTGCGCGCAGGCAGGCAAGCGGAGTTGGCACGTGGTCCAGCTTGGCGAGCGCCAGGCAGGCAGGCGGCCAGCCTGGCGGGACAGGTCGGTGCGCGCATGCGGCACGTACACGGCATGGACGCGAGATGGGCGCGCACGGCTAGGCTATAAAAGGCCAAGGGGGTGCGCCAAGAGAAGCAACCGAGTCGGGAGCCATCTGAAGATGAGCGCATGCCAAGGGGTTGAGCGCAGGCCAAGGGAGCAGCCAGACATCACAGCCAATCCAACGGTGAGGTTGGCCGGACGCTGCAGTAGTAGGCGCGCGCAGCAGGGTGCAGCGTGCGTGCATTGGGCCGTCCAAGGCACATAGGGGTGCGCACCAAATTGCACGCACGGCGCATGCGTACAGTGGGCCTCGGTGAGGTTCACGGGTTTTTGCCTTGGGTGTTTTGCTTTTGAGTTAGGGACATTTGTGAGCGCTTATAGAGATGAGAGGTGTGTCGGCCTAAGGCCATCGTTGTTTCCAAGTCAATAAAGGGTTTGATTTTGTTGGGGAGCCTTTTCTTCCCATAATTATTGTCTTTGCTTTGTTTTGTACTGTGCAGGGGTCTGGGAAAAGTATTGTAATTGGGTAGGCTGGTCAAGGAAGGGTCCTTGACGCTGGTCATCAGCGGGTTGAAAAGTTCTTCCCTTGTCCCGGTGACAATAAGGTATCAGTGCCCTGGCTCCGCTATGGATCTATAACAACAAGCAAAGATGGTGACGGTGTCTGAACGCATGACGCGTCTCGAAGGCATATGGGGAACCTAGGCAATGCAACCATAGCTAATCTGGTAGCATAGTGCGCTGAGCAGGCGACACGTCTATCAAAGTTGTAGACATCGCATGCAGAGATGCAACGTCATAGGTGAAGATGCTCAGTGCACATGAAGACTTGGTGCGCGATTTGCAAGCCAAGCATGAGCAACAACAATGCTCGGACTTAGCGATGGTGGAGAGGTTGGAAGCACGATCGCATGACTTAGAGGAAGAAGTCATGCGTCTTCGTCAGATGATGTGGGAATCATCTCCAACCAAGGTAGCCTCGGTTGCAAAGGCTTCTGGGTCCGACAAGGTGCTCGACCCAAAGACCTTTGGAGGGCCAGGAGTGCAAGAGAAGTCGAGAACTTCATTTGGGATCTAGATCTCTACTTTTGGGCATTGAAGATTCCCAAGGCTGATCAGGTGGATTGGGCCTCTATGTTCTTGGAAGGGGATGCCAAACTTTGGTGGCTGATGAAGTGTGCCAAGGGAGCCAACATTGGGTGGTCAAGAGTCATCTCATGGAAAGTCTTCAAACATGAATTGAGGGAGCAATTCCTGCCCTGCAACACCAACTGGGTTACCAAGAACAATTTAAGGAAGCTATGGCATACCAAGAGCATCAGGGAGTACACGAAGGAATTCAAGACGCTGCTTCTTGATGTTCCTACCATAGACGAGGAGGATCGACCATTCAACTTTCTCGTAGGCTTGTAGGGGTGGGCTTGGGCCGAGCTTCGAAGAAAGGGGGTAAGGGATATCCCCTCTGCCATAGCCACCACGGAAGCACTGGTGGACTACCGTGGGGACACCCCGGGAGGGAGCACCTAAGGGAGGACAAGGTAGAAGAGTGCCTCACCGCCAAGAAACTAAGGAGGCGGGATGAAGGAGGATGTAGGGAAAGCTGAAGCAAGGCCCAGGAGCAAGCAAAGGAGTTTCGAAGGTTGCTTCATATGTGGAGGGCCACATATGGCGAGGGACTGTCCAAAGAGAACGATGATGAATGCCATCACCAATCAGGAGGACAAAGAATCCTAGACTTCGGGGGATGAACTAGCAAGGTTGAGCCCATTGTAGTGCATACATGCCATTACCATAGAGGATCAAGACTTGATGCACATGATGACCCGGGTCAATGGCCATGACCTGAGGGTCATGGTGGACATTGGCGCAATGCACAACTTCATGCGCTAAGGGGTGGCGCACAAGTTGGGGTTGGGAGAGCTCTCCAATCCTTGCCAGGTGAAGCTTGCTGACTCCAAGGTGGTGGAGTCCTATGGTCGAACCATGACTACATTAAGGGTAGGCGCATGGACCGGGAGATGCAGCATGACAGTAATCCCCATCGATGACTTTGATTTGTTGCTAGGCATTGAGTTCTTTTGCAATGCAAAGGTCGCGATAATGCCACACCTCCATGGCATGATGATTGGGGATGAGGCGAGCCCTTGTTTTGTGCCAGCGATCAAAGGAGATTGGTGCCATAAGAAGGGCCACGGCGGGGCACCTCACCACCAGCATTGACGGTGCGTGGGGTGCTGCACGAGTGCATAGGGAGGCGCAAGGGGCGCCAGCACGCATACAGAGGAGGCCTGTAGCGGAGGTGCAGCGGGCAAGAAACGAACTCCAAGAGATGGAAGACTTCATGGAGCCGACGCACAGGAGGTGTGCAACATTGTGCCGAGCGGGATGAGCAAAGCACAGCCTAGGCGAGGGGCGCCTGGGCATGATAGTGTTTACTGCAACGCCGTCGACGCGTGACATAGTACCGAATGCTATGCAAGGGAGGTCGGCGGCCTGGCCCGAGCATCAGTTGGTGCACACAGGGGCGTGTGCGATGCACAGGAGAGGTGTGCGCAGGAGGCAGTGAGCACAACGCAAGGTTGGTGGCGCAGGGGCGTAGAGGATGAGTTCTTCGGTCAGAAATTCAGCACACAAGGTGTGTGTGTGAGCCAGACGCTGGGGCATTTGAAGGTCCATCGGCGTGCGCAGGAGGCACGTGAGCAAGACGAACGGGCGTGACACAGCGGAGTTCGGTGGACATGTTTACATCTTGCAGGAGGCCGAATTTTCTATGGAGTACCTCCGGCATCACTCGACGAGGGCATCGAGATTTCAGCGGGGGGAAGATTTGTTACAGGGAGACCAGGCTGCAATGCTGCTCAGGTCTGTAGCGCCCCTGGGGTGGCAGATTGCTGGAGGCCCTGCCATAATATTGAGTGTTATAGCCATAGCATCACTGCACGCTACAGGGGCATTTGCAGGCCGAGCCAAGCACACAGACAACCTGGTGCAAGGGAGCGTTGCATGCGCGGGCCCTGTGCGATAACATGGCGTGGGCGCGCACAGGGTGCGAGCAGGTGTGCGTGCAGCCATGCGCAGGTGCGCACAGTCGGATGCATGAGGGCCGAGCTCCAGAGATGAGTGGCACGTTCACGGCAGATCGGCGAGCATAGGCGCGTGCATGCCTGAGCGGACGGAGTAGAGCCACATCCCAAATTTTTTGGAGGTTGGTGCACGTGACGTGGACCAGACGCAGGCCGGACATGGAGTTGGCGTGCAGCCCAACCTAGCACGAGCACAACCTGGTGGGCGCCCAGGCTGGCAAGCGGGCAACTTGGTGGGTGCCTAGGTGAGCATGCGACGCGTAGGCGCCCACGCGACGCACAGGTGCCCACGCTGTGCGAACATGGGTTAGACGTGCTTGCCCATCCTGACGGGCGCCCAGGTCGATGCACGCGCGGCACGCACACGGCCTGGACGTGGGATGGGTGTGCACGGTCAGGCTATAAAAGGCCAAGGGGGCATGCCAAGAGGGGCAATCGAGTCGGGAGTCATCTGAAGTTGAGCGCACACCAAGGGGGTTGAGCGCAGGCCAAGGGAGCAACTAGACATCGCAGCCAACCCAAGGGTGAGGTTGGTCGGATGTTGCAGCAGCAGGCACTCGCAGCAAGGCGCAGCGCGTGCGCACGAGACCATCCATGGCACGCGGGGGTGCGCGCAGACTTCCAGATCAGGCAAGGGCGCTACCAAGGGGCAACGCGCCAGATTGCACGCACGATGCATGCGTACAGTGGGCCAAGGTGAGGTTCATGGGTTTTTGCCTTGTGTTTTGCTTTTGGGTTGGAAACACTTGTAAGCTCTTGTAGGGACGAGAGGAGTGCCGGCCTAAGGCCATCGTTGTTTCCAAGTCAATAAAGGGTTTGATTTGGTTGGGGAGCCTTTCCTTCCCGTAATTACTGTCTTTGCTTTATTTTGTACCGTGCGGAGGTCTGAAAAAAGTATTGTAGTTAGATAGGCCGGTCAAGAAAGGATCCTTGACGCCGGTCATCAACGGGGTGAAAAGTTCTTCCCCTTCCAGTGGCAGTTCACAAGTTCAATATGTTAGTTGTTAGCGTGTTAAATGATCAACCAAATGGCACACAATCTTATGTACTTACACAAGTGAATTCCCATTTTTTTCTCTCTTCTTTTCCCTTCTCTCTACTTTTTTTTTTTTTAATAAACCAAGCTTGCTAGTCCAATTCTTTGACATCACTACTCTCAAACATTTGAGTCTTGGATTATGATCCGGTGCCAAAACTTCCAAACAAGCTGGAATTCCAAGTCGGTGGTGTCACCATCAATATCATGCATATTCTTGGTTTTAAAGCTCAAAATCTTGTTTGTTGACAAAATTTTGCAAGTTTAGTAGTCGAGTTTTAAAATAATAATTTAGCTAATGCATGACCTTTTTTTCTTATCATTGCTCCAACCGGTAAAAATAAATTTTTAAGCACTTCAAATTGAATTATTTGATGAAACAGCTTTCACAGGACAGTTGATATGGCACGTCTTTTTCAATCAGCTTCACAAAACTATGCACATTTTAGCATTAACTTATGATGGGCTTATTAATGACAAGCTACTTAGAAGGCATCCCACATGATCGTCTTGTCAACTCCATCCCATAGGGTGGTCCACAAAATAAATTCTCATGCACCACTAGGTATGGGTTGCTGGTGAGAGGACTACTTTATACCAATGATGTTGACTACTTCTTGGTTGACATTTATGCAGTGTCTTTTTCCTTGAAAGGAGAGAGAGGCTCATATTTTGCTAAGGGTGTGTTTACATCGATAATTTTTTGGAACGGATTTCATTTGAAGGAAAAGTTTTAAAATTTAAATCAAAATTTTATTCAATTACTCTTAAAATTTTAAAAAAATTATAAAAATTATAAATCCTTTAAAATAATTATTTACAAATTGCATCTATAGAAATATTATTTACAAATCTTTTCTGAAAATCCATACTGAAGTAATTAAAATATTTAATTTTGTTTCATACCAAAATATTTACATAAACAATACAAATATTTTATTATATAAATATTTATTTTAATGTTTTTTAAATTTAAATATAAATATTTAGTTAAATAATTTTATATAAATTAATTAAAGCATTTTGGTATTAGTTATAATTTTTTATTGTTAAATAATATTTTTAATAAAAAAACAAATATAAATATTTAATAAGTAGTATTATATAAAAATTCATATTTCATAATTTTATTAATATAAAAATAATTAAAATAATAATATTAAAATAATAAATATTGATGAGTATTATTGAAATAAATATTCAATATTCAATATTTACATAAAAATATTAAAATATTATATAAAATTATTTTAATTTATATAAATACTATAAAATAATATTTATAGAAAATTTTATAATTCTTAGAAAAAATTCTATTTTCAAGAGCAACTATCCAAATATAAGATTTATGAATTCTTAATTCTAAAATGCTGTATTTTAAAATATTATATTTTTAAATTTTTAGAAATTTTAAAATGTCTCATTTAAACACAACTTAAAGGATATTTCAAGAATTAGACCTTTTTTTTTTTTTTTTTTGCTCAAAAACATTTGATAGCTAGTTCTTCTGTCAGGCCATCACAGTCTAAAGCATCGGAATACAAGCTAAATTCAAGTCCGCTAACTTCAGGAACATCATCCATGATCACCGTTCATATGTTTCTTAAAAACAATTTGCCATGCATATATATATATATATATATATATATGAAAGATGAAGGGAAAAAGATTAGTTGCAATCTATGCGTAATAAAGTGCTCAAATTTTTTTGCACAGAGTAAATATTTCAACTATAGTTGTGCCATAAATATAGCTAAATAGTTGGATATCTTTGGCTTCTACTATAGTCGTAAATGAATTTTATACTTATTGCAAGATTTTGATAGTTCCCAGCGCTTCACATCTTCCCTCAATGTAAAGTCAAATTCTGATTATATCTCATTGATTTTTTATTAAAAAAGATTATCCTATCAAATCATCACATATTGTTAGGTATCAATAAGGTAGCGTTTGGTACATTGCCAGCAATCCTAAATGATAATGTAGATTAGCTATAAGATAGAATACCACTGAATGGACTGTAAGTAATGTTGTTTACTGTGTTTGGTATGCACAGTTAATATTACAGTAATATTGATTACTGTGTTTGGTACGACAAACAGATTACCAGTCATATAACATCAAATTCCCAAAATATCCTAAATTAAATTTATTTATTAAATCAAATCTATTAAAAAATTTTAAAATACCTCAAAATATCCTTAAATCAAAGTATTTATATATAAGTATAATATACTAGATTTAATTATTTTTTAAGATTAAAATATATTTTTAATCTTTAAACATTTATTCAAATTTTTTTTATTCTTAGACTTTCCATTATCATAATTTATTTATTATATTTTAAAAATAATTTATTTTTAATATTTTATTATATAAAATTAATTAAGATTAATAGACTAATTGAAATATTATTTTTTTTAATTTTATTTTTAAATATTAAATTAATTAAAAATTAAATTTTTTGAAAAATAAGTTAATTGACAAATAAAAAATTTAATTAATTTAATTTAATTTTTTAAAAAATAAAATTAAAAAAAAATTAGTTTTAAAAAAATTAATTTAAAAAAAATAAAAAATAAAAAAAAATCATATTTTAAAACTAAAATTTTAATTAATTTAATATTTTAAAAAATAAAATTTAAAAATTAATTTAAAAATTTAAAAATAATTTAAAAAAATTAAAAAAAATTAATTTTAAAAATTAAAAAAAATTAATTTTAAAAAGTAAAAAATTAATTTAAAAAATTAATTTAAAAAAATTATAAATTAAAATATTTAAAAAATAAAAAATTTAATTATTTTTTAATTAATTTAATTAATTTAATTTAATAATTTTAAAAAATAAAATTAAAAAATTAATTTTTTAAAAAATTAATTTAAAAATAAAAAATAATTAAATTTTTAATTAATTTAATTTAATATTTAAAAAATAAAATTTAAAAATAAAATTTAAAAATTATTTTTTAAAAAATTAATTTTTAAAATTAATTTAAAAAATTAAAAAATTAAATTTTAAAATTAATTTAAAAAATTAAATTAATTGAAAAATAAAAAAATTAATTAATTTTTAATTAATTTAATTAATTTAATTTAATATTTTTAAAAATAAAATTTAAAATTAATTTTAAAAAAATTAATTTAAAAAAATAAAAATTATTTTTAAAAATTAAATTTTAAATTAATTTATTTAATTAATTTAATATTTAAAAATAAAATTTTAAAAATAAATTTAAAATTATTTTTAAAATTTAAAAAAAAGTTATTTTTTAAAAAAATTTAAATTAAAAAAAATAAAAAAAATAATTTTTAAAATTAATTTAATTTTTTAATTTAATTTTTAATTTAATTTTTTTAATTAATTTAATTGTTTGGAGGAAAGGATAATTTTATTTTTACAAAAGAGGTAGGAGTAATTTTGTTAAAAGAAAAACTTATTAGATTACGGTAACGTGGATGCTTAGGTAACGTGAATTACCACTAATCCAGATTACGATGATAGATTGCCATTCAAAATACGTACAAAACATGGTTATCTGATGTGACCCTTTTAAATTATCGATAATCTGGATAGATTACCTTTTATCAAACGCTCCCTATGAGTGATACATGCAGTACAAAGCATGGATGGATGGTTATGAACCCTACATCCCATTAAAGTTATATCTATTTAATAAATTTGACGCCTTGAAACATGTACTCTTATTTTCGATTGAATTGATATATATTTTTTATTATTTTCTTTGTCTTAATACATTAGTTGAATTACCTGAAATGTATTGATTAGACATGATACAGAATGCATGCGCAGTAGATTAAATGTATGACCATGCATGCCGAAAGCAATATAGAATCCTATATATAATCAATATTTATCCTCCAATAAATATTTTTTTTTAAAAAAAAAAGTAAGAAAAAAGAGATTAAAAAAATCATTTGCGAAATCGTTGCATGTCTTTCCAACACGATAGATATGATATTACCAAAAATGCTTTCTATCTGAAAACTTAAATAAATAATTTTTAAAAAAAAAATGAAATATATACGTATATAAACAGCAGCGAGCGCGTTCGGACGCCATGCGGGGTCGAGTTCCAAGCAGCGGAGAAACAGGGCGTGCCCCGCGCGCATCCCCCGCCAGGAGCCCGAGGGACCAAGCGATCGCAACGCGCCCCGAGGTCGTCTGACAGGGGCACACCCTTTCGTTCATACACGCACAGCACGATTAATCCCAACCCTCGGTCAACGACGTCGCCGTGATCGGAGGAGAACAATCCCAGCTGGAGAGGATCGATCCGAACGCCAGCGGGTGCCAGCTGAAAATAAATTGAGCTTTTCCGGACCTTTTGTTGAAATGGAGAGAGCTCAAGGACTTGGAGCTTTGTTTGTCCTCTGGGTGAGTGAGTCTCAACTCTAGCTCAACCATTGAGGGGATCCAACGGTTTGACCTCGCTCTCGGGTCCTTTTCCTTTCCCTCTGATTTCTTGGTCAAATCCGATGATGAGGGACAAAACATGGACATTACGCAATTACTATTATTATTATGTGCTTTATTAATCAGGGAAGAAGAAAAGAGGGAGGAGATAATTAATAAACAAAGAAAGGGAAAGCAATGCATGTCCAATCTTAAATTTAATAAACCGACCAGCCTTCATACAGTGTCAGCTAAATTAGAAATGAGAATCCAACTCAACTTTGACTCTCATATGAATCTCAACTCACTAGATCTAGAACTTGGCTAAATATCAAGATGGCCATGAAACTGAATCCTGATTAATCATTTATGGACACATCTAATCAGACCGAACAAAAGTTTGCTGAAACAAAATTAGATCTTGCCCACTAACTTTAAAATGAATTTACAGGATAAATCCTAATTAAACATGCATGCCTCTTTCAAGTGAAATATAATTATGTTTGAATACTCTATCTATCTATCTATCTATCTAATCTATCTATCTATCTAATCTATCTATCTAATCTATCTATCTATCTAATCTATCTATCTATCTATCTATCTATCTATCTATCTATCTATCTATCTATCAAGTGAGGAATTAACATAGAAGAAGAAACATAAGTGATGCTGTGATGTGCTTCACATACTTCTGACATTGCTACAGTAATTAAGAACGAAGCGACCAGGGCACCAACAAGGTGCATGGCACCATCTGACCAATTGCCCCAGCTTACTGCTACTACTTGCATACCATGAGTGCAAGACAACTAGGACATGAGATAAAATCCAAATAGTTGATCATCACAAGCTTTTGCATATAATTTTGTCAAAGAGCTAGCAGCATTAATATCGACTCCACAATGATTTTTCTCTTTCATCCATCATCAAGCTTAAGACAATTTTGAAACACAAAGAGAATAATAGAATAAACATAGCCCAGAATGAGATGCAGAATGGCTAGAGCTAGAAGCTGGAACCCAAAAAAAAAAAGAAAAGAAAAGAAAAGAAAAAAGGTAGTTCCACTTTGGACGAATCTTATACCAAGACAGGTCTCTTTCACCAGGGGATCTCACTTCTAAAGCTAGTTGGCACAAGGTTATCGAATAATAATGAGCCACCGGACCCTTTGCACTACTTTGGCTTGATTCCCTGGCGATATTGCCTCCCCGTTGAAAGGCACAATTTAATACTACCACAACGAAATGCTCCTTTCTTTTTCTATAGAGAAAGTAAAAAGGAATGACTTCCATACCGTGGTATCAGAAGGACCGGACTCTCACTTATTCCAGCCGTCCAAGCGCACCCGATCGCTGTAAACCAAAGCGAACGAAAGTTAGATGATAAATGAACAATTGAATGGGGGGGGGGGGGCAAATGAGCCAGTTACCACCCGAGAGAGCAAGCCGCTGTAAAATTGGAGGAGTAAAAGAGAGGGGAGGAGGATTAAAAGCTAGTAATATTGGAAAGTAATTGCCGGGAATAGAAAACTTCCACACCTGATGCACCCCCTCGTGCAGGCTAGCTATCTACGTGTGTGTCACTAAATTAATAATATCCTTTCTTTTAATATTTCCTTTTTTTTGTTTTAATAAGAAGAGAGAGAGAGAGTAAACCGGAAACGCCACCTATATCTTATCTTTCCGTGAGCACAGGTACTGTTAGAGCAAAGCCACAGAGAGGAGAGAGAGGGGGGGTTCGCATCACACGCGAGCACCATTCATGTACTTCCTTCATCTACCTAGCCGACTCTGATTCCAAAACCCAGAACGAAGAAGCTATGATGAAGTCGGCAGCGGGGGCGGTGGGGAAGGGGATGAAGGTGGGGTCCACCCGGGGAGGGCGGAGAAGCTGCCGGCGCCGGGGCTGGCGAGGCTGCTGGGGGGCGGGGCGAGGAGTCGGGGGCGGGGCGGGGTGGCACGGTCGAGCCCGATGTTCGCGACGCGGAGCCGGAGCAGGGGGTGGCCGGCGGAGGCGGAGGCCCGGGGCGGAGCTGGGAGGAGGGAGAGCCGTCATCGCCCAAGGTCACGTGCATCGGCCAGGTCCGGATCAGGAACAAGAACAAGAGGGCTGCGACGACGACGTCCAAGTCCAAGGAGAGGCGGCCGACGGCGACGGCGAAGCATCGGTGCCGGTGCTTCAAGACGGCGTTGTTCTGCGGCATGTTCTTCGGCCGGAAAAAGGGCTCCGGCTGCCGGCCACCGCGGTCGCTGTGGTGGCGGCAGTGGTGGTTGGGTCTCCGATCTGGAAAAAGCGGGAGGTACCAGCAGAGAAGATCAACCGAGAAGGTGGCAGATCTGATGAAACCACCAATAGAAACGGTAGGAGGAGGAGTTTTTGAATCGGATGGAGAAGAATATAGAGAAGACGACGACGATGAGGAGGAGGAGAGGAAGAGGAATTGGAGAACGAGGAGGAGGAAGAGACTAGGGTTTTCGTTTCGTCGGCGACGACGACGCCGCCGAAGAACGCTCTGCTGCTGATGAGATGCCGATCGGCACCGCACAACCGGTCGTCGTCTCTGGCCACCAACCGGTTCCCGGTGTCTCCGCCTCCGCCATGGAATCAGAGTTTTATTCGGCGGAGAAGAAGAAGATAGAAGGGAGAGAAGACGAAGAGAAGGAGGAGGAGAAGGATGAGGAGGAGGGGAGGAAGTCGAGCTATGGGAGTTCGGGGGATGATGGAGAGGAGGCCGGGGAGAAGGAGGGATCGCGGCCGCTGGTGCTGACGCGGTGCAAGTCGGTGCCGGCGAGGCTTGTGGTGGTCCCGGAAGCGTCTTACTGCTTTTGGGCCAACCGCAGCGACAACGGCAGGCTTGCCCTCGTTCACGAGGAGCGGCCCCCACCATCTCTGAAACCCAAATGACGTCCAAAAAAAATCCAAATATTTCCTACTGGCTTCCAGTTAGAATTTTGTTATTAGCGTTTGTCTTTCATTTGTTTAGAGGCAGTGGATGTACAAAGTTTATGCTTAGGGGCTGGTATCAAGCTCTCATTTCAGCACCCCTCCTCTAGTATATGCTGCTGCTGCTGCTATCTCTCATCAATTTTCTCCCTGAGGAAAGGAGGATAATTTAATGATTCCTCGAGATCTATTATTTTTGTGGGAATCCGAGAATGGAGAGAATCTCCATCCACATCACTTTCCGGGAGGAAATGGAAGAGACAATCATGTATCTACGTGGGAAACTACTCGTGACCGTACCGCGTCAAAAAGAAGTAATCTAACGTCAGTGTCAATGTCATCAGACCTAAGCCTAGCGTTATAGGGTTGGATTTTAGATTTGTTTATGATAAACAATTGCTTGGGGTTTGGCACCGCTCTCGCTTTTTATTAGTGTTTTACTTGCGTTTGCGATGAAGTTAAGAAGGTCTTTCGCTCCAGGAGGTTGAGTGCTGGGAGCGACGAAAGCGTACATAGGCTTTGGCCAGCTAATTTGATTTGTCACTGTTTTGCCGCTCCATGGTGGGTGCATCGCCGGTGAAATAAATACTACGTTGCCTCTACCATTCCCACAAGGTTCTGTACCACGCCAAGCAACCACGATTCGATCAGTCACTTCGCGGCCAAACTTTGATTGGACTTGGCCAGCCTTCGTTATTCACAGCGGTCAGGCCTCCTCGCGGTTTAAGCATTCCCAGCCTTCAGCATCTCTCGATTTCTCTCAAAAAGGTCCAGGGACTCCACAGAGGAGGATTGCACATAAGAACTTTGGCCTTATGTATACCTACATTTTCAATAACAGCCACACCTGTGCAGAGAGCCACCTTTCTCCAAAAAAAAAAAAAAAAAAACCTCACCACAAGAATATCAGATACATTTTCCAAGAAAAAATAAATAAATTGAGAAGCTCATTTAACCTTCGAGAGAGACTTTCAACTCCGATTTGCCATACAAGGAATTACAGTTAATTACAGATTCAGACTACAGCTGCTGCATGCCAGCGACTAACATTTCATGATTAGTTTAACATAAGGTTGTCAGATCATTCATTGTCTTTGAACCTTTCACAACGTCCTTCTAAAAGAGTCACCATTCCATGTGACTGGTAATTGACGCACACAATGGTCGAATGATCAGTTTTCTTTTCGAGGGAATCCACAAGGCCAGTTTTCAACCTGACTAATGGGCTGCTGTCGAACTTTTGGCCATACGTCGAAAGTCGTCCGAAGAGGGCTTGTAGTCGAAACCTCCAAGCAATAATAATAATAATGATAATGATATATATATATATATAACCCTGTATCGAACGTGGAGATCACGAATACCGAAGAAGAAAGTTGCTCGAGCAACCCAAAAAGAAAACTGACAGGAAAGTAACACAGCACAAACACGGTACACTGGCTGACTTGTAATTCATTGTACCAGTTACCACTAAAGTGATCAAATAACGAGTTACACTACTGTAACCTTTTAATTTGGGATTTGGGATCTGATCACACTGCCATGAACATTATCATCTGAGTGCCAATTCTGTTAAATTAAGTAAATCATTAAACACAGACGCGCAGAGGCATCAAAGCGAGAGAGAGAGAGAGAGAGGAGAGAGAGAGAGAGAGAGAATGGTTCAAATACGCTTCAATAGTAAACATAGTAATACGATAAGTTTAACGACAAACCAATTATCCAAGTCCACATGAATATTCAAAACTTACCAACCTCAAAATGGTAAGCAGTATTTAACCTTCCTGACTAGTTTGTTATGGTATAGAAAATGACAGTATTCAATGCTCAAAATCACCATTTAGCCCAAAAGGGTAAAAGAAAAACATCATGGGCGACCAGGATTCCAGCACCAACAGGGCGAGGTCCCTGTCCAGGTCTTGCCATGTCATCCTGCAAGAAAAGCAGAGCGCGTAAAGCAGTTAATAATTCGTTACTATATCATAACAGAAGCCCGAAAATTTTAGATAAAAATTGACGTTTAATGATTTGACCAATTGGCAGAGATATTAGGCACAGCAGTACAACATCAGATAAAAGTCTAGCACCTGCTAACGTCAGTTCATAAAAAGCAGTATGCATGATCGCTAAGCACTATAACCATATCCATCCTGGGGCCTATTCCTGACAGACTTAACCATTCATTCATGTTCCACCAGTTGAAAAACACTGTTGTACGACACTTGCAACCTTTATATTTTTATTGAACAAAAGTAGAATTCAGATCACAGCTAATTGGTTATTTGTTCAAATTTTGATCCATAAACAAATCATAAAAAATCCAACCATGGCCATCCAAGCCAATAGCTCCCGTCTGAAAAAAGCACATGTTTCAACCCAATGGAAACATTACCATCACCATCATATACACAACATAAAATATAAAAACAAATTTTAAAACAATCTTAATCAACTTCTCTAAAACCTCGTTAACAACACCCATGTTTATTGGATGTAAACAACCACAACATAGCCAAGAAATAAACACAAGCAAGAATGGCAACTACATAATAGTTACTTGGACAGCAACTGCAGCAGCTTAGGGTGCTAATGGGTCAGGTTGGGACTTGGTTTTGGTAAACTCAGACGCTGTAAAAATTTTGTTCCACACCTAGCCCACTGTAGGATTTGATTGGGTCTAAGTTTGGGAAGTTTATCGATGAAACACCCACTTACATGCTCAAAAAAAAAAAAATCAGGACCAACAATTAATTGATAATTAACCAAAAAAATGATTGGAAAAGATTTTTTAAAAAAACTTGATTTAAAGTCAAGTAGAAACATATTCTAACAGGATATTATTTTTATTCCTTCTATTTCAGAACTTTGATTTTGTGTACAGACTAATGAGGAGATAATTTACAAACTTTTTACTGTTCCAAGATATAGATCAGATTGTTTTATTCTCCACTCAGTAGAAAGGCCAAACATAGCCTTCCCACTTCAAAAAAAAATACATTGTTGCTTTATCTTGAACAATCGCATTACTTCAGCTGTAGTACTAACAAGCAAAAAACATGTTAAAGAGCAGTCCATGATATTTCCATTCAAAGCTATATCTGTTGGTAAACATTGTAAGCTGAATACAATGGAAGCCCCTACTGAAGAATCTGATGAATACAATGGGAGCCCCCTAATGAAGAATCTGATGAAGAGAAAGATAATTTCTTCTTTGGATCTTTTGAGAAGTAAATTTGAACTGTTTTATTTTTTTACTGTTTGCTACATCAATGGCTCATCCCCTCAGAAGTCAAAGAAGTGAAAAATAAATAAATAAATAAAAGGGAAGAAAATGAAAGATAGATGTCAAGATTTCATGCTGCAGAAAGAAGATGAATCACAATTGATAAATATTCATCTAAAGATGAACCTATGATGATAGTCATCATTGTCAAAAGAATTACTATATTTTTAACCATGTTACCAGAATTCAAAAAAAAAGACAAAATATGATAAACTCCATAAAGTCCTTAGCACCTGAAGATTTATGATGATCTTATTCTAGCAAATTCCAAATCTATAGCATTTATTTCTCACTTCAATTGCTTACCAATTAGCATGTGCATGACACATGCTCCAATCCCCCAAGTTAACAAGTTAGGACAGGGTAAGATCAGATCAGGTCTAAAAACCTCAAACCCCAACCTGATCTTAGATTGGGTCTATC
This sequence comes from Calamus simplicifolius, assembly GCA_900491605.1. NCBI lineage: Eukaryota > Viridiplantae > Streptophyta > Magnoliopsida > Arecales > Arecaceae > Calamus > Calamus simplicifolius. Next base: position 1,460,782 of record UESW01003891.1, read on the forward strand.
ATTGAAGCCAACCTGTCAATTAATGGATAGAGGTCAGTTCTTGGTCAAGTATGAGGTCCAAATCAGATATTGAGTTTGCAGGTTGAATCAACAGCCCTAGAAGCAGCAAAGCATGACAGCTTCTATGTTGGTATGTCCCTCCTCTCTGGCAAAACATGCAGCAAGCACCTCTTGGGTTTTTCTCCAATGCAATTTACGCATCAAGGTGCTTTCATTTCAAAATCACATAGCATCCATAACATGGGTACATTGACTTTGAAACAGGTAGAGACTAAAGATCTTCTAAGATGTTTCAAATTAAAGATGTATCTTGATTTTTTTTTTTAAGGTAGTCAAATGATTTCTTATGCTAAACAAAAGGCCCAGTTCAAGATCAGCCAGTCCAATGTCCTCGAGAGCACTCAAAACTCATTCCAAACATTCTTTTTTTAAAAAAATCATTTTCATATGCTTCTTTAAACACTTTCAGTCTCTTCTATCTCATCATTATGCTGTACATCTCCTTTGCTAATTATGTACCTTGGGAGATGTCAATTTTGCCTTCTTGACACATCTGCTTCAGCTTTTCTAACACAAATGGGATCTGAGCTAGGGTGCACTTCTCAACACTAGGTACTAAAGGTGTCCCAAGACATACCGATTGGGGCATTGCGATGATGGCAGGACAGTCCCATCCCGGCACTTGGACAGCAACTCATCTCAGCATATCGCAGGATGTCCCACCGAGACTTGAAACCCTAGGCAAATGTACTTAGCCGCTTTCAATGAAACTTTGCCCACCTAGCTTCAACTTTTTCTTCTACCTCCCTAGGCTCCCTCTCCTACAACTTGCCTATACTCCTAACTTTAAGCTGTTGTGCAAACCATACCATCCCTGATTTTAAGTAATGCACTGTTATTCTTTTGTGGCATCATTATGAGGATGTGGTTGTTTTCTTGGTGCTGCTGTCATTGAAGCAGCTGCTCACATTAACATTGATGAAGTTGATGGCGATGTTGCAATGAAACTCATAACTACAGCAAGAGATGTTGCTTCAAATCCATGCGGTCCTCATCTCCAAAGCAAGAGTTTTTTGTTTTGGACAGAACTGTTGGGCTTCATTCCAACCCTTAAGATCAAAGGCATCAGTACAACAACACACCGAGCAACAAATGCTCAATTTGTACACACCGCAAACAGAATCTCATCCTCAGCTAAATCAAATATAAAACTACAATCCCTATACGCAAAACCCTTGAGCATTTCACAACACAAGCAACACATGTTCAAACACTAATTCTTTTGCACATGAATGGGCATGAAATTGGCCTTATTGCATTTGACCCACGTGGAAAAATTAGAAGGGTGGACAGGACTCTCAGAGGATTATAGACTGCACTGTCTAATCTGGCGCACCCCCCCCCCCCCCCCCAAAAAAAAAACCCCCCGGCCTTTCCCAAACAACAGGAACTTTGGCTTTGTCATGATCTACAAAGTAGAAATGTGTAGCTTGGTTGCCATATCCTGTAAATGGCTTCTGATAGAGATAATGTTTCTGAACATCCACAGATTACCCACTGAGCAAGATGGTCGTTATGTGTTGCAGATACAAAGATATTCCCTAATAATAAAATCTATAAATCTTCATTTTTAGAGAAGAATTGGATGATGGTGAAGAGTTGCCCGAATTTAAAGCAGCATAGGTTGGACTCTGTGTAGCGATCCGAGCCCTGAGCCCGCAGCACCCATGAACCCGTTTCGCTACAAAAAAGCAAGACGGACAAGGTCCACACCAACTTGGATCATCACAGCCCAAAAAGGATCCAATTGGTACTTGTCCATCTTCCTTAACTGGTTAGAAACCATACAACCAACTCCCAATTTTTCGATATGGGACTATTGGGAGGGGCATCACAATCTACCCCCCTTATAGAGGTGACGTCCTCGTCGCCAGGGGCACATGATCATAACCACCAGGCAAGCAGGATTCTAGAGGTGACCCCTATAGGTTCAAGAGATGGCTCTCATCCCCCATAGATGTAGCACTTTAACCTATGTGATACTTAGCTCCTGCACTTTCGGCTGGTGCCTGGCTCTGATACAATATTGTAACGACCTGGACCCAGGCCCACAGCACCCATAGGCCCATTTCGTTATAAGAAAGCAAGACGGATAAGGTCCACACCAACTTGGGCCATCACAATCCAAAAAGGGATCCAATTGGTACTTGTCCATCTTCCTTAACTGATTATAAACCATACAACCAACTTCCAATTTTTTCGATGTTGGACTATTGAGAGGGGCATCACACTCTGCATGATCCTTAAAGCTATCCAAGGTACTAGAAAGGAAGCTACCTACAATACCAAAGTCCTACTTCTATCAATGGATAAGAATGTATTTTTCTAAGGTTTCTATTGGCAATTATAACTCTAGAAGAAATTTTTCAGGATCCAAATGATTAGCTATATATCTCAAAAACCATCAGAGTTCACCTCTCGAATGGATGTTAACACATCAACATTGGCAACTATCCGCATGGATCATTACAGGTCAACACATGTCCATTTCAATTTTTTGCCCCAGCACAATAAAAAATAGTACCCTCTCATACCATTCCATGACCTGCACAATGCAAAATAACCTTTGATGGTTTCCACCTCTTCAACTAAAACTAATGATCGATACATCCCCACAAATATCAACAGCCTTGTGCACTCAATTAACAAACTTCCTTATAGAAACAAATTTGTTGCTGATTTTTTTCCTAACCAAGCACATAACTAATGATTATAAATGGAATTCCAAGAGCCCACCACCTCATTTATTAAATGATAAAAATGCCAAGTCACCAACAATTTTAAAGCTAACACCACCAAAAAAAAACGAAAAACATATTAGCATGACAGTATAAGGTTCCTTGTTAACATTCCTAACATTCATACACTCAAAGGAACACACGATAATCCTCAATATATGCCCTTTTCTAGCCATTGCTTTTTTGTGATCTTGTAAAATTTCTTTTTAACAATAATGCATATGATCATGATGGTTGCCTTTTGTAGGATGAAAATTGAGAAAGGCGGGTTCTCCAAAAGTAGTGAAATTGCTATGTTCTAGTTTTTATGATTTCTAAATTGGATTTTTCTGTAAAGGTTGATCGAAATTTTACAGGGTTGAAGAACCGAAATCATAGAATTCAAACATCTAGAATCACCATGACACCTTTTACAATTTTGCCGGTGCATGACTTATAAAAGAATATGGCTAAAATTTGTGTACAAATGCCTCAGCTTAACGAGCTTGCCACCTCCAAAAACAACATTTCCTCGTTTTCAATGTTCCACTGATTCTAGGATCAGCTTTTAAGATGCACCCATGTAGATTTGTAGAACTTTAGACCCTCTAAGTTAACTGCAACTAATACTGTATCACAAGTTAACTTCAAATTAGTCCCATTAACTAATAATATTTGAATATTCAACTACAAATTGCCATCACGCATCGGTTCTCTCTGATGATCAGCAAAAAACCTTTGATTAAGAACAGCAGACAGGAGTCGTGGTTGCAAGAATATCAAATAAATCATTAAATAGACCAGGTAGGGCATGTACACTAAAGAAACTAGGAAATAAAGTTATTAAAATCCTGAGAATAATACCCGGCGTCTGAAACGCTGTGGTGGCTCACGGTTCCTCCTGGCCTCGCGAGACCTGACCCTAACCACATGCGAGTGAATCGCACAGGAGACACAGTACTGCATCTTCGCGTACAGCTTGGGGAGAGTGTACCCTAGAGGGTTCAATAATTAACACTTGTAAGCAAAGAAAATAATGATGATGATGATGAAAAAAGCTCATCTAAGTGAAAAAAAGAACGAATAAAATTAAACCTACCATCATAAACACAAGCCTCCTGGACATCCCTCACAGCAGCCTGCTCAACAATGTTCCTCACAAGGACCCTCTTGATAGCCTTATCCTTTTCCCAGAAATCAAGGAAACCAAACATTTTAAAGCCAATTCTAGTTATTCTCTAAAGATCAGTACAATCCATGAACAAATCTAAAGCATTCAAGCTCAAATCGGAATGAAAGTAATCAGATCAGCATGACAACAGTAATCACACCATAAAAAACCAAGGATCCAGAAATCTTCTGGAACAACAAGGATAGAATTGAAATTACCTTGGGGCAGCACTTGCCGCAGTTGGAGCAGCGGATGAACTTGACGTGGCCGCGGCCGTGCTTGTTGCGACCGCCATTCCTGCGCTTGAAAGTCTGCAGAAAAAAATCCAGGCCAATTAGATCTCAATGGAAGCAGAAAGATGGAGAGAAGGCCGAGGGTTAGGGTTTTGATCTCTCACCATCGCCGCCGCCCGATTCCTCGCGACCTTTGCCCGAGCTTCTCGTAATCTAGGGTTTCTGAGATTGCAGCAGAAGGGAGAAGGGCGCAGCGTTTGGATGATATATGGTCGAACGATGGGCTTAGAATCCATCTCGGCCGTCCATCCCAAATGCACCTAATATCATAGCATGTTATGTGGTACGCTGTAGCAACAGCACGTTGTCAAAAGGGGTCGATTGCATCCAGGGATGGCAACGTCCCAAGGAATATCTTCGTTTTTTAATCCCGTTAAATCGTTATAGTTAACCGAGTTATTTGATCGAATAAATAGATACTCACTAAATATTTATTTATTATTTTATATAAAAAACATAATTATTTTATTAAATTTATAATTATTAAAAAATTAAAAAAATTAGAATAAAATAAAAATTAATCATAAAAGAAGAAAGAGAAAAGAAATGACCGCATAAAAGAAGAAAAATAAAAGTCAAAAAGATTAAATTCAAATTATCTTACTATATATATATATATATATATATATATATATATTTATTTATTTATTTATTTTTAAAATTTAAATAGATTATATTAAAGTTATCATAAATGAGTATGACTGGATGAGTAAACATAGATGGAGCAAAGAATATCATTTTTGTTCTATTTATCCGTTTAATCGAGAAATCGTTAAAATCCGCGCCGATCAAATCAATGATCAAATGGAGAAAATTATATTCCTGACCGCATCCCTTTGAATTACGTCCGAATATTGTACATGTCCATAATGATGATGGCAATGTCAAAGTTTTTTTTTTTTTTTACAAGCGGGCAATCACACTAGTCTAGTGTGAATCATCCCAAAAAGATCCGAATATAAAATTTACTGTAAAACAGTAGTGCATGGGTCACCCAGCCTCCATATCCAATAACCAGCATACTGAGCCACTTAAGCTGCCACCCAGTCGGCCGTCGATTGGCTTCATGGTATATATGACGAATCTGGACAGTACCAACTCTCTGTAGGTAGACCATATGTCCCTGAGTATAGGATTAGTGGGGCCTTCGAAAACATTCTCCTTTCTCAGCCACCGAATAACCGTCATCGAATTACCCTCGATCACGAATCTATGAGCATGGAAAAACTGAGAGGCATAAGAAATACCACCAGGCATAAATTCTATCATAAGGACAAAGGAATCAAGGGTGCCAAAACTGCCCGCAGACACTCCCATCGAAGTTAATTTTGACAAACCCTGGTGGGGGGCTCCCAGGAAATGAAAACTGCATGTCGGTTCACTGTCGAAGCAGCAGGGGAACCCCATAGGCCAGAGGAGTCAAAACCAACCACTTGAAAAGTATGGGCATAGTCCGCAGACAAAGATCTGATCCTCCTAATGAGCCGATGTGAAGAGATAATATCCTCGAAGAAGATGAGCTAGTTCCTCGATATCCAAATCCGATAAGCCGTGACCGCCCAGAGATCGTGCTTATGCTGAGAGGCCCTCCAGAGATTAAGAAAGAAGAGGGAACGCAGGGAACTAGAACCTTCCACTCTATAAGAATAACCCATCATGTGCCAAATCTGCTTGGCTCTAGGGCATATGAAGATCGCATGATCCGTAGACTCATCCTCCAATCCACACAGAGAGCACCGGCTAGATAGGCAGACCCCTACGAGAGAGCAGGGCACTCGAAAGACAGTCCCATAGAAGCTTCCAAATAAATAACTGAACCCGAGGGAGAGTAGGCAGCGACCAGATCCAAGCAGCATCCTTCGTGCACTGGGGCTGGGGCCTGAAAACCTTCATAAGGTCCCTGTAAGGGGCTCTGGAAAGACAAGATCTCTGCCATAACCTAACATCCGCCGAAAGGCCAGAGGTAAGAGGAATAGAGAGAATCCGCCGAGAGAGCCAATTACCAAAGAAACTAGTCACCCTAAGGGTATGCTAGGAGGGAGGATATGATGAAATCAAATCCTTAACCCTTAAATTAGTGGAAACATCAATATTAATAAAAGAAGGCCATCGAGATAGAGGGAGCTCAGAAATCCAAGAATCCTGAATCACATCAATGGAATGACCATCACCATCATCCATGTGATATTCTTCAAGATAAACTCACCATACTGACAAACTTCCTTCCAAAAGGAGGAACACCCCCTGGGCGGCTCTATGCACTCCCCAGACTTCCACTCACCATACCTCGCTCGTATCAAAGAGCTCCACAGACATTGCAGCTCCAGAAGGAAACGTGATGCATGCCTGGCCAATAACGCTTGCCGTCTAACCATCAATGATTGGATCCCGAGGCCACCTTCTTGAATTGGCATACATATCATGTCCCAAGATAAAAGGTGCATGTCGTGCCCGTCTTGCATAGAGGCCCAAAGAAAATCTCTAAAGCATCTCTCAATCCTCCTAAGACAGATAATAGGGATGGCCGCATTCGAAAGTAGATAAAGAGGAAGGGAGGAAAGGACCGACCGAATAATGGTGACTCTGGCCATCATAGATAAGCCGGTGACCTGCTAGCCCTCCGTACGCTGGCGAACCCTCCTCTCCATATCAACATAGTCAGAACAGCATTGGCATCTACCGATCATGGGGATCCCCAGATACATAAATCGGTCAGTCTGAGTAGTGATATCCAACAGAGTGATAATGGCTTCTCTAGTAGACCTGGAAGTCTTCGGGCTGAAGCAAATGGAAGATTTAAGAAAATTGACCTTCTGACCCGAGGCCTGATAATAACGCTGCAGAATAGAATCAACTGAAGCCGCATTATCAATAGAAGCCTGACCCAAAATGATGCAATCGTCGGCAAACAGAAGATGAGAGATAGAAGACCCCCACCCCATCCATAAAAGGGACAATCACCCGATCTAGTTGAGCCTAATAGAAAGCTCGGGAAAGATCATCCGCAGCCAGAATGAACAACATGGGGGATAGAGGACACCCCTAATGTAACCCAAATGAAGAATGGAAAAACTCAATCAAAACCCCATTGATGATTAGAGCAAAAGAAGGCCTCTGAATATAAGCCATAACCCACTCAATAAACACCCCGTCAAATCTAAACTCCAGAAGAGAGCTATGTAAGAAGGCCCAACTCAGTCTATCATAAGCTCTCTCCATATCGAGCTTGACAGCCATAAGACACCGTCTAGCTGGAGCTCTCTGGAGATCGTGCATAAACTCCTGAGTGATGAGGACATTGTCCGAGATAGAACGCCCTCTAATGAAAGCCCCTTGTTCAGCAGAAATAATACGGGGAATCACCTCACGAAGACGGCTGGCTAAAAGACGGGCACATACCTTATATAAAGTAGTGCATAAACTAATGGGCCTAATGAAGGGAAAAAACAGTTTTTCCTACGCACAGGATCTCAAGGTGGAAAGCATGTAAATCGGTTTTAATATTCATATTGAATATTAATTAAAGCAAATTAATAGATCTAAAATTTAAAATTATTTAAATAAGTTTAAAACAGTACCTCTCGTTGCGGAAGCTGTTGATAACGAAGGTAGCAGATCTGATCTGCATAGAGAAGTTCCCCTTCGTGCATTGCAAGAGCCGCACGCACCACTTCTCTATATCACACGCACGCCTGATGAATGCAGACAGGAGGTAAAATTCTTGAACAATGGAAGGAGAACTCTTCTCCCAAGAAGAGACAATCTCCAATTGGACTTCTTACAGACTTTCTGTGATTGTAGAAGATCAGCTTTCACTGAAAAGTCTCTGACAATTTTTTTCTTTTTTTTATTCTTCTTTTTTATTCACATCGTAACCTTTTATATCCGATGAAAAATTTTGCAATAAAAAAAAAACGTGAAAGAGCTCTTTAAAATGCCATTACATGAATCCCATCATGGCATTAAGTCCGCAGTCACCTCATCAATGCGTCCCTCAAACGGCGAACCTAAGAGGAAACATAGAGTGACGGGACCTTTGAGCATCCCGTAACAAAATCAATAGCTCCGTTCCCAGGCTGTTATAATAAGTGGATGATGACGAATGAAAGATATTATCAATTAAAATTTCTTTTGTTAACAGAATTGATCCAATCAATTCCGTTTGAAGTCCAAATTCAAATCCGAAAAAATTACTCGTAGCTCTTGAACCATACTTCATATTGTGCCTTGCCAAGCTCCAATCCGAAGTAATTTATAAATTCAAAATTTATAAATAAACTTTCAGAGGCTCTATTGGATATCCGGATCGAACCACTTCGAACCCATATCCAAACCACTCTGTTGTTAGACCAACCATTGGTCCATGGTTCAAATTAATTTTATTCCAGATTCATATCATGTCCCAAAATTCTATTTGAGTTACTAACTAACTCAAATCACCCTCGAAGTAGGTGCTACCGCTAATGTCTGAAGCTAGCTAGACATAGCCAGAACGAACCCCGTATGACCCATCTGATTGAGTCCCACTCAAATCAGTGATCACGCCTGCATACAAGTCATCCGACTATGTGCGCGACTCCATAGGTTCAAACCTAAGCCGGTAGCACAGGACGCTTCCTATACTAATCGATGTGACCATCTAGCCATGGTTCCCGATCCGGATAGATCGAATTTGCACAAGGCAACATTCTGGAACCCAGGCTATGGTTGCCGCATAATTCATCCCCTTGTCCTAGTACTCTGGGCGAATACGGAGTTAACTGCCAACTCCGAGTAAATCACCCAAGTATGTTTCAATGCAATGAATCTTGTGACACCTCACAAAGATTACCTTGGCCAAGGTTTTGCTAAATTGAAACATAGTTCGAGCACTCTCTCTAACACTTAGAGTGGACAATCCCATCTTGACTCATCACTGACCCAATAAGTACTTGACTGCACCCAGCAACCTTCCGTCACCGGATTAGAAATCCGGGTGGTCCAGTGCCTAAGTACAGTGAGTTGCTTATCAAGTCAACATGATAGTCTCATGTCAAAGGGACACTTATACCCATTGCCTTTCTGTGAGTTGCTCCAGGCAGTTGAGCACTCAACAGAGATGAGTCACTGTTCAGTGAATGTACTCCTACACTCACCGCATGTCATACCAGTGTTATACACTCCTTGGTTTAAGAGAACAAACCAACCCATATGACATACAATGACCTACACTTGATTACGTCGTCGTCCTCGGTAACGACGTATCATTTGGTCGCGAACTTATTTAAGAGTTACTCAACAATTCCTCCATTGTCGAATACATGTAACTCTAAGGACTACAACATATTGGAATTCTACTGGAAGATGTAAACTATATGCTGTATGGCCAAAATTCACTATTTATTGAATAAATCATGTTCATATACATCAACTCATAACCGTCTACAAGCTAGACGATTGGTTGTAGGACACATTTCCTAACAACTCCCACTTGAACTATAGCCAATCGGAACAGTATCTAATACCCATCTTCCACTTGTGTTCATTGAACTCCTTGATTCCGAGTGCTTTAGTCATTGGGTCAGCTAGGTTTTCCTTTCCGTCGATCTTCTGAAGGTATATGTCACCTCGTTCCACGATCTCTCGTACAAGGTGATAGCGGCGCAACACATGCTTGGTTCGGTGATGCGACTTTGGCTCCTTGGCTTGGGCAATTGCTCCCGTGCTGTCACAGTATACTAGGACGGGACTCTCCAGGGCAGGTACCACTCCCAGCTCGCCCAAGAACTTTCGTAGCCATACAGCTTCCTTTGCTGCATCTGATGCTGCAATGTATTCAGCCTCGCATACTGAATCTGCCACTGTGTTCTGCTTGGAACTTTTCCAGCAGATCGCTCCTCCATTGAGGGTAAAGATAAATCCGGATATGCTTTTGTGTCATCTCTATCTGACTGAAAACTGGAGTCAGTGTACCCCACTAGTTTTAAGTCAGGTTCTCCATAAATGAGCCATTGGTCCTTAGTATTTCTCAAATACTTAAGGATGGTTTTTACCACCTTCCAATGTGCTTCACCTGGGTTAGACTGGTACCTACTCACTATCCCTAGTGAGTGTGCCACGTCTGGTCTTGTACATGTCATAGCATACATGATAGAACCCACTGCGAGGCATACGGAATTCTACTCATGTACTCTCTCTCCTCAGGAGTTGTCGCACAATCCTTCTTGGAGAGAGTAATTCCATGGCCTATCGGAAGATAGCCCCTTTTTGAATTATCCATGCTGAACCTCTTCAGCACAGTCTCAATGTACTTTGACTGGGACAATCCCAGCAGCTTCTTAGATCTATCTCTATAGATCTTCATCCCTAGGATGTAAGAAGCTTCTCCCAGGTCTTTCATGGAGAACTGAGACAGCAACCAAACCTTTATTCCCTGTAGTGCAGGGATGTCATTCCCAATCAAGAGAATGTCATCCACATACAGTACAAGAAATACAACTATGGAACCATTTGCCCACTTATACACGCAGGGTTCTTCTCTATTCTTAATGAAGCCATAAGTCTTGATACATTTATCAAAATGTTTATTCCAACTCCGAGAAGCTTGCTTGAGTCCATAGATGGACTTATGAAGCCTGCATACTTTTGACTCGTCTGTGGATGTGAACCCTTCAGGTTGTATCATATACACCTCCTCTTCGAGCTCTCCATTTAGAAAAGCCATTCGGACATCCATTTGCCAGATCTCATAGTCAAAATGTGCAGCTAGAGCAAGCATAATCCGAATTGACTTGAGCATTGCTACAGGGAAAAAAATCTCATAGTCAATACCATAACGCTGACTATACCCCTTAGCAACCAGACGGGCTTTATAGGTCTCCACCTTCCCATCTGCACCCGTTTCCTCTTGAAAATCCATTTACACCCTATGTTTTTACCCCTTCAGGTGGATCAACTAGTGTCCATACACTATTGATCTCCATGGATTCCATTTCGGACTTCATGGCATCTAGCCATTTCTCAGAGTCAGATCTCTGCAGCGCATCCATATAGGTGATTGGGTCTTCATCATTCTCATCGAGTTCGATGGGATCCCGTCACGGACCAAGAAACCGAAGTATCTGTCCGGCTGACGTGGTACTCTACCAGATCTCCTTAATGGTACCTCAGCGGGCACCGGGTTTGAACCATTCAAAGCCGGTTCCATAGCGGTTTCTGAGTGTAAAGGTACTTCTCCTTGTCGAACTTCATTAAGTTCAACATTAGCCTTAGCACTTCCAGTAAGATACTCCTTTTCTAAAAAGGTGGCTCTCATACTGACGAACAACTTTTGCTCTTCAGTTTGGTAGAAGTAGTATCCTTTAGACTCCTTAGGATATCCAACAAAGAGCATTTGTCAGACCTTGGTCCTAGCTTGTCTGTCAACAATCTCTTGACATAAGCTGGACACCCCCAGACCCTAAGGTGTGTGAGCACCGGCTTATGCCCCGTCCATATCTCATATGGAGTTTTAGCAATAGATTTACTAGGGACCCTGTTAAGAATGTAACAGGCCGACTCAAGTGCATAGTCCCAAAAGGAGATAGGCAAACTAGCAAAGCCCATCATGGACCGAACCATATCTAATAGGGTTCGATTCCTCCTTTCAGACACCATTTAACTGGGGTGTCCCTGGAGGTGTCCATTGAGAGAGAATCTCATTCTCCTTTAGATATGTCAAAAACTCATTAGAAAGATATTCACCTCCTCGATCTGACCGAAGGATTTTAATATTCTTTCCAATTTGTTTTTCTACCTCACTACGATATCGTTTGAACATTTCAAACGATTCAGATTTGTGTCTCATTAGGAAGACATAACCAAACCTGGAGTGGTCGTCTGTAAATGTAATGAAATACTAAACCCTCTCATAGAGGCAGTATTCATAGGTCCACAAACATCCGTATGTATGAGGCCTAGAATCTCTTTGGCTCTTTCACCTTTTCCTGTAAAAGGTGACTTGGTCATTTTCCCAAGAAGATAGGATTCACAAGTTTTAATTGATTCACAATCAATGTCATTGAGGATGCCCTCTCTGACTAACCTGCTTATCCTGTTCTTGTTTATATGACCTAGCCTACAGTGCCAAAGGTATGAGTCATCGACATCATCTATTTTGGGGCGTTTGTTTGGAGTGCATAATACATTAACAGGCTATGATAGAAGGTAAATTCCATTGCTCAATTGTCCACACATCACTGGTACATCATTCATAATGATATTTAAAATATCTTTCTTTATTGAAAAATCATATCCTTCAATAGCCAACTGGCCTACAGAAATGACATTAAATAAAATGCAGGACAATAGTGACATTCACTAAGCAATATTTTATTAAATTCAAAATAAAGCTCACGACTCCCAACGCCAGTACTGGAACTCGGCTTCCATCACCCACGTTTAGGAATCTTTCACCTTCTTTGAATCTTCTACTAATTCAAAGCCCCTGCAAAGAATTGCAAATATGAATTGGACTCCCGGTATCTAATACCCAATTAGTAGTATCACAGATAAAAAATTACAAGTGTTATCATATAAATACCTTGTCCAGCAACTCCTTGCTGGTTTTTCTTCTTAGGCATGTTAGGATCCAGGGTTGCTATGTACTGGGGACATTCCTCTTCCAGTGACCCAGCTTCTTGCAGTAGAAGCACTCAGCCTAACTTTTGTCAGCCTTCTTCTTCTTGGTCTGATTAGGCCCAGCATGTTGCACCTTTTTTCTTTTATTTTTCTTCTTCATCCCTTTCTTAGGGTGATGACGTCCTGCCCCTGAACCTCCCACCAAGTTTACTGTCTTCTTTTGAAGCTGGTGGTCTTTCTAAAAAGTGTGCAGTAGACCCAGCAATCCATGATAGTTTACTGCAGGCTTCGTCATTCTATAATGACTGAGAAAGTCCAGGTAGGAGCTAGGCAGTGAGTTCAGTATGGCATCCTTCCCAAGTTGCTCATGCAAAGGAAATCCAAGTTTGCCCAGACGTTCTATCGTCTCGATCATGTACAGTACATGATCGGTGACAGAAGTCCCATCACGCATACGCGCGTTGAAGATGGCACTAGACATTTTGTACCTTTCAACGTCGTCTGGCGTCCCGAAAGATTCCTTCAACATTTGGAGTATTTGTTCTGGTTGGGCCTCCTTAAATTTCCTGCTGAACTTATCATTCATAGAAGCCAGCATTATGCAGCGCACTGTAGTGCGGTCATTGGTCCACTTCATATAAGTGTCCCTAGCCACACCAGGTACATTTGGGGCTGGCTGCTCAGGTGCAGGATCCATTATCACATAAAGGATCCTTTCATGCTCTAGGACTATCCTAAGCCTTCGATACCAGTTATCGAAGTTTGGACCTGTCAGTTTATCATTGTCCAATAGTGACCAGTGCGACATATTTGTAGACATTTCTGAAAGGAAAATCAAAAACTTATTAGTGTACATGATTTATTTAAATCTATAGACTTGGACATATGGTCTAAAGTTCTCCCACTATTTTATTCAGGTTGGTAGCCCCTACCTCCAACCCAGAAATTACTCCTAATTTTTTAGTGGGTACTAGAACCCAGTATACTACATATGAGCCCGACTTTGGCCGGCCCATCCACATGTATCTAAAGGTAGGTTCATAACCAATTGTTTCCAAACAATTTCTAGTAATTTATTTTGCCCCAGGTTGCACGTCAATCGGCCTTTGGGCCTCCTATTGGGTGTCCTGGTTAGGTCCAACCATTAACATGACATGTTCAAGCTTCTAACCAAGGAATTGGTCAAGCCCGACTTTGGCCGGCCCACCTGATCATCGTTGAGAGAGTTGCATTGAACCATCATAATATGAATGATAATTCCAAAGACCAGATGAGTACCAGGCCTTTGGGCCTCCAATAATCATCTTAGCCATTGGACTCATTATCACTCTCTTAATGGGAGGTTATGATCTAATTATCCCCATAATTTAGTCATTTTAGGGACCTAATAATTTTAGAGGGTTTGATTAATTTGTGACACATGAATGACATGGACCAATTTATGTGTTCTCCCACTAAACCATTTAGTTGGGTTCATTAATTTGGTCCATGGGTACCTAAATCAGTCAGACTGATTTTCTTAGGAAGCATGGGTTAGCCCAAGTCAATAGGCTAGTCTAATCAAGTGCTGGGACCACTTAACCAGGCCGGCTTGATCAAAAGGCCGAGTTGCGCCATTAACCATCTTGCCTAGACACTAGCTGATAATCAACTAGCCAGGTTAGAGGTAGCCGCGACCTTGATCAGAACCTTTCTAGACACCAAGTGGTTGACCAGACCCAATTAAATTTGCCTAAAGACTTGGGTGTCCACTGAGCCCCAAATCAAGTCCATTTAGATGTATGGACTGATCAATCTAATCTAATTAGATGGATCTCAAGAAAAAAAACTTATCTCAACATTTGATTAGATTCAATTTTCTAATTTAGTCCAATTCATCTAACCTTAGGTCTAACCCATTTAGAGAACCTGATTCATGCTAACCCAATTAGCCCATGATTTATGATCATGTCTTAAGGTCTTTAATTATAATTCTAGATCTTAAGTTAACTCCTTTTCAAATTTGAACCAATTTCAATTTTGAGTTCTGATTTTGAAACATTTTTCAAAATTTTTTCGTAAAACATCTTTACTTTCTTTCTATTTTTGTGATCTGACTTTTACGTAAAACAATTTTACTATAATTTATAATTAAGTTTTAAATCAATTAAGATATCTTAATGTTAATCTTTGATTAATTTTGGATCTAAAAAATTATCACAGAATAAAAGATTAATTTGGTTAAAACATATTTTAATCTTTCTTTCTTCTGTTTTGTACATCCGTTCATGGGTTCTTTCATAGTGACACCCTTACACGTCATAGGAAACCTTTCTTGAATAAGGAAACAGAGGCTATGAAACCTCCCTATGACCGGACGGCCTGGTGAAATACCCAATCCAAGATATAATAGAACACAACATGCAAGATCTACATTAGATCTACCTTTAAAACATATATTTAATCATCATTAAATAACTTTAACATGCTTTCATCATGCAAAACTTTTAAATCTACTATAGATCTAAACTAATCAAAATAAGATCAACTTTAGATCTACATTAGATTATGTATGCATAATTATATCAGATCTATTATGCTTATACATGCATTCCTAAGCCTTAACCAGGCCCTGATACCATTTGAAGAGAAAAAATGGTTTTTCCTATGCACAGGATCTCAAGGTGGAAAGCATGTAAATCGGTTTTAATATTCATATTGAATATTAATTAAAGCAAATTAACATATCTAAAATTTAAGATTATTTAAATAAGTTTAAAACAGTACCTCTCGTTACGGAAGCTGTTGATAACGAAGTAGCAGATCCAATCTGCAGAGAGAAGTTCTCTTTCGTGCCTTGCAAGAGCCGCACGCGCCGCTCCTCTATATCACACGCACGCCTGATGAATGCAGACAGAGGTGGAATTCTTGAACAATGGAAGGAGAACTCTTCTCCCAAGAAGAGACAATCTCCAATTGGACTTCTTGCAGACTTTCTATGATTGCAGAAGATCAGCTTTCACAGAAAAGTCTCTGTCAATTTTTTTTCTTTTTTTTTGTTTCCCTTTTTATTCACATCGTAACCTTTTATATCCGATGAAAAATTCCGTGAAAGAGCTCTTTAAAATGACATTACATGAATCCCATCATGGCATTAAGTCCGCAGTCACCTCATCAATGCGTCCCTCAAACCGCGAGTCTAAAAGGAAACGTAGAGTGACGGAACCTTTGAGCATCCTCTCTGTTATAACAAGTGGATGATGACGAATGAAAGATATTATCAATTAAAATTTTCTTTTGTCAATCAATTTCGTTTGAAGTCCAAATTCAAATCCGAAAGAAGCTACTCGTAGCTCTTGAACCATACTTCATATTGTGCCTTATCGAGCTCCAATCCAAAGTGATTTATGAATTCAAAATTCATAAATAAACTTTCAGAGGCTCTATTGGATATCCGGATCGAACCACTTCGAACCCGGATCCAAACCACTCTGTTATCAGACCAACCATTGGTCCATGGTTCAAATTAATTTTATTCCAGATTCATATCATGTCCCAAAATTTATTTGAGTTACTGACTAACTCAAATCACCCTCGAAGTAGGTGCTGCCGCTAATGTCTGAGCTAGCTAGACATAGCCAGAACGAACCCCATATGACCCATCTGATTGAGTCCCACTCAAATCAGTGATCACGCCTGCATACAAGTCATCTGACTATGTGCGTGACTCCATAGGTTCAAACCTAAGCTGGTAGCATAGGAGTGCTTCCTATACTAATCGATGTGACCATCTAGCCATGGTTCCCAACATCGGATAGATCGAATTTGCACAAGGCAACATTCTGGAACCCAGGCTATGGTTGCCGCATAATTCATCCCCTTGTCCTAGTACTCTGGGCGAATATGGAGTTAATTGCCAACTCCGAGTAAATCACCCAAGTATGTTTCAATGCAATGAATATTGTGACACCTCACAAAGATTACCTTGGCCAAGGTTTTGCTAAATTGAAACATAGTTCGAGCACTCTCTCTAACACTTAGAGTGGACAATCCCATCTTGACTCATCACTGACCCAATAAGTACTTGACTGCACCCAGCAACCTTCCATCACCGGATTAGAAATCCGGGTGGTCCAGTGCCTAAGTACAGTGAGTTGCTTATCAAGTCAACATGATAGTTTCATGTCAAAGGGACACTTATACCCATTGCCTTTCTGTGAGTTGCTCCAGGCAGTTGAGCACTCAACAGAGATGAGTCATTGTTCAGTGAATGTACTCCTACACTCACCCGCATGTCATACCAGTGTTATACACTCCTTGGTTTAAGAGAACAAACCAACCCATATGACATACAACGATCTACACTTGATTACGTCGTCATCCTCGGTAACGACGTATCATTTGGCCGCGAACTTATTTAAGAGTTACTCAACAATTCCTCCATTGTCGAATACATGTTGGAATTCTACTGGAAGATGTAAACTATATGATGTATGGCCAAAATTCACTCTTATTTATTGAATAAATCATGTTCATATACATCAACTTATAACCGTCTACAAGCTAGATGATTGGCTGTAGGGCACATTTTCTAACACCTAAAATGCTGAGGAAGAGAAGCATTAGCGCGCTTGGGCACAAGAGTGATAAGAGTCTGATTCCAATCCAAAGGAATGTGTTGGAAGACAAGCTGGATAGCCAGAACCACCTCCTACCCCACTATATCCCAATAGTGACGGAAAAAGAAGGGTGGAAAACCATCAGTCCCCGAGGCCTTATCCGGACCAAGATCATAGAGGGCCCGGCGAATCTCCTCCATAGTAATTGGCCTGACAAGCATAGCATTCTCCGAAGAGGAAACCTTTCTGGAATCAGATACCTAAAAGACCGGAGCACCAGCACCAGTAGACTCTGTCCATCTAGTTTGAAAGAAATGGAGAAGCTGAGTCCGAATAGACTGGATATCCTCCAGAAATGTCCCTCATCATCAGCTAACCTCCGAATCTTATTAACAGCCCACCGTCGTAAGTAGCCTGGTAAAAAAATCTAGTATTGCGGTCCCCTTCACAAATCCACTGAACCCTAGACCTCTGCCTCCAATACACCTCCTGCTGCCGAAGAAGGGAACGGTGATGAGCAAGATTCTCACGCAGCAAGGAGAGATCAGAGTCCAATAGAAATCTGTCATGGTCCTCCTTTGCCTGAAGAGTACTGATAATGCCTTCAGCATGCTCCACTTGCTTAACCAAATCCCCAACCTCCTGTCTATTCCATATAGACAGTCTGCGTCTGGTCATCAAAAGACGATGAGATAGCCTATAAACAGCATTACCTCTGACAGGAAGGTGTCATATCTGAGAAATGATTGTCCGAGCAGCCGAATGGAACTTCCAAAACCGCTTAAATCTAAACTGTTTTCTCTGATACTGGTCAGCCTATGTAGATATCAAGATGGGGCAGTGATCAGAGGTGATCCTAGGGAGGTGAGTAACAGAAACAGCCAGGTGCTTCTGAATCCACTATGCCGTGGCAAGAGCTCTGTCCAATATCTTCCAAACTCGAGCAGACCCCTGCCGGTTGTTGCACCAAGTGAATTGGGGCCCCGAGTACCCCAAATCCATCAGCCAGAAGACCCAATAAAGGTCCTAAATTCAATAATATTAGCTGAGCCAGTGACTCTTCTACCCCCCCGCTTCTCACTAGCCTCAGTGATACAGTTAAAGTCACCAACAATAATGGATGGAAGCCCTTGATGAAGGAGAGAAAGCAACTCAGACCAAAGGACCCATCTCTCTCGATAATCCGTAGTGGCATAGACCGCCGATAGGAGCCAGGGATCAGAGGTCCCTTCAGTGACAACAAGATCAATCTGCTGATTACACTGATGGAAAGCTTCAATCGTAACAGCAAAATCATGCCAAATGGCCAAAATACCCCCAGACATACCCACAGCCTCCACCGCATAAGAGGACCAAGACCGGGCAATCTGTCTCCGAAATCGCAACAAACTGTCCCCCGGCAGCCTGGTTTCTAAAAGAACACATATATCAAAATGATATAATTGCAACAATCTACCAGAAGAGGAACAAAATGAGGGCTTACTAGTACCTCGAACATTCCATAATAAGATCTTCTTCAAACTAACTGGAGGTAGATGAACCCCCCCTGATCCTCATCCATAACACTATCAGAAAGGCACCCTACAGACAGGGTGCCACCCTCAGCATGTTGTGAACTATAAGCCTGCAGAGTAACTGGATCAGTTTCAATTTCAACAGACCTAGGGGAATGTACTGTTGATAAGGAAGCTGATCCCTAACCCATTAAAACTCCAGTGGATGCCTCACTACCCTGATCAGCGGCCTCGCAGCAGGAGGGTTGGGACGGACTAGCTGAAGAAGGAATTAGGTCCACTCTACAATTGGGGTTAGAGCGCTTGCCTTTTCCTTTTTTCTTATCCACTCTAGTGATTGACCTAGGAGGCAAACTATCAACCGGTCTGGCCCGCTTGAGGGGGCCCGGACACACATCCCTAATCTCCACCTGACCCCCTTCATTGGAAGCCGATCCCAAAGAGGCAAATGGGTTAAGAGATAGCTTCGGAATTAAATCAGGGACTACATTCTGATCAAGCTTCTGCTTCCCTCTGTCTGATACCTTAAAACCGGCACGCGCCATCTAAACCGGCACGACCACTAAACCAGCGGCATTATTCTCCCCACCCGGCTTCGGATTGACCAAGGCAGCAAGCGAAGACCCAGGGAGACGCCTCCGAGCCATCTTCACTGGAAGCTGCCATCCCTTTGACAGACCCTGCTCCACTGATCCCGATTGAGAGGCTGGGCTTGGAGAAGTGGCAGATGGAGAAGACTTCGGCACAAGGGCTGCTACTGACCACCGCTGACGAACTGCAATCATCCACGGCCCAAAGACAGGGCCTCTGCCTTCTTCCTCCGCATCAGACATGGCCATCGGCGAACAAGATCCCACCAAGTGCAGAGAACCACACTTCTGGCAAATTCCTTCCAAAGATTCAAAAATATATTGCTGCCAGAACGGCCCCTGAAGCCCCTGGATCCGAGTCCCTGGTCGCAAGGGCCGAAGAAGATCAACTCGGACAGCCACCCTCGCATAGCCTCCTCTGTTCTTCAATTGAGTAGCAGCGTCAGCTCCACAGAAGCTTCCTGCTGGCTCCGATATAGCTCTAAGGATATCCTCCCACCAGAACTCCATCGGGAGGTTAGGTAGTCTCATCCATACCAGGGCCAAGGAGATAGAATCAGCAGCCGGGAAGAACTCCGGTTTCCAAGCTTCCATCCCTATTATCTGGCCGTTAACCACCCACGGGCGATTGAGGACCAAATCGCAAGCCCCGGATCATCAAAGCGGAAAATGTAGCATCAAAATGCAAGGCTGATTGGGACAATGGCACCAGGGATCCCAGCTCTTCGGAATTCCCTGATGTAAGCTTCAGCCGGCACCCATCTGAGGAATGATCGGGCGAGAACAGCCCTGTGCTGCCAACCCGACATCTCCTCTTTCAACACCATCTCTGGGACCTGGATGACGATCGGAAAGCGAGCTTCTAGCCTCGCCACCTCCACCGAAAAGGGAGACGATGAAACCCACTTGAACCCCTGCTCCGCTGCCCTACTCCTAGGAGTCGGACCACCTGCAGCTCCATCAGATGCCATTGGATGGCAGGGGACAGCAGGACGAAAGAGTAGAAAGAAGGAGACACTCAGACGGCGAAGATCGTCGAAGATCATAGAGGGGAAACAGCCGGAACCTAAATCTTAAAGCAAAACCTGTCGAACGAACCAGAGAAGCTCTCGCATGATTCTTAAAGCACTCCTTGAAATATCCCACTCCCTTTTATGCCAAAGTTTTTCATTATTTCAGTTGCTCCAAGTTTTGTTTTTGGATTGATTTTGTTGTGTTTATTGATGCATTTACGTGGAATTAGAGTTTTTTTTTCCCTTTGTTTATATAAACATTAAATAACAAGTGCTCAAGGGATTAAATTGTTCCTGTAGCCTTAAGTTTTCTTTTTTGCTATTGTTTTAATTTTTATCCTTAAAGTTTATCTTGTAATTTAAAAGTTTAAGAAGTAATTTTTTTATCCAAATAAAACTTTAATTATAATTCTTTTAAATTTAAAATTTAAAAGATAAAGAAAACATATTTTTATGTTCCTATAAAACTCGAGCCCTATATATATAAAATGCTGATTGCAACTTTAGGGCAATCCTTACGTATCTCAGAAAGCCAATTGTGAAAGAGTAAAAAAATTAATATTTCTAGAGTTTGATGGTTTCTTAATAGTAAATTTTATACTCTTCTTTGTAAGCTGAAAAGATACTTTGTCTCATATACATCCAATAATGGTATCAAAATCCGTTTCAGCATTGGACGAGCTTACACATTTTGAACATGAAATGACGCAAGTAAGCTCAACAAATATTAATACATGCCTCCATTTTTTTTTCAGGGTTACGTGCCTATAATCTAATCGGACCCAAGTGTTAGACATTCCATTTGCAATAACACTGCATATTATGTTATAAAGTTTTTACTGAACATTTTTTATTCAAATACCACAGTTCACGTGTTCTTTATTTCTTTTGCATTATGAGAGATAGAAATATAATGCAATGTAAGAACTTCTGTTCCAAGCCATAAACATTCAGAGATTGTGGATGACGCGCGTGTTCATTTTTCTGATGGATGTTGATAGGATTTGAAAGCATCTTACAAAATTTATTATTACTTAAAATTTGGCATAAAAGATTAATCTCAAGAAATAATTAAGAGCTCGTTTGACAGCCGATTTATATTAAATTTTTTATTTTTAAAAATAAAAAATCTAATCCATGGATAACATATTTGATCGAATCATTTTTTAAAAAAACTTTTTAAAACAATTTTAAATATCTAAATAAATTTTAAAAAATATATCATAGCAACATTTTTTCATGTTTTTTTTTTATATTTTTTTTCTCAAAACACCTAAAACTTGCGATTCGCCTACTTCTTTCTTTCTTCTACTACTAACGATCTTTTTTTCGCTCGATTCGCTGTTGCCTTAAAATGCTAAAACAGTTTTCAAAAATACTTCAAATACTAACTATCAACAGATTACAACTCAAATTTTTTAATTCAATCCATATCATTAAGCAAACAGAAAGCAGCGGACAAACGCAACACTCGGACGATTAAACTGATCAAGTCATCACAAGGCAATAACGGTTTCATATGGTTCAAATTTAAAAGTCTGAGAGGTAGATGCGGTTTCTGTTTGCCCTGCTCTCCTCATTTAAAGGTTTGTTTGGATCCTTGCCTTACCATCCTCATTTAAAGATTTGTTTGGATCTTTGAAGGGAAAGTGATGAGAAGAAGATGGAAAAGGAAAAGAACGGCCAAAAATTATAAATTATTTCTCTCTCTTCTTACCTTCAATTTGGTATTAAGAAAAAAAGAAAATTTTTAATTCCTCTCCCTCCTTGTACCTCCCTTCGAAATAAGAATTTTATTACCTCTCCCCTCCCTTCTCTTCCTCTGTCTCCTCCATTGAAACAGACCCTAAGCTCCATTCAAAGAGACCTTAAAACAACTTGGTGAACAAAGAAAGCATAGCACGTTTGAAAACATATATATATATATATATATATATATATATGCTGCTGAAATAGTTACTAATGTCGCTACTGATTCGGATAAAATAGCAATCCAATGGCCATATGGCATGACATAACAAGCACCTCAACAGGCTTATTGCTAGCACTACAACCACCAGCCTGAGCCCACACAGTGACTCACAGAGTACTAGTACCGAATTTCAAGTACGAACTAACCTAATTTAGAATGCATCCAACTCTGTTCACCAGCAAGCAAGCAGATGTGAGATCACATGAGAGCTTCAAGCACCACCTCGACCCATGGTCTGTTCCCCGGGAGGCATCATCACCCAGATGGGTTTCCCGATGAATCCAGGGTGAGGCAGCCGGCGGCGCAGCTCTCGGCCCTCCTGGCAGAGGGAGCATGGGTGGCAGAAGTAATGCGTCGTGAAATCGCAGGCCGTCTCAACCTGCTCGCGCTTCTCCTCATCCTCTAAGATTCCACCGCAGCACCCACAAGTTTTGGCAAATGCCTCAAAGCTCCCCTGTTTTCCCAACAAAATAGAAGCCAGTTAAACGGAAAAAGACTACCATGCAGCATTGATATAATATAATCTTTCGACTAATAAATTGATGATGCAAAATTGTTACGATTAATTATTTAAACAACAATCTGATGAAAGAAAAAAAAAATCAAGAACCTAAAGAAGACTAGCAGGGTGATGAGATAAGATTCTGAAAATGTTACAAAAAGAACTCTGGACGAGAGAAATAACAACTCCTAGTGGGTGCTCTTGCCTAATTCTAAGAAGAAAATATATGGAAACAAACATCAGGTCATTTGGAAAGGAATTAGAATGAAGTGAAGCTCGAAATCAATGGAGTATAATGTGGAAATACTTACTTCAAGATTGTATTTGCGGCGAATGGCAGTGCGGATATGATAAGAGAACCATGGGGCAAGGCAGTTCCAGCCAAAGAGAGAATTGCCAAGCATAAAGAGAGTAGTATAAGGGAAGCAGCTGTTGGCAAACCAGCCACGGCCAGATCCAAGACGCTCGACATTGCCTCCATACAGCACACAAGGAGCGACGCTTCCAACGAGACCTAAACATTGCCATGGCAATCAATTCAAAACAGCACCATTCACTTTCTTATAACAAATACATCTTGCATTCATATGAACATGCATGACAGAGTGGGACGACAATTTAATCGCCCATCTGATTCAGAGAATTTGATACCAAATTCTCTGATTTAGATGCGACTCCCAAATTCCCTGAATGCTAGAAATCTGATTTAAGATCTAGCTATTAGCTTCTTATCGCACATAAGGATCTAAACTGAAGACTCTACCGGGGATTTTATGTCGCTTCAAGCTAAATAGATCCTTTTTTCCGAAGGGGAAAAAAAAAAAAAAAAAAAGAGAGATCGGGGCGATTCATGTGGCGCAATCTATTCCTCGAGAGAAATTTCCATGAGGAAAAATTTGGGGCGCGGCGCTAAAGAATCAAAATCGCCGAACGAAATCACGACATACCACTCCAAAAACTCTTACTCCTCTTTCTAATCGGTTATAAACCCTAGACCTACGCGATCTAAAACGGCAAACAAAAAAAAAAAAAATTGGGGAGAATGGAGAGAGAGATAGAGAGAGGGGGGAAGGCGAAAAAACGCACAAACTTCGATGTCGCTGCTCCAGAACTCGTCGTTGCGGCCGAAGCAGGAGAGAAGGCCGGAGCTCCACTGGTTGCGCGCCACGGGCTCGCCGACGACGCTCCCGCGCCCAATGGGGAGCCCGTCCGCTGCCGAGGCGGGGGGGCTATTGGCGGCGGCCGGCGGCGCTGCGGGGGGAACCCTCTCCTCGGGCTTGGGGGCGGCGTCGGGGCGGGGCTGGAGGAGGGGTTGGGCTTCGCCTTGGTTCGCCATGGATGAAGCCGGAGTAGCGAGGAGGGGCGGGGAAGCCCAGGGGCGAATAAAAGGACGCGCGTGGAAAAGGCCAAAGGAGGGGCGGAGAGCTGGAGGGCTCGCGACGTGGCGTCGAGATGGGACTCGTGGCAGCGTCGGTAAGCGGTGGGTGCGCGCGCGCACAAATACTTTATGCGGATGACCCGATCTGACGTCAACGTAGAGATCATACGAGAAGGGTTTTTTTTTTTTTTTTTTTTTGATGCAGCCGGGGTTGCACCGCTGTGCCGTACTGCCGTTTTTGCCACGGCTACGCTTGGCCGACGCTTGTTTTAACGTGAGGAGGCCTAGGAAAACGACACGTTGCAGGTATAGATCTTGTGTATTGTCTTCCATTTCATCTTTAAACCAACTAAAGTCCCGCTCTTCCCTTCAAGGTTTGTGCATTTTGCATGATGATGATGATGATGATGATGATGATGATGATAGTAATCAGGAGGCCTTATAGGTTATGCATGCAACAATGCTTTTATGATGATACCATATGGGATCCATTTGATTGTTGTTGTTATGCAATACGTGAATTCAAAGTGGAATCTCTTTTGTTCGGCTTTAAATTAAAAAATATTTTGAATATCAAAAAAGTTAACATAAAAATATAGCAATCTCTTTTACGAGTATATAATTAGCTGATGTCAATTAGTGACATAAATTTTATGTTTGTAAGCGAAAGTGTTGGTAATGAGCATTTTAAAAAGCCAGTCTATTATGTGTTGTTACTTGACGTTACAAAAGAAAAAGGAAAAAAGCAGTAGCAAGCATCTGAAATAGTCGGTCAAAAATGTCGTTATTCAAGTATGGGACTAAGAACAATATAAGTACATGGTAGTACTTATAAAAAGTTATTTTTTATTATCAGGATGGATTATATCAAAATCAAAGTTTAAAATGATAATTACATACTTTTACTAGCTTGTTTGGAACTTTAAGTTCTTGAATTTTGTGACTTATTTATATTGGCAAGTTTGAATATGATGGGCAGTTGACCCCATGAAAAATAAAGATAATAATTTTTGGACGGCCCACCTCGGCCTCAGCGTCGGCCTCGGTGTCGGCCTTAGCCCATCTCATCCTCAATCTCGGCGTCGGCCGCGGCCCATCTCGTCCTCAGCCTCGGCGTCGGCCTTGGCCCCGCTCGGCCACCTCGGCCTCGGCATCGGACTGGCCCACCTCGTCCTTGGCCCCGCTTGGCCACCTCGGCCTCGCCCCGCTCGGCCACCTCGGCTCCAGCCGGCCCCGGCACCTCCTAGCCGGCCCCGGCACTTTCCTAGCCGGCTCCCTACGTCTTCAAGCTAGGCGGCCTCGGCACGTCCCAGCCGGCCCTGGCACTTTCCTAGCCGGCCCCCTACGTCTTCAAGGGGACGGCCCCGGCACCTCCCAGTCGGCCTCGACACTTTCCTAGCCGGCCCCCGGCATGTCCAAGCTGGCTGGCCCCGGCACCTTCCCAGGCGTCCCCGACCCTTTCTGGTTGGCCCTTCTCAGCCCCGGTGTCTCCAAGCCCGCCGAGTCGGCCCCGACCCTTCCTGGTCGGCCCTTCTCGGCCCCGGCGTCTCCAAGCCTACCGAGTCAGCCTCGGCCTTTCCTGATCGGCCCTTCTCGGCCCCGGCGTCTCCAGGTCTGCCAAATCGGCCACGACCTTTCCTAGCCAGATCCTCTCGGCCCCGGCGTCTCCAGGCCTGTCGAGTTCGCCCCGGCCATTCCGGGCCGGCCCCTCTCGGCCCCGGCATCTCCGAGCCGCCGAGTCGGCCCCGACCATTCCTGGCCGGCCCCTCTCGGCCCCGGCATCTCCGACCCGCCGAGTCAGCCCCGGCCATTCCTGGCCAGCCCCTCTCAGACCCGGCGTCTCCAAGCCCGCCGAGTTGGCCCAGGCCATTCCGGGCTGGCCCCTCTCGGCCCCGGCATCTCCGAGCCCGCCGAGTCAGCCCTGGCCATTCCTGGCCGGCCCTTCTCGGCCCCGACATCTCCGACCCGCCGAGTCAGCCCCGGCCATTCCTGGCCGGCCCCTCTCGGCCCCGGTATCTCGACCCGCCGAGTCGGCCCCGGCCATTCCTGGCCGGCCCCTCTCGGCCCCGGCATCTCCGAGCCCGCCGAGTCGGCCCTAGCCATCCTTGGCCAGCCCCGCCCCGGCACTTCTTGGCCGGGGAGGTCGGCCCCGGCCACCCCTGGTCAACTAGGCTCAGCCTCGGGAGGGTCGAGACGTCCCAGTTCTCTCCAAATCAGCCCCAGCATGGCTCCAGCAGTCCAAGGAACCACCTCTCTGACCCGCACCGCCTGACAGCATCAGATCCAACTACCCACATGCCACGTTGCTGATGGGACTGAACCCAACTACCCAACAGCCCCGCTGGCTGATGGGACTTAGCCCACCAACCGCCGCTTTCTCCCTTTCCAATGAGACAGGACCCACCAACCAGCGCAGATTCACACAACTCCCAAGAACTCCGCTGACATTCCCTCCTCACGAAATCCCACATGATCATGCCAGGGTCAACCCCTATAAAAAGGTGAATCCATCCAGTAAACATGTATGCGCAATAATTCCTAGAGAATCGCTATCTTGAGATCCAAAGAGAAACCCCTTCTTCTCTGGAGTATCTTTTCACCTAAAAAGAGCTCATCTGAGCTCATCTTCGGCTGTGACCTCAATTGCTAACTTGAGCATCGGAGGGTCCCACCGGAGAATCCTCTCCGGTCCTGGGATTTCCTTTCAGGTAACCGGGTGAAGCGGAGCCTGGAGAATCCATCCGTTCCTGACGCACAGGATCAGTGATTGGGCGTCATCAGATTGGCGCGCCAGGAAGGGGGGTAAGAGAAAGAAGCGAACGTTCTCCCTGCGCTACATCTCGGTAGGCGAGACTCTCTCCCCCTCTTCTCTTCAAGAAGCCATGGTGGTGACGCGAGCTCATGATGCCTCCGTCAGCTGTCCAGCGGGGCTCCCTCCGCCAACTAGGCAGCAGGAGGCCAATCCCCCTACTACCAACCCTCCAGTTACCTGCTCGCCGCCGAAGGCCGTTGATCAAACAGCGGAGCGGCTGACACTCTTTCCCAGCAAGTCCAAAATCTCACCGCCATGATCCATGGGCTCCAGCAACAACAGTCCGTGGCCACCCAGCATCAGACTGCTCCCCCCGCCAGTCAATAGTCGGCGAGGAGAGGTTCTCCTCGGCGGGAGGCCGGTCGGTGAGAGACCGGCCGACGTCAGGTTTCCCCTAGAAAGCCTCGACGCGAGCCCTCCAAGCGGCCATGGTCCCCTGACCATGGCCCCAACAAATTTCCTCCCGAGCCACATCATCACGAGGAACCCATGCGGAAGTCCCGACTTCCGTCTCCATCTCCTTCTACCTCTTCTTCTTCTTCTTCCTCCGAGCCGTCTCGGAGGGCCAGACGATCAGCCGCCAGGCGGAGGAATGCCTGGAGGAGTATAACAGGCGCCTCGACGAGCTCGCCAAGAAGATCAACCATCAGCCGGAGGAAGAGTTCGACACTCGTCCTTCTTACACCCGTCGGATATTGGAGGAACCAGTCCCCTCCAGGTTCCGCTTTCCTCACATAGACCCATACGATGGTACGACGGATTCTCTCGATCATCTCGAGAGTTACAAAGCAATGATGCAAGTTCAGGGCGCCTCGGACGCCCTTCTCTGCAAGGCCTTCCCCGCTACCCTGCGGAAGGTCGCCCGTGCATGGCACTCACGCCTGCCCCCTCACAGCATCGACTCCTTCTGGGAGCTGGAGAAAGCCTTTCTGGCATACTTCGACGCTTGCCGGCGAATCCCAAGGATAGCCGACAGTCTTTTCTCCGTCCGTCAGAAGGAGGGAGAGTCGCTGCGGGACTTTGTGTCCCGGTTCAAGGCCGCCGCCCTCGAGGTCTACCATCTCGATGATGCGGTGGCAACACTGGCGTTGAAGCAAGGACTCCTCCCGTCCCGCTTTACTTTCTCCTTGGATAAGAAGCCCCCAAGCTCCTATTCCGATCTCCTCCTCCGAGCTCAAAAATGCATCCGCGCGGATGAAGCCAACTTCACCCGCCGGGAATCCTCAAGAAGCTCCAGCCACAAGCCTGCTCGCCCCGAGCCCAGCGGGCCCCCTCGACACCGGCAAGCTGACGCGCCTCGCCGATCCGACAACAGGCGTCGGAGCCCGTCCCCGACGAGGGCAAGCTCACGCCCCTTCTTGCCCCTCGATCCCACATCTTGATGGAGATCAAGGGTGAGCCTTATCTCCAACGTCCTCCTCCTATGAAGAAAGGTCCTCCCCGCGACAAGAGCCGCTACTGCCGTTTCCACCGGGATTACAGCCACGATACCGATAGCTGCTACAACCTGAAGAGCCATCGAGGAGCTTATTCAACGGGGCTACCTCGGAAAATATGTCCAAAAGACGCCACAGCCGCTGCCGGCCTTCATAGGGACCCCTCCTGTCCAAGCCCCGGTCGACAATGCCCCCACTGAACGGACGTTGGAATGGTGTCTTGGGGATTAGCTTCTGCACCTAAACGGTCGAGAGAGGAGGAGGCGCCGAACAATGTAATCCCTAGGGGAGGACCTGCTGTCTTAAAAATGTAAACAATGAAGGCATCGTCGTCTCCATGATGATCGCCAAGCACCCTGTAAAAAGGATATTAGTTGATAGTGGCAGCTCAGCTGACATCCTTACTTATGACGCTTTTGTTCAGAAGGGATTATCTTTGGAATCTCTCCAGCCCGTGGTGGCCCCGTTAGTCAGATTTACTGGGGACTCCGTGAGAGTTGAGGGCGAAATACC
This sequence comes from Calamus simplicifolius, assembly GCA_900491605.1. NCBI lineage: Eukaryota > Viridiplantae > Streptophyta > Magnoliopsida > Arecales > Arecaceae > Calamus > Calamus simplicifolius. The sequence goes on from UESW01003891.1 coordinate 1,489,949, forward strand.
TTTGCTCGTGACGGCCGGGACGCCACCATGCCAAAGCACTGTGATCATGAAATTCTTGGTCGTGAGGGTCCCCCTGGCGTACAATGCCATTCTCGGGCGCCTAGGTCTGAACCTTTTGGACGCGGTCATTTCCACTCGGCGTCTACTAGTGCAGTTCCCCACTAGCGAAGGAGTTGGGGAAATGCACGGCGAGACCAGCCCGGTCTTGCCCTGTTATCATGCTGCGTCAAGTCCCCTGGAAGCTGAACCAACCTTTGAAGCGTCCGACCCCAGAGGCTCTAACAAAGGAGGAGAGCCAGCTGAACATCTTTTGACCTTCCCCCTTGGAGATGACCCGGTGAGGACCGTCCGTGTCGGCGGACTCCTCCCTCCAGAGGACCGGGAACATCTCTTAGCCTTTTTGCGGGCCAATTCAAACGTCTTTGCCTGGTCGGCATCTGATATGCCAGGCATCCCTCCGGAAGTGATCACCCACAGACTCAACATCGATCTGCGACACCGCCCGATCCGCCAAAAGAAGAGAAGCTTTGCCCCTGACCGACAAAGGGCCATTGACGAAGAAGTTAACAAGCTACTCAGTACTGGCCACATCCGGGAGGCGCACTACCCCAGTTGGTTGGCCAATGTGGTCATGGTGCGTAAGGCGAATGGGAGCTGGAGGATTTGCATAGGCTTCACCGACCTCAACAAGGCATGCCCAAAGGACAGCTTCCCCCTGCCAAGAATTGATCAGCTGGTGGATTCCACCTCCGGGCATGAACTCCTCAGCTTCATGGACGCCTTCTCAGGTTATAATCAGATAAGGATGGACCCTAGCGACGAGGAGCATGCCTCCTTTGTGACAGAGAAGGGCGTTTATTGCTACAAAGTAATGCCTTTTTGTCTTAAGAATGCGGGGGCAACTTACCAGAGGTTGATGAACAGAGTGTTCCAGGACCAGCTGGGCCGGAACATGGAAGTCTACGTAGACGACATGCTGACTAAGAGCACCCGCGCTTCTGATCATGTCTCCGATTTAGAGGAGACTTTCAACAACCTCCGTCGTTTCCAAGTCAAGCTGAACCCCAAGAAATGTGCTTTCGGGGTCACGGCGGGCAAATTCCTGGGCTTCATGGTGACCCAGCGAGGGATCAAGGCAAACCCAGAGAAATCAGCGCCATACTCGACATGAGGCCACCATCCAGTAAGAAAGAAGTGCAGCGATTGACGGAAAGGATAGCGGCTCTAAGTCGTTTCCTCTCCAAATCGGCTGAGAGATGCCTGCCTTTCTTCAAAGCCCTACGGAGAGTGAATAGCTTCGAGTGGATAGACGACTGCCAGAAAGCCTTCGATGGGTTGAAGGCATTCCTGTCTTTTCCGCCACTTCTATCCAAGCCAAGAGATGGAGAGAGTCTCTTCCTCTACTTAGCCGCCTCGTCGGAGGCCATTAGCTTGGTTCTGGTGCGCCTCGACGCCGATGAAATTCAGAGACCCGTCTATTATGTGAGTAAGGTCCTTCATGATGCGGAGGTCAGATATTTCAAGACGGAGAAAGTTATTTTTTCCCTGATAGTCTCCGCCCGATGCCTCTGCCCGTACTTTCAAGCCCATCCTATTGTGGTGCTCACGGATCAACCCCTTCGAGCCATCCTGGCTCGCCCGGACACTTCAGGCCGTCTAGCCAAATGGGCCATCAAGCTGGGGAATTCGACCTTTCTTTTCAAGCTCGACCGGCGCTGAAGTCTCAGGTCTTGGCCGATTTCCTGGTTGAGTGTACTTGGGCGGAGGAGGATCCCAAAAGGGCTCCTATGGAGCAGTGCGAACCTGAGCCAAATGATGACGGAGAATCCTGGTTCCTTCATGTGGATGGCGCATCAAATTCACAAGGAAGCAGCGCCGGCCTCATTCTTGCTGGGCCGGGTGGAGAAAGGACGGAATGCGCCCTGTGTTTCCTATTCGCCGCCACCAACAACCAAGCCGAGTACGAGGCCCTGCTGGCTGGGTTAAGGCTGGCCCGAGAATTGGGAGTAAGGCGTCTCAGAGCTTTCACGGACTCGCAACTCGTCTCTGGACAAATCAATGGGGAGTACGAGGTGCGTAACCCCATTATGGCACAATATTTAGACAAGGTTCAGCTCCTAACCTCCTCACTGCCTTACTTCAGTATCAGCTACATTCCCCGGAGCGAAAATGCTAAGGCCGACACCCTTTCTCGTCTGGCCACCTCCACCGACGGCTTGACGAGGGATGCCTATATTGAATATTTGGAGAGACCCAGCATAGAGGACAGTGAAGAAGTCCTCCCACTCACCCAAGAGCCTATGTGGATGGACGCCTACGTCCGTTATCTTACTGACGGCACTCTTCCTAATGATCGTGACGAAGCTAGGCTGCTCAAATGGAGAGCCGCCAAATTCACCCTCCTGGACGGGTGTCTATACAGAAGGTCATTCTCCTACCCTCTGCTCAAGTGCGTAGGGCCCACCGATGTCGACTACATCCTCAGAGACATTCACGAAGGCATCTATGGAAATCATATGGGGGGCAGATCTTTGGCTCAAAAAGCCCTTCGTCAAGGATACTTCTGGCTCACGATGAGGGATGACGCTGCCCGATTGGTTCAGAAGTGCGATGGTTGTCAGCGCCACGCACACATCCAACATCAACCGTCTGCCCCAATGAGTCCACTCTCGGCCCCATGGCCTTTTGCCCAGTGGGGAATGGACATTCTTGGGCCATTCCCCCCAGCTTCAGGGCAGTGGAGATTTTTGCTAGTCGCCATCGATTACTTCACCTAGTGGGTTGAGGTCGAAGCACTGGCCAAGATCACCGAAAGCAAAGTCAAAGCCTTCTTCTGGAAGTCAATTATATGTCGTTTCAGCCTGCCCCACACCCTCGTCACGGACAATGGCCGCCAATTCAACAATAAAGCATTCAAAGCCTTTTGTGGCGAGTTAGGCATTCATCACCGATTCACTTCTGTCGGCCATCCCCAAACTAACGGAGAAGCCGAGGTCATGAACCGCACCATCCTTAGAGGACTCCAAGCCCGGCTAGACGGGTCCAAAGGTCAATGGATGGAGGAGCTCCCCAGTGTGATCTGGGCCTACCACACAACCCCCAGAGCCCCGACGGGCGATACTCCTTTCAGTCTTGCCTTTGGATCCGAGGCCGTCATCCCCGTCGAGATCGGTCTGCCCAATCCACGTGTGGAGTCCTTCAATGAGGAAAACAACTCTGCACTGATACGGGCTAAACTCGACTTCATAGATGAGGCGCACGATCAGGCGAGGCTGCGCATGGTGACCTTTCGTCAGCATGCGGCCAAAAACTACAACGCTCGAGTTCGTCCCAAGGTTTTTCGCCGCGGAGACTTGGTTCTGAGAAAAGCTGAAGTTTCAAAGCCTACAGAGGGGGGCAAGCTATCCCCCAACTGGGAGGGCCCTTATCGCATCACCAAAACACTTCACCGGGGGGCATACAAATTAGAGGAGCTCGATGGGAAACCCATTCCACGTACCTGGAATGCGGACAACCTCCGCCAATATTACCAATGATGTACTCCCAGAAGCATGAGTAATAAAGGAGGCCCCTTCTGACGCCACAGCTTGTTCTCCCTTATGTCCAAGGACCAGGTATCTCAAAAGGAGCTCACTGGCATCGCGGCCCACGGGACACCACTCGGCCCCGGCACGGCGGTGCCTCCGAGTAGGTTAAGACCCTAAAGGCTCCGTAACCGGCTGAGTCGCCACTTGGGCGGCACACAAACCCCCAAGATGGTTCAAAAGGAGGTCACTGGCATCGCGGCCCACGGGACACCACTTGGCCCCGGCACGGCGATGCCCCCGAGTAGGTTAAGACCCTAAAGGCTCCGTAATTGGTTGAGTCGCCACTTGGGCGGTACACAAACCCCCAAGATGGTTCAAAAGGAGCTCACTGGCATTGCGGCCCACGGGACACCACTTGGCCCCGGTACGGCGGTGCCCCCGAGTAGGTTAAGACCCTAAAGGCTCCGTAACCGGCTGAGTCACCACTTGGGCGGCACACAAGCCCCCAAGATGGTTCAAAAGGAGCTCACTGGCATCGCGGCCCATGGGACACCACTCGGCCCCGGTACGGCGGCGCCCCCAAGTAGGTTAAGACCCTAAAGGCTCCGTAACCAGCTGAGTCGCCACTTGGGCGGCACACAAACCCCCAAGATAGTTCAAAAGGAGCTCACTGGCATCGCGGCCCACGGGACACCATTCGGCCTTGGCACGGCGGTGCTCCCGAGTAGGTTAAGACCCTAAAGGCTCCGTAACCGGCTGAGTCGCCACTTGGGCGGCACACAAACCCCCAAGATGGTTCAAAAGAAGCTCACTGGCATCGCGGCCCACGGGACACCACTCGGCCCCGGCACGGTGGTGCCCCTGAGTAGGTTAAGACCCTAAAGGCTCCGTAACCGGCTGAGTCATCACTTGGGCGGCACACAAACCCCATGGTGGTTCAAAAGGAGCTCACCGGCATCACGGCCCATGGGACACCACTCGCAGCGGTTCACAAACCCCCCGAGTGGTTAAGACCCTAAAGGCTCTGTACCCGGCGAGTCGCCCCTCGCAGCGGTTCCTACACCCCCGAGGCAGTTCAAAAGGAACCTGACAACTCTCAGCTCTTAGGTCACCCTCCGGGGTTCAAAAGGCTTCCGGCAACCACAACTTATCTCAGCGGTTTCAACTCTGTATCAGCGGACGACGGCCAATCGGCCTTGACGGTTCTATTTCTGCTTCGGCAATTTTGTCTCGACCTCAGCGGCTTTATCTTGGCGGCCTAAAGCCAGCGGATAGCCATGAAAAGACTTCTAGACTTCGCGTTAGGAGAGGATTACTAGCTGCCCTCAGCTAGCCAAAGAAGGCATGCAGAAGCCCATACAAGGCAGCGCAAGAGGAAAGGGGTTTCCCCACCTAGAAGGAATCATAGTTGAAGTTAACATGAAAGAGCAGATGCAAAGGTAAAAAGTTCTATACTCCTTTCGCTTAGCAGATGCAGGGCACGTGAGCTCAAGGAGTGTGGGGGGCATTTGATGGGGCCAATTGATCCCATGGAAAATAAAGACAATAATTTTTGGACGGCCCACCTCGGCCTCGGTGTCGGCCTCGGTGTCGGCCTCAGCCCATCTTGTCCTCGATCTCGGCGTCGGCCGCGGCCCATCTCGTCCTCAGCCTTGGCATCGGCCTTGGCCCCGCTTGGCCACCTCGGCCTCGGCAATCGGCCTTGCCCTGCTCGGCCACCTCGACTCCAGCCGGCCCCGGCACCTCCTAGCTGGCCCCGGCACTTTCCTAGCCGCCCCCCTACGTCTCCAAGCTAGGCGGCCCCAGCACTTCCCAGCCGACCCTGGCACCTCCCAACCGGCCCCGGTACTTTCCTAGCCGGCCCCCTACGTCTCCAAGATAGGCAGCCCCGACACCTCCCAGTCGGCCCCAGCACTTTCCTAGCCGGCCCCCGGCGTGTCCAAGCTGGCTGGCCCCGGCACCTTCCTAGGCGTCCCCGACCCTTCCTGGTTGGCCCTTCTCGGCCTCGGCGTCTCCAAGCCCGCCGAGTCGGCCCCGACCCTTCCTGGTCGGCCCTTCTCGGCCCCGGCGTCTCTAAGCCTGCTGAGTCAGCCCCGGCCTTTCCTGGTCGGCCCTTCTCGGCCCCGGCGTCTCCAGGTCTGCCAAATCGGCCATGACCTTTCATGGCCAGATCCTCTCGGCCCCGGCGTCTCCAGGCCCGCCGAGTCGGCCCCGGCCATTCCTAGCCGGCCCCTCTCGGCCCCGGCATCTCCGAGTTCTCCAAGCCCGCCAAGTCGGCCCCGGCCATTCCTGGCCAGCCCCTCTCGGCCCCGCCGTCTCCAAGCCCGTCGAGTCGGCCTAGGCCATTCCGGGCCGGCCCCTCTCGGCCCCGGCATCTCCGAGCCCGCCAAGTCGGCCCCGGCCATTCCTTGCGGCCCATCTCGGCCCTGGCATCTTCGACCCGCCGAGTCAGCCCCGGCCATTTCTGGCCAGCCCCTCTCGGCCCCGGCGTCTCCAAGCCCGCCGAGTCGGCCCAGGCCATTCCGGGCCGGCCCCTCTCGGCCCCGGCATCTCTGAGCCCGCCAAGTTGGCCCCAGCCATTCATGGTCGGCCCCTCTCGGCCCCGCATCTCTGAGCCCGCCGAGTCAACCCCGGCCATTCCTGGCCGGCCCCTCTCGGCCCCGGCATCTCCGAGCCCGCCGAGTCGACCCCGGCCATCCTTGGCCAGCCCCGCCCCGGCACTTCTTGACCGGGGAGGTCGGCCCCGGCTGCCCCTGGTCAACCAGGCTCAGCCTTGGGAGGGTCGAGACGTCCCAGTTCTCTCCAAATCATCCCCAGCATGGCTCCAGCAGTCCAAGGAACCACCTCTCTGACCCGCGCCGCCTGACAGCGCCAGATCCAACTACCCACAGGCCACGTTGCTGATGGGACTGAACCCAACTACCCAATAGCCCCGCTGGCTGATGGGACTTAGCCCACCAACCGTCGCTTTCTCCCTTTCCGATGAGACAGGACCCACCAACCAGCGCAGATTCACGCAACTCCTAAGAACTCCGCAGACATTCCCTCCTCACGAAATCCTACGTGATCATGCCAGGGTTAACCCCTATAAAAAGGTGAATCCACCCAGTAAACAGGTATGCGCAATAATCCCTAGAGAATCACTATCTTGAGATCCAGAGAGAAACCCCTTCTTCTCTGGAGCATCTTTTCATCTAAAAAGAGCTCATCTGAGCTCATCTTCGGCTGTGACCTCAATTGCTAACTTGAGCATCGGAGGGTTCCACCGAGAATCCTCTCCGGTCCTAGGACTTCCTTGCAGGTAACCGGGTGAAGCGAAGCCTGGAGAATCCATCCGTTCTCGATGCACAGGATCAGTGATTGGGCGTCATCAGAATATGTTATGATTTTCTTAAACCACTGAATGGAATGTTGCCATACAAATAAATTGCTCAATAGTAGCTCTTATTTAGTTAGTAAAATAACTGAGCTAAAACTAGGTTTGCTTCCTCCTAGCTTAGCTTGATTAAGCCCAAATATAAATAATATAATATAATAACAAATACCATACATAGGTAAAAATATATTTTGACTCATATGCGTAAAACACTAATATAAATCTCATGTAAAAGAATACATTTTGACAATAATATCTTGCATAAAACAGAGATTTTAAGAGTTGTGGCTCCAATCTTGGACTTTGACTTTGGTGATGTATTCTTGATGCATCCCCAATTTTTTTTTTCCCACTCTCTCTCTCTTTCTCTCTTTCTCTCTCTCGGGCACCAGTTGTCTTTGGACACTCTCTAATCTGGCATGGCACCTCCCGGGATCATGTGCAAGTTTCATCTAGCTCAAGTGATATTACTAGCTAGCTTCCATTCACCGTATACAAAGAAGTCACCTGTCATATACCTAAAGAAACAAAAACCATTATTGTGGATTGACGCAATTGGTGTAAATTATTAAGGATTAGATTGGCTGATCATGAGTTGCAAGCCGTGCGTACAGCGCGCAGACCTCAAAGCACTGTCCCCGAGCAGGCTGAATTCAAGCCAGTGCTAGATTCGTCGAGCTTGGTTTTATTCATACCTCACCCTCCATTTCCGTTCACTTGCATAAGTTATTGCAAATGAAGAGCCTATTTCTTGAGCAAACTGTAAATTTGGCATTTACCCCGTTTCGTTTTTTTCTTCTGATTTTTAAGCCACTTAATTCTTTAACACTGATACACTGATTTTGTTCAATTTGGAAGAGGAAATAGGCGGCCTGGATCCCATGAGAATGAAGATTATCGCTCATTTTATTTCACAGATCGATCGGCTCACTCTCGTATGGCAAATCTCCCAAACAATAAGCCACCAAAAGAGGAATCACTATCACTCTCCCCGGCTACGACTATACTATAATTAAAACATGGGATTAGTCTTAACGAATCATGTACATGCTCCACCGATGCCACCAAAATTCGACCACCAGGTAACTTCATCGATCAAGGGTGCAATGATAGGGAATTATGATCATTAACAACATATGCTAACACATCATGGATGAACTCGCAATGATTTTGAATTTTGAGCCTTGCAAATAAAAGACATGGAGCTGAATGCTGATTTTCGACTCCGCAGTCGTATCGCTTGTCCCAGTGCAAAGTCCACCTCGTCAAGATGGCAACAGTATAACATCTCCAGAGCTGTGCCTGACAAGCTAATAAAATTCCATAACCATAAAGAAAAATTACTTCGATAATTAGATGCAATTGCTAGTTAACGGGCGACACGTACAAGAATTAAAGGGTTGAAGTCTTAATAGCATGGACGACTAACTGCCTGCCATTTGACTAAAACCATGTAACTCATCGTGAAGGCAAATGAAAATCAAGAAAAATCTAAAAGCTTGCATTGCTCATTCACATTCAGAATGAAATCAGAGAGCACACAAATGTGTCAGCAATAAAATGTTCCATTATTTTTTTAAAACAAAAAAAAAAAAAAAGAAGTGCAATCTTAACGTATGCGTATGGAAACCACCAACATGGTCGTCACCTATCTGATCCAAACTGATGAAACTTTCAGCAACACTTTTTGTTAAGTCCCAGCTATGGAGCTAATGCAGTATTTTCTCCAACAGTCACCAAAATTCAATAAGCACTTCAATTTACACCAAATGAACCCAGATACAATTATGGTACACAAGCCTTCCCAGTGGTTTGGTCTACACCTTGGGAAGGACTCTCTTTCTCCTCTCCTATCATTGTGTTGTACAACTCGCTGCATACACTTTCAGCCTGCAATTCAAACAAAGAAGATATCTTGCTGACCTGGTCAATATAGAGGAATTAGAGGGTCTGTTTGCACAAAGCGTTGAACACAAGCAAAGGACTATCACAGGTCCGAGCCTTTCATCAGGCATGACATTTGAATATGCTTGCCGCAGTCTTGAACACCAAACCATGCCACTTGCAGGGGTGATCAATTGCCACGACTCATCTTGCAGCAAGATAGGATTATCTGGCCTTTTCTCTATAGAATAAATGATCGTCAAAAGCATAGCAAGCAGCATGCATAGGAGGGAAGCAACCTCTTAGTGCATATAGAAAGTATCATCCCTTGGCTCCCAATGACTAATCAGAATCAGTATCTATTGAGAGATACTGACGACGCTTAACAGACCGTGGTTGATGGGGATGTGAGAGAGAATAATCAGACCTTTTGGTATTTGAATTTGTTCTGTTGACTCTCTCATCATTCATGCTAAGAAGCAACGAAGCTGCATCCATGGATTAAACATAAACGAATATCAAGATGTGTCACAAAAGCACAAGATTAATAAAATCAACAATGAACAAGGTTTTCAGTCAACAAACTTGTAAATATAATTCATAGTTGGAAGGTTAAAAAAAAAACTCTTGAAGGCATGACCAACACAGACGCAGAAGGCTAGGGATTATTAATAAATAATAGAGCAATATAGATCATGAAATTAGAAAGCAATAGCACACGCACAAATAATAGATATGTTGTATCCTCATGTAATAGAAGTACATAAGAGATGAAAGAGTGACCTTAACAATTTAGGATTTCAATAGTGCAGAAACACTGAATAGGGACACACACAACACAACACTTGAAAAAGGACGTTCCTACACGAAAATACACATTGCTGTAGTGCCCACACTCGGAAGAAAAAGGGATTCTAGGTTCAAGTCTTAGGTGGTGCAACCAAGTATTTGGATCTCTGCAACTTTAACCAGGTGGTCTCCCTCCAAATCCTTCAAGGGCAAAAAAGAAAGCAAGAAGAGAAGAGGAGGGGGGGGGGGGGGGGGGGGGGGGGGGGCATATTACTATTTCTTCAACGTATTATGGCATTAGATACAAGCTTTTGAACAAGTAATGCAGACTAATCAACCTAATATAATGTCTAAGATTATGCATTAACAATCTTACAATATTGCATTGAAAAGAGGTTTTATCGTGTAGAGCTAATGGTCAGACAATTCATCATGTGTGATGCACCTCTAGCTAACAACAAGCAGGTTCAGCAATTGAAGCATGTGGCAACCGTTCAAAGTTGGAAGTAGCTATGTGATAGACAGTGTTATTAATGTTTTAGTCAATAAACATGAATCAAAAATGATGTGAGATGCAAAGAAGAGCTACAAACCAGCATCTTCTAATGGCTCTGTCCTGCTTTCCTTTGATGCTAACTGTTGGACTGGATTCAGCCCATTTGCAGAAGCAGATCCACCATGACCTCCGCCAGCAGCAAGTGTAAGGGATATCCAATCATCAGAATGGACCCCATTTTGCATTTCAGTATGATTGCGTAAATCAGGTTGTGTAGTAACATCAGCTGGTCGGCTAGGAAGGAAAATCTGCAGAGAAGTGTCATCGCCACCGAATGCTAGGGGATTATCAACCAAGCTTCCATTCATATCAGTATTAGAATGACAGTTTGAAAGATCTTGGACACGAGAAGCATCCCCTAAAGCACCATCTGATGCCAAACCATAGCCATTGATTGTTGAATCAACCAAGGCATCTGGAACATCAGCATCAGTTCCGAATAGCTGGAAGCCTGGTCCTGTCTGAGGGCATGTCTGCATTGGCCAGAGTGGCATCTCAAAATCATCACCATTATTGTTAAATACACCAACACCTGAAGGTCCACCAGTTCCCAGTCCAAGGTCTTCAGGATATCTTTCTGAAACTCCAGGATGGTTTGCAGGAAAAGGTATCGCCCCAAAACCAGCTGGACCAGTGTCATAGGCATTTTCAGGAGAAATCATTGTAAGATTATCTTCATCAGAGTCACTAAGGACAATGATATCTGGATCCTTTAATGTCACAGGAGGGATTCTATCCCCAACACCGTATGGATCAAAATTGAATGGAAAAGAATCAAGCTCATGACCATTATTCAGAGACAAATCAAACTGCCCCCCACCTTCTTGATTGACACTTGGATCTTCTCCATCTCTGAAACTTCCAGTGGGACTACTGCTCATAGCTATGTTCTGGCAGTGATTGTCAAGTTTACCTAGATCATGACTTCCAGAAGATGGCGGTTTCACATCTTCAGGTCCGCTAACTTCCCATATTCCATTGCAATTGCTTTTGATTCCTAATCTCAAACCTGAGCGCCCTTCTGAAGTACCATCCTGCTTAACCTGCCTCAAGTTCTCCAAGTCAGGTTTTACTTCTGTATCCATTGCGGCACAAAGGGTACCATCAGGCAGGTGCCAATGAGAAAGCTCCCTGAATTCACCTTCAATCTTTGCACGCCAACAACCATCAGGCTTCACATCAATTTCATTTACATCTTCTCCACAATTTTGCAACTGTCACCGAAAGAAAATAGTAAGAACAGAAGTCCAACATGTACATCAACAAACTCAGGAGAGAACAATTCCAGGGAAATCTACCAGCGATGTGATTCGATTGAAATATGGGTCAATGATGATCTTTTCAAGAGAGTAGTTATTGAGACATACTGGACATTGCCACTGCATGAAAGCAAAAGAATCTCTGAGAAACAGAAAGAAAAAAGAAATAGGCAGATTACTGAGGAAAAATTGCAACCTTCCGAGAGCGTTGATTGAGTTCGACAAATGTTTCTAAATCAAAACAGCCCATGTGGACACAAGGCTTAAACCTGCCTGCAATCTTGATTCGAGACCCACTATTCTGAAATCAGTAAGAAAGGAAAAAGAGAACGGTCAGCCTTCCCAAAGGTGAACTGTGATAAAAAAAAAAAAAAGCAAAAATAAATTCAACTCTCGTTGTTTATTGGACAAAAGAATTTCTGCTCTCTCTCTCTACCATTAAATGTAAGGCACATCCATCAAACAAAATAATCAGTACCAGTACTATAACGAACTAGAAGCACGAGGATACAGATGCAAGATAATGAAAGTTCTCCTCATGCATTACTGTAGACTTGGCAGAACAGATACGTTCTTTGGTCTAATGTTGGCTAAACTGATTTTCCTACCAATTATGCCAGTCCCTCTGTGTGGAGATAAAAGACAATAAATAAAAATTATCGTAGGGAGCCACACACTGCTGCATACTTTGCAATTAATGTCCAGATTAGAAATTCACGGATCATGCAAGACAAAAACTTGTGATTATACAACCTCTGGCAGGCAGTTTAACTTTAACCAGACAGAGATTGACAACCACAGAAGCAGCAATGTACCATAATTCCTTCCCTTTTTCAGTAGGTCATTCCTGGTAATCAGCATTAGCAAGACCAGTAAAATGGATCCCACAGCAACATGAAGCAAATCAAAAAAATGAACGGCAGCGGTACATATGCTGCTCCAAGATGGGTAAAGAGTTGCAGCACCTATATGCGCAAAAAATTTATACTGCCACTTACGGGACAACGGAGATTGACAGTGACAGAATCAGCAACCACTTCTAGATCACTGTCACTATCTGCATTCTCTGTAGTATTTCCACCACCAATGCAACGACGAACACGAGCAAGAGCATCCTCAAAATGCTCACCATCTGCTTCCTTCGGTATCATGTTGAGGACCTGAAACCAGTTCCTTTAATAATGAGAAGCAGCATATTTGCAAACAGATATTTGTTCAACAGAAATGATAAACACCCAGAGGTTCTGAATAAGGAATATTTGAGGTATTGTCCAGAAAGGATAAGGAAAATCAGGGAGACCATGAAAGATTACCTCCCCCCACCAGAGTTAAAAAAGGGTATTTTATTACTTATAATAGTTTTGATGATTTACAAAGATACAAACATGGCATTAACAAGAGAGTGGGGATTAGGTGCATGCACTGCACTTTTACTACAGGAACCCAGTACTAAAAATAGTGTTGCTTAAAGCATCTTGATAATTAGAGAATCTTAACAACATGATTAATTTCATTATCGAAGTGGATTTACCCTTCTGTAATAATCCACTACTCCTGACATTCAAAAGTAGGTTTTTGACAAATTCCTAAAATGCTGGTCATGTTGACAAATTCCAGAGTGGAATATCATCAAGACAATTGCAGCATATAAGTGAAGTATCAGCCACACCAAATGGTGGAAATAACAGAAATAAGGGATGTATTGATAACCCCAACGAATGAAAAGCCACATGTGTTGCTTTGCAAATGGAACAAAACGAATGGGGAAAGGGACGAAGATAAGTTCTTCACTGCCCTCCTGCCAGTCCACTTCTCATCCTTCCATCACCTTGGTAACACTCCGCTTGCAGCCAGTTGGATAAGTACCCCACCCTTTTAGCTTCCTTCATCTGTTTTTGCTCTTCCTCACTTCTCTTATTTCCTATTTCTATCACTCTTGAGTCATGTTTCTTACTAATAGCTAGTCCAACCTGGCAGCTGTAAGGACATGTGCCCCAAAAAATAAAAAACCTCACTTGCTTAACATGTCTGACCCATGTCAGTACACCTTTTCTTTGGGAGATATTTGTCAATCCTGGACCTCCTGATAACATTGACAGCATCTTCCTATTAACTGTGAGTGTGCTGCTCACCGAAACTCCTGATTTTCAACTGATATGCATTTGAAATTACAGTACAAGCCAACAAATAGGCACTTTTCAAAAGAAAAAGAAAAATAACAGAAAACAGATAAGTTTATCTGTTGTTGGCAGGTAATATGCCTAGAACTTTTTGAAGATGCATGCATACAATTTCACATGGTAACTTCTGAAAGCTAGTAAAGGCCAAGCCCAATGTTTTTAAACCCTCCGTCACCATTAAAATAGTTGAAGCATGCAACTATAAAAGAGCATCAACATAAAAGGACATTTATACTTATAAAAGGTAGCCACTGCACTAAGGGGGTAGTTGGTAACCTAAATAGAATCACCATAGCGATCTTAGATCATTGATGACCCTTACTGGTGACCCTAATACCAACATGATTTAATCCTTAGTAATCTAAGATCACCGTATTTGATATGATGTATGTCAATAACTAAAGATCCCTAGTAATCTAAGCTCACCATGTTCAGTGTACCATAAGAATCCTAAATTACCGACTATGAAATACAAAAATTAGCCCTGATTAGTTAACCTCTTTACCTTAAAAAATAACTACCTCTAATATATTTTGCAAGCACCATGATAACTTATCATTATATCATATTATTTATTATTATAATATTTAGATTAAATTATAATATTATTTTTATAATATCATATTATTATATTAAATTATATTATATGAAGTAGACTTGACTATATCCGAATGTAACCAAGCCTAAATCTGATCACCTCTCCCACCCTTGGATCCACAATTCAAGGATCCTAAAGATGGAAAAAGTAAAAAAAAAAAAAAAAAAAGTTGGATGACTCCTAAATTTGTAGGGATCCAACGGTAAGGAAGGTGATCGGATCCTGAACTTGGCTCCATTGCAATGCAGCTAAGTCTACCTCTATATTATATTATTAATAACATTATAGTATAATAATTAAATTATATTATAATATTATGTTATACTAATGTAAATATAATATTATAGACTATAACATAATCATAATATTATAATATTAAATGTTATTATATTAACATAAAATAATATCAAGCATTTTTTTAAATATGAATAAGGGGCAATTTGGTCCTTAAATCCTAGGTTAAGATCACTGTTGGGGGTGATCTTGAATACCCATCCGTAACCCTTATGGATGGATAAGGGATTAAAGAATTGGATGATGATTTCAGAAGTGGGGGAGATGTAAGATCTTCGCCACCTGGGATTACTGAGGTGCAACTAAACACAGCAATTCCATCACCTCACCCTATATCACCGATGATCCTGAATGGATCACCCCATACCAAACACTCCCTCATTCTTTTGTAATTTTTATGTTGTCTAAAAACAGCTTTTGTCAGGTCAGAAATTAAGAATTCCTCTTCCATGGAGGCATCCTGATAAGATTATCAACTTATTCAAAATATTGAGCTTTCCTGACCAAAAATATGTAGAAACTGTAGAAATTATAGAAAAAAATCTATTTTTCTCTTTCAATGAAGATGCCTTTAAGTTCTAAAGAAAACCCACTCATGATGTTTGACATTGACACAGTCAAATTGCTTCGGAGATAAATTCTATCTAACTGATGAGATTTCTCACAACTTCATGATGCAGTCTTAAAAAAGATCAAATAATGATCTTGGTATATTGGATGAAATAAAACGTGATATAAATGGTGTTTGCCTACATATAAACATACTATCAATGCAAATTAAACATGAATGTCCCATAATTCTGGAACTAATGCAAAAGACACATCACTGTGCAACCGTAAAGGCCTTGTTTGGAGGTTTCCAATCTCAAATTTGTAGCTTCAACTTTTCTTAGATTCAAAAGCTATAGAAACCCAAAAAAGATAATGTAATGGAGACTTTACCTTTTCAATATTACTATGAAAATTATTGAGCCACCTAGTAGATGTAAATTCAAGGCATAACAAAATAAACCACAGTTTTTTTCTTTTTTTAAAAAAAGAACACTGCTTGATCTATGCACAGCAATGGACCAAATGATTACATATATCGATCTGAATTCAATAGCTGATATTCTGACAGTAAATATGCAAATCCAAACACAATTATTAATGACTAATGCCCAGTAAAAGCATCCAATGCTAAGAACCCACAGCTACCAAGGAATTATATCAGAACACCCAATGCTAAATCATGTGAAAAAAAAATGCAAGTGCAGTGCATGTGATTAGCTTTAATGGATGGAGTATCTGATAGCTGCTTGGGATAATGATTGGTGCTAAACATGTTAGGTCATCACAAGTGCTTGCCAACACACGGCACAACATGTACCATGCTGGCATGATACCAGCGTCAGTACTGGCACCAGCTTTTGAAAACTTGAGTTAGAATTCCATTTAGAGGCAATATGCACAAAAATAGAATTTGGCCATAAGACTTTGCAGATGTACTTTCATGTTTCCCTCCTCAGATCATCATCTAAAGAAAGGCATGTAATTATGGAAAAATGAGTTGAACGATCTACAGTGATTGAACGAAGGCTGAGTTGCAACAAAGGAGTCCACATTGTAATACAATAAGAATTAAAAGCAGATATTCCCTGCTTCACCCACAACCTGTGATTCAATAGCTAAAGAAAATCAACCTGATATCAACACCTCATGAATGTTTCATAAGGTAAGTAACAGGGAAGTTTCTAAGAAATAGTTCATTTCATTTCATGATTTGTTTGACTCTGAGTAAGCAAAAATAAATTCAAATTACCTGTTGAACTGTCCGTCTCTTTGCAATTCTGATTCCAAAACAGAATATGCGAGAATCACACCGTGATAAACTAATTTTATTAATTCCTTCCCTGCTGCATGTGGTGATCTGAGTAGAAAAATAAGAAAATGCCAAACAAACATTCAGAAAGGAGTGCAGTAAATTGCAACGCAGCTGCTACAACAAGAGGATGCTTAGTGTGAAAAAGAGGAAATGAATTTAAAACAGAGACAAACTGATTTAAGATGGGTACGAAATAGCAAACAGCCTGTAATGACTCAAGGTTTGCAATCTCAGTGTACCCAACCCCAACCTCATACTAAGTGTCGGCAAGATACATTAGTACCGATACTCTATACAAGGGGAGTACTTGGTGTCACCACCCTATAGGTACAGTACTGTAGGCCCTGCACCAGATAGTACATATGGTACACCAAACGATGGTCTGACTGCAAGCAACAATGGTAGTAATTGATGGAGAAAGTCTTCCTGCATCAAGATGGCAAGGTGCTCACCACAGGACCATCATCCCGACCATTGATTCCCAACAACTGTGAGCCTGGTCTACCAACTACTCGCACTGCAATACCTTTTGACAGATTCAGAAAAGAAAAATAAGTAGAAAACAATATATATCTTGAACACATGAGTATCTTCCAGCATTACTAAACCAGATATGGCACAATCATGATTTATATATATGAATAGAATTAGAAAAAACAATAGAGAAGATTTGGGTCGACGATCACTTAATTGTATCGGGAAAAAAAAAACTGCTAAAACAAAATGACATTCCAAATGACAAGTGGAAGGTATAGATGTCTTCATACCATTGACTTGCAACTCTGCATACTGTGGCCATTGCATCCTAAATGGAACTTTATCGTTAAGAAGCACACACCAAACCTGCAAAACAACCGAAATTGCAACAACGATATGATTACCTTCATGTGACACTTGCAATGTCAACAACTTTTTCCCCTACTAAAGGATATCTATCAGGCTGCCAATAGAAATCAATAAATATACATTTTACTCTTCATGCTACCGTTACCTTTAGGTTCTATATATAAAACAGGAAAAAATATCATTGTTGTCACAGATGCAAAATTGATCCTTAAAAAATCCTGTTAGTATATATCACATCATTAAAACATAATACGAGCAGATAGGACAGTGGATATAAATACAAACGGTGATATCTTTTCTGATTTGTTTTAAACATCAGAAATAAGGGTAAAGAAATAAGAGAAGAGCCAAGATTAAATTGAAATTTAAATGAATATCAAGTGAGCAACCATCACATATGGACTTCAATTTCCAACAACCACAGGCCCATGTATATCCAAGAAAGGAACACCATGTTGACTTAGTATAGACATGTAACACAATGCAATTCCATAAGTCATTTTAGTCAATTCCAATATAGAAACATACATATGCACCCACTGCCAGCAGAACAAAAAAAAAAAAAAAAGATGACCTAATGTTATTATCATCATCAAAACATCATTATTGGATTTGATAAACAAACTCTTCTCTTTCCCTTCCTTTTGGCTCTTAACAAAGTATGCTTCCTCATCAACTAGTTAAATCTACACAACATCCTGATACAGAATTTTCTTGCTTCACAAAGAAACATAATTCAATTTTGAAGATAACCAACAAAATGTGTTTTGGCCTTATGACCACACAAACTTAATATTCCTTTCAAGTAGAGAAATAAAGAATAAATGAATCAGATTTTCAAAAAAATGGTTGCAAATATATGAAAACTGAACGCTAGGTTTTAGCTCTGAAAACACTGAAATTTCACTAAACTTCTTGAAAGTTCAAAACCCAATGGAGACTGCAAATTTAATGTCACTAAATACGCTCACCCATGATGCGCATAACAAACTCACATTTTATAGATACAAAGGGATGGTTCTCACTTATGCATTTAAATCAAAAATCAAAAATATATGACTAAGATGCATCTGGAAGGGATTTAAATAAATAAACTGCTTGACTACTTGGTGACAATCACCAGAATAGACCTGTCAACTTGAAAAGATGAAAATGTCAGCCAACTTTATTCACGCAATTATCAGTAAAATGAGAAGTATTGAATTTGAAATTTTATTGCTAAATGTTCATTGTCTAAGATATGCAAAGTTCTGACAAAAGAAAACAAATAGTACTTCATTTTAGTTATTACTTTATAATTTGAAGAAAAGAAATTGTTGGACCATATGGACATTACATAAGCAAACCATAATTTTTAACTACTAGAGCTCAATCAATCTTTAACAAAAATTTAACATCAAATTCTTCAAATGAACTGGTACCATCAATGTTGTAATGGCTTTAATGGTTTGCCATAAAGAACTGACTAAAACAAGGAGTAATCTAGAGTGGAAAATATGAATGCAGAAACTGACCTGAAGATCATATTCAGGTTTCTGCAACATTTCTCTCTCTCCTCTTGACAACTGAAATGTTCTCTCCACATTTTGTACAGTGTTTGCATTTGATCTGTAACCCATGCCCAAAAAAAAAAAAAGACATAACAAAACAAATAGATTGGCGACCTCCAACTCCATAGCATGTACAAGATGAATGCAACATAAAGCATCAGTCGGCAGAGGTCCAATGATTGAAGCATAAAATACAACTTTTTTTCCAGAATCTTACAGTCAAATCGAGCCAAATTGTATAACATATAACACACATACACACAAACACATTACCTTTCTCCACGTATACTAGCATGCAATTTTTTTTGGGGGGGGGGGGGGGGGGGGGGGGAAACTTATCCATTTTAAATTTTAATCTGCACTAATCATGAATTTGTAGAATTCTAATTTGGGTAGATGAAAATATTTATCTACATATAACTTGCAGCAGTAATCCACTTGGGTACACAAACATCAATATTCCTAGATTATGAGTACCATCTCAACTGAATCAAAAGGTTTAAATAGACCAAAAAGTCCAAGTCTTTGAAAGCAGGCTTATAATATTCTTCATATTATCTAATAGTTCTTATGACCTTTTTGTTTGCCAAACAGTATTCCAATTTATTTTCCCAAGTTTACAATATTCTTCAAATTATCTAATTGATCTTATGAATTTTTTGTTTGTCAAACAATATTCCAACTTATTTTCCCAACCAGATAGTGCACACAACAATTAGCTATTTGAGAATTAGTCACAACTTCTTCATGAAACTCAAGCAAATTTTATCCCAAAAAGATCTTCTAATGATGCTTTTTCTTCTTGTTGCCTTTTCATAGCCTTTATCCACATGCACCAGCATGCAAGAGGGAAAAAAAAAAAAACATATTTATCCATTTATAATCTTAACCACAGTCTAATCATGAATTCTCACCCAAAAAGATATAGAACTAGAGAAAAGATAGTGCTTAAAAACACATGATATATTGGCAAATGTTGCCTCTAACTCATACAGCAGATCATATTGTATGCAACACTCACCCTTCGGCTATGATGCCTAAAGACGTCAACTTTACAGGAAGTAAGGGATGCTGCCCTATTGTCACCCAGAATCTGCACATTGCAAAAGATGACACTAATCAACAAACTATCCACTTGTGTATTTAAAAAAAGCCATAAAAACGTATGAAGCATATCTAAAATACACCATAACGAAATGTGTTCTTATACACAGACCCACTAGAGAACTGTTGAATAAATAGCACAGCCATCAATTTAGTCTGAAAATTTAGCCCATGCTACATGCTGAAAACTTAAAATTATGATTAATTTAAGATCCACAGATCAAAACTCTGGGAAGACCGACACAATTTTAAATCCATAGACAAAACTCAGGGATGGCCAACGCTAGAGCTTGGCAAGCATGATTCATAATTTTACTTCTAATAAAACAATTATACCTAAAAAAGAAAGGCCTTTCTTGAAGTTTCTAAGAATATTCCCCAACCTTACCAAACCAAATTTCCATGGGCATTCCATGCATACTTTCTTCTTCAGACTGACTCATCTCTTTTGCACCATAATTATCATCTCAAGAACAAAACACTAAAAGACACCTTACCTAGACTAGGCAGAAATTGTCAAGCTCTAAAAGGCTCTTGATCAAACCAAATTCAAAAGAACCATTCTAAACAGAGAAAGCTCCCATAGAGTTAGAGTACTTAAGGTTATAGGAGAAGAACTAAGTAGCCTGGCTTCAATGTAGATTGGGGAAAAAAAGAATCATGAGAACAAAGGATGGATAACTTTGCAGTGAAAGTGACAAGCTTTGAACACAGAAATATAATTTCTCGCTCATCTAAACTCAACTAGTATCCTAAATCTAATAAAAGAAACATACTATTTACTGATTAACCAGTACGGTATGTGCATTATGTTTTTCAATTAGACCCAATGCATAACTAACATAAAGCAGCTGATATCAAATTAAGTTTAAAAAAAAAAAAGAGATACAAAAACCCAAAAGAGAATTGAAATATTTTGAAGAGGTAAAATAACAATGAAGACCACCAAAATTAACCAATTTACTTACAATAGATCCAAGCTATGTGGCTAAATACAAAGATGTGAATCACACTGACTTGCCATGCAGCATAGCTCCATGATATGCTACAGTATATATTTGAGCCACGTTGCTAATGTACTGCCTAACAACTAGACTCCTAATTAAAAATAATTAGTGAAGACAGCAGATTCTATAAGGATGGTGAACCACAAAGAAATGGACAGTAAAACTATAAAATCAATATCCCAACAAAAATGTGCTACATCGGCTTGATAAAAGGAAGAAAAGGCTGATAATGAAAAAGTTGTACACCTTACAGCCAAATCTTAAACGATACATATGCTACAAGTAGAACATCAGTTTCCTTAAAAGATAACCAACATAATCTACAATAAATATATAAATTTTTATAGGTAATTATGTTCTCAGTCACTTTATATTGAGACAAAACTTGTTGCATCCATCCATATACAGATACGTAACAAGTACACATGGGGACCAGCTGCTCATTGTATAAGAAATCCCAAAAGAGGAAAATAACACATACGGGTCAGCCCTATTGAGTCGACATAGTTCACAATAAAAGTGAGGTGGTAGTTCAGGTGAAACACCCTCCAGAGGATTCTCCGGTATAATTACACAATTGATGTGCTGCCAAACTTGACATCGGGGATCTTCACACTGCAATCATCAAAACTATCATTGATGAGAAAATAAAAAGTGAAGCTAAAAAAAATAAAGTAAAACTGTTACAAGTTAATATTAAGCTGCAGCCAACAAATCTGCATCTGAGATGAAACTAAAAGGAATGGATAAAACAAAAAGAAAATATTTAATGGTGATAACATAGGGACTAAAAGCATCAAACAATGAACTGAAAAGGAAGTTGGCTTAGAAATACCCCTTCAAATAATTTGAGAATAAACTTAAGAAAATAAATGTAAAAGAACCATGAAGCAAACAGCGGCTATTCACTATACTAGATATGGAAGCTTCCCAACTTAGTGATGTATGCCATTGACAATGTAAAGGTTACCCAATTCTCATATGCCAATCAATGCAAAATAGAAGCATAAAAACTAGCTTGATGGATATTTAAAAAAAAAAGAACTGGCCATCATGGTAAACAACCATGAAGAAAAAGCCAATACTACAAGTTTCCTCAAGTATTTTCCTGAAGCATACAACATTGAGATTTCTACTAGCTTGCAGACAGAAAGCATACGGTAATATCACTTTCAGCTCCAATAACTTTATTATAAGATTAAAACTAATACATGAAGACTCTGGAACATCTGCTGAACCCATCTATTAAAGGCCCATGACTCAGGACAGACTATCTGATTGTGAGGAGCTTCAGGATGTCTTAGCAAGTTACTAATTATTATTTCAGCATCAGAACTAGCTATTATATCAGTAACTTACAGCAATATTATCCGAAACATTGTGTGCAGAGATTTAGATACTAATAATTTGGGATGGGTGTCAAAGAATGCAACCAATCTAAAATGTGCTTCTGATGGAAAAAAACAGGAAAAAGAGATGGTAATTGCATGACACTGCAGAGTCTCACAATTGTAGCAGCACAACTCTGGCACCTATATGCTCCAATATCCGTTTGCTACTCTATGCCTACACTCAAAATGATCCTTAAACACTGAATTTCAGTTCCCTTGAACAACCAAGAACATCTGCATCCAATTCCACTTGGCACACAATCATGAAAAAGAATCTGATAATGATTCAGACATCACCCAAGATATGTAATCCAAATTGTTCTATAGAGTTCATTATAAAAGTATCAGAGGCTTATTTGCAACACGTTGTCTTTGAGTATGAGAAATTGGAGTTCAGTTTATTGAGATCATATGATTCTTGATGAAAAGTTAAGCTTGAGATATCATAAATTTGCAATCTGATTAGTAGCAGTCTATGCAAAAGATTTAATAACACATGTAAAAGTGAATAAGATTAAGCTTGTATTCTTTAAGGAGATATTTTACAGTGTACAAGCCAATGACAAAAAGTGGCAAATACACCCTTTAAAAGGATAAGTACTATACGCAAGAAAACAAGTAATGGGAACAAAAGGGAATGAAAGCTAAATTAGATAAAAAGAGAGTCAAAGGAAAAGACAGGTTATCAGGCACATGATACATCCATAGTCCAAGCATTATCCTCTATTATTCAAAAGATGTATCAGAGAGAAATGATAAACAATCCTTATAAGTTGTCATAGTATAGCTGTTATTGCATCAATTATGGGCCATTAACTCAGAATAACGATATGAAACAAGAGTCCATAAACTAAAACTTACAGAACATGTATAGAAACATAGGCCATAAATCAGAAAAGTGACTAATACATCATTTATAAAGAGGGAGTGAACTAATGCATGTAGAAGAAAAGAGAGTTAGAGGTATCCAGAAATTCGCATGAGAGGAAAGAATGGAGAGAAACTTAATATTTTTACATCTTACAAAAAGTATGGTCCTAAATTGAGCAAAATAGAGAAAAAAAAAATGATTCATTTAGCCCATCCCAACTAGTTTCAGATTAAGGCTTTATTATTGTTGTTATAGTACCATTAAACAATTGATTTGGAAAATTTATGAGTCTAGAGAAGTACTTTGAGAATTTAAACAGAAGTTCTATAAATCTCAAGCAAACTGTTAGATAAATAGATTATGAGAACAGACCAACTATAGGTGAGAATTCGCATTTCAATACTAAACTTGTCATGTGCAACAGCAAGAACATGCATATATATATATATATATATATATATATATATATATAATGCACAGACATATAGAGAGAGGGCTAGACTTGGCTACATTCAAATATAATTAAGCTTGGATCCGATCACCTCTGCCACTCTTGGTCCACACGGTCATGGATTCCAAAGATGAAAAAAAAGGAAATGATAGGGTGGCTCCAAGATCCATGTGGATCCAAGAGTGGAAAAGGTGACCGGATCTTAGCGAGTGTAGCCCAAATTCGGTCACCCTTTCCACCCTTGGATCCACATGAATGCCGGAGCTATCCCACCTTTTTCATTTTGAAATCTATGAATCATGTGGATCCCAAAGTGGGGGAGGTAACAGTGACTGGATCTAGACTTGGCTATATCTAAATAACCAAATCTAGCCACAACACACACACACACACACAATACTGGTTCTAAATAGAGGCACAGTCTAAATCTTAACTTTTTTGGTGCTTGCAACATTAAGCAGAAGTCCAGATTATTTTAGAAAAGTAGGATCCTTTACAGATTGCATTGGATGGACATGAACAAAGAAATCATGTTTCAGCATTGTTTGGATGCCTTCACATAATATGATACCAAATCAGTAATTATATTCTGAATGGTTAATTTTACAATCTCTTTACCAGGATCTTCGCTATAAGTAAACCATTATTAGTACTCCTCATTCTCATTTTCACAAGGCTCTGTTTTCTGATCCAATGACTAGTGATAAATATACAGATGAATCAAAAAGTAAGTGAAAGCCAAGGGCATCTACATGACCCATCAAAGAATGATGCAAAGATAAGTATTTTAGACCTCATATATGTGATAGAAAAGACTGGTCCCATAAATTAAATCATGAGGCAGATGGGACAGTCTTTATGAGATCTGCAACAACACACATTAGTCAACAAGATGCAAAACAATATTAAAGATGCATCTGGTTGGACAAGTAGAACCATGTTCCAGTTGTGACATGCAAACAAACCCAAATAACTCGATATGGATTGGTATTCCTCATAGATATATAAATTAAAACACCACAACATGTTTACTCTCAAAAAGATTAACAACAACCAATGAGACCTCACGTCCCAAGTACAAGAGCTTAGCTCTATAGCATCTACCATGCCATTCTCCGCTATCAAGAGCAAAATCCAAAACCAACTTAACCTTTTTCAAGAAAACATCTCACAAATTTACATCTTGGACCTCAAAAGTAATAATAAAAAATAGTAGTAGTAGTAGTAGTAGTAGTAAATATTTTCTTCTTCATTTCCAATCTATCAAATTTACATGCTACAACTATTAGGCTGACATCTATGACTAAACAGAATAATTAATGTGCAATGCAACTGTAAACAAGCTTGGGAATGTACATGATAATGTGAAAATAACTTTGATGACCCACCTAGCTGTCAACAGCCAATGAAAATGATGCTGCCTAAGATTGCACTTGGATACAATGAAAAGCATAAATAAGCAGCATTACCTTAATCATTGACTCTGTAACCAAAGAACTGCCACAGAAGCAACGAACCTTCATATCCAACTGATAAGAATCATCCATTTCCTCTTTAGGCTTCACATGATTGAAATCTGAGCCACTGTGGCTTTTAGATGCTAAATCTGTAGCACCATGAACTTGCATTTTTCTGGAAGGAGCATTTGGCATACACCAAAACATATTGTAAATGGTATTCGCAACAACAGAAAGGCAATGTCTTTCATAATGTAAATGATAAGTTAAACATACTAATATATTTAATAATGTAATCTGATAAAAATTTTATAGAAAGTTAAAGCTAAAAGTGAAGGTCACCTGTATGTATCATCAATAATTTTTGCCACCTTTTCTTTTCCAATAGAATTTTTCCTTCCCCAACCCTGAGATCTGGAAACTGTGAAAGAAGACAAACGTGCACTTGATGAGAATCTAATTGAGGATAAGGAGGAGGTGGGGTGGGAGAACCCCTAAAGTTCATAACAACAGCATCAAGAGCAGTGTTGCATGGACACAAACAATAGAACTGGATTTGGATAAGTGTCCAAGTATCTGACTTGGCAAGAGGGAGAAGAAGAAATATAGAGATCCCTCGAAAAAAATAGTGTTAAAAAATATGATATATTTAGATATCATATAAAAATATCAAAAGATATTATATATTCAAATATCATATACAAAAATATCAAAAGATATTATTTGTTGAATTCTTCTGACATACATGTTTCTCATTCAAACATCCCATTTTGCAAGATTATTTGAGTAGATATGTTATCCACCAATCCCTAAACAGAACAAAACCTCACTTATTAACATTATTACAGGGAGGTCAAATTTATTATGGAAGAATCCATATCTCTGCCAAATTTTAAAAGCTGCAACTAGAAAAAACATTTGATGAGCATCCAAGTGTCTGACGCATATTAAATCAGATACATCCTGACACAAATCTTCATAATATTCAGGTAAATCTTCATAATATTCAGGTAATTCCGATAATATAAGCCAAGAGTTCTGAAAATGTGCCACATACTAACATTATAACTATGGCCTGATCAACAGAACACCAAAATCTCATATTTTACAAACTTTCTTTTTGAAATTTTCTCATCTTGCCATGGTAGCAAAAAGAGAGAGCTTCATGAACCTTGGGATGTAATGCCATCCAGAACAGCACAAATGGAAGGTCAAACTCCAAAGACCAATTCAGGCGCAGGAGACCCAGCTATACTTAGGTACAGGTCCCTATTCTAGTGGTCACGATCACTGCCTTCCAGCGGTAGGTAAAAAGTGGGTAACAAGTGAAGGACTTGTACAATACATAGGAAAAGAGAGAAGGAGAGGTTATTAAAAGCAAATGTGCGATTCCTTGATTGATAGAGCCTCCTATCTCAGAATCCTGGAGTTTTTTGCTTTTAAAAATTTTAAGGGTATTTTCCTTTCTTGGCTTGCCTTAATGGTGTACAAAGAGAGGCATATATCAGTCAATGCTCTGAGATATTTTCCTCTAAGCACCATCACTTAGGAAAGCATGAAAGTTCGGGTGCTAAAAATGCAAACAATGGGACAGATGCACATGCACATAGTTGTCTGAATCCATGCTTCAAGTCAATATGTTTGATCGAGCAAAGATAGTTCAAAACACAACACTTTTTATTTATTATTTACTCTTTTTTTTCTTTTCTTTTTGGCGCAACTTTTTTTTTTTTTTTTTTGGGGGGGGGGGGGGGG
This sequence comes from Calamus simplicifolius, assembly GCA_900491605.1. Taxonomy (NCBI): domain Eukaryota; kingdom Viridiplantae; phylum Streptophyta; class Magnoliopsida; order Arecales; family Arecaceae; genus Calamus; species Calamus simplicifolius. The sequence goes on from UESW01003891.1 coordinate 1,516,708, forward strand.
GGGGTGCTTAACATAAAAACATGCATAGTTCTAATTGAAATAGCAAAGATACATGAACAAAAAGGATACTAAGAAAAACATAAGAAATCAATTACCTAAATATAGCAGGGATTAAAAACAGTCAACCAAAAATGAGACAACACTAAAACCATATGATCAATAAACACACAGCCATCTGAACAAAACTACCCTCATACCAGAAAAGTACAAATAGCAGCAACAGCAGCCAGAAGAAGGATTGAATAGAATTGAATATGATGTTTCACAAATAATAAAGAACTTTTAATTGTACAAAAAGGAAAAACATATTCTCGAATTACAACCTAAAATTGCTGAAAAAGAAAATATATCAATAATTCAAATATGCTGACATATGTCATTTCACTGATAAAGAATTGATCAGAATCAAATCTCAGATATTATAAAACAGAAAAGTCACTCAAGAATATCAGTACCTTGTTCATCTGATAATAATGCCAAATCCTATCAATAAGATCCTGCATTGCATTCAACCACAAAAAAAGACAAATCAAAGATAACGCCAAAATGATGCAAAAGCATCTATAGAAAAGTACATGAGGAAACAGAACAAGTATAATCACACAAATAAGCAGTAATAATAAGTTAACATTATAACTTAGTATATCCAACTATTCAAAAATATATAAGTCAACACAAAGGATTGAGCCTCACGCCCAAATCAATAATTTTAATATTAAGTGTTCTATTATAACTACTATTAAAAAAGAAGCAGCACCATAAAATAGTACATAAACAATTACTGTGCCAAACAATCACCATATTCTAGCTTTTCTTATACAATTAATTTACCATTTAATTTATTAAAATAAGAATTTGAAATGAAAGACCATTTGATTTTGAAAAAAAGAAGTCAAATGGTACCAGCAAAAAAGGAATCTAACCATCAATATCTGCATGTATTTGATAAATTATATCAGAAATATTTCAGATGATTCATATATTGCAACTAATTCAAATAACCAAAGTATATCACAAAACAAGTTTTTGACACAACAGACAATACTATTCCCCTCCAAATACTGTTTCTTATCATAGATTCCTTCAATATCCAAAGACAATCTCAGACTCGAAGCACTACCAATTGCAGCATTTTTTAACTATAGTCATTCCAGATACCATCTCTATCACAGAAAGAAACAACTGAATAAATATATATAAAAAGGGAGAAAATTGCTAACCTGTTTTTTCCCTTGCTTTCCTAGACCCAGTTGAGTCAGGACATCTTTAAGCTCCTTAATTCTAAAGTACGCCAATTTATCCTGATGAAAAATTTTGCAGCATGATTATTTAAACCAAAAACATCCCATTGCAGGATGTTTAGATTGTACATAAGATGTACCATATCAGAAATACAACATGTCTCAGAAAGCAGAGGTTCATGTTCATAGTAGGTCCAAATTACAAAAATTAAACCATTCATCCAAGATATATGTGTCATGCAACATGTTAAATGAAACAAATAAAAGCAAAGAACCTGAATTCTCCCAAGAAAATCACAGATTGATAAAGAAAGAAATCTTGGTCTTGATGCAGTGACTAAGAGTGTATAATACATATTACACTGCATGATAAAGTAATTTGTACCACTCTCAACACTGGTTTGCCCTTTAGCAACAGAGCCTCTGTGTGTGTGTGGATTGCCCAAGTTAACAGAGAATTAACTTCCAAGTTAGAAAAACAGATAGTAAACTTAGACCATTGATATTTCCAATAGCCAAACACACCCCTGGGAAACAGAAATGGGTGATTTATCGCTTTCTGCATAAAAATCAGTACACTCAGTACTGGTCAAACAATTTTCTCAACACATGCCAATTTATTCCTATTGGCAGGGCGCTATCACTGCACATTCAGTACTGATCAAGTTGGCATATTCCAAACTTTCTTTTGAAGAAAAAGAAGAATAAAAATATCACACCACTAACCTATCCATAAATAAAAAAACTTTGAGCTAAACAAGAAAACTAAGCAGATGAACAAAGGCATTAGCATACAAGGAAGGACCACCTGCCAAGGCATTCAAAACTAACAAAATCAGCTCAAGTCATAGTACTTTCAGTTCAACAGACCAGAGAAGACCATTGCAACTGTCTAAGTTGAATTTAAACATAAAAATTCTCACTGTGAATCCTGTTATGGAGACAAGTAACCAAGGAAAACCCTAAAATAGCCCGTTTGAACCAAAAATAAATCAAAAAGCAAATCCAGCTAACATGGTCAGCAATTAGCATTGGTGAATTTAAATAAAAAATTCCACCACAAAACGAAATTTAAAATTGGAACAATTCCCCTTTGATAGCACTAGAATTCATAACAAAAACGATTTTCAGGCAGAAGAAAAAAGAGTTGCAGATATATGGAAGAAGACATTACCTTGCAACTCGGCACCAAATCCATCGATCCAAATCCTGCAATCCAGCCACCAGAAGACCAAAATTTTAGCCTACCGACGCCTCAATTGACCAACCTCCGTTCCCAAAACCGATGCCAATCCAATCCAAAATCAAAATTCAGTCAAGATAAACAGATCCCCAACTCTATCCAATCCTCACTCAGCGAAATCGGGAGCGCAAAGACCGATACAGCGATCCCGAGCCAGGGCTTGATCGAACAGCAGAGAATTCGCTCCAAGATACCCTAGGCGGTACGATAAGAGCATTAACAGACCACTGGAACAAGATGGATGGATAATTAACAGAAACCCTAGAAGAGAAGGCAGGACTTGGTGAGGGGGCGGCGGCGGCGGTGGAGGGGGTGGCGGCTTCTCTCTTCGTCACGGTAGCGAGAGAGGGAGAGAGAGAGACGAAGCTCCAATCGGTCGATGGAAATGGTGGCGCTAGCGACGCCGTTGCCCGATCCACAACCCTATGCGGCTGCGATGCAGAAGAAATTGATGCGGACGTATCCTCCGCATTCAAATCGGGTTTGTCACACCCGCACGAATCCGCGCCGTAAGCTCCGTTCTCTCTCTTGCTGCCCGTTCGTCAGTTTTGTCCGCTTTGACTTTTTTAAAGCTATGCCTTGCTTTCCTTTTCTTTTATTATGTTTTATATTATCCTTCGTTGTCGTATTGGGAGTGAGCCAGCGGACGGTTGGGATCGAAGGGTGAGAAGAGTGGTTTGATCATCTGATGACAACTGTACGGCTGACCCCGCCTCCAATAGAACTCTCGGGATGGACAGTTCGTTCCAGCGCTGGGAATCGATTTTTTTTTTATAAAGATATAATTTTTCTTTCATCAATTCGGTAGGCCCGCCCGTAAACGCGCCCTTTCAACTTAAAACTTAAAACTTAAAAGTAAGCATCGCTTTTTTTTCTTCTTTTTTTAATTCCATCTACCTTTACCAACACATTAAATGAGCTCCTAATTAAATTATTATTTTTATATTAACAACTAAAATTTTTTCCATCCATCTTCTCTTGCTTTCATGTAAATATTTACATTTCATAATTATTTTAATAAATTTTTATTTATAATATTTTTAAATCTATCAATAAATATTTTAAAAATTATAATTTAAAGCTTAAAAGATAATGATAATATTAAAATCTTCAAATTAAAATTAAAATTAAAATTAATTCTTTTAATTTTATTTAAATTTTAAATAATTTTTATTTTATTATTAATATTAGATTTGAGCTGTATACAAAAATAATTAGATGCATGATTCAAATGCAAATATAATTCTGGCCCATCTTTAATTAATAAAATATTTTGAATTCAATTCAATTTGATGGCTTATTGTGCCTCATATTTTTTCATAAATGGCAAATAAGATAGTTCTGAGTCCAAAATATTTGAGTTAGCTCTAAATTTAAAATTACATTATGGACATAAAATTATATCAAATCATGATATGATTCAAACCTAATCCGTTCCATTTTCAATCTTGTGCTGCAGATTAAGCGATTTTGATGAACTCGATCTCTCATTCATGGGAGCGATTTCGATGAACTCAGTCTTTTATTCATAAGGGAAATGTATCCTGATGGAGTCTATAAACCCCATGGGCAATGATGATGCACTTGGGTCGGTCAGTCAGCCTCGGCATTGGCCTGTCGGCATTGGCCCATCGGCCTCGGCCAATCAACCTCGACGTTGGCCTATCGGCATCGGCCCATCGGCCTTAGCTCCCGATAGCACCGACTCTACCGTTGGCTTCAGCTTCCGACAGCACCGACTCTGCCCTCGACCTCAACTCCCAACAGCACGGCACCAGCAACCGACTCCCTGCTCCTGGCTCCCTGCTCTTGGTTCTGTCTCCATCTCCATTCAGATTCGGCAACTGTCTCCCAACAGCAAGGCTCCAGCTCCTGACTCCAAGAGCACCATCCCACTCGGGAGCACCATTCAAACTCCATGTCACCGACCTCTACTCTCGGCTTCAGCATGATTATCTTGGCTCTGCTCCGATGCCTCGGCTCTGTGGATCAGGATCATAGTCAGGTCGAGAGGTTCCAAAAGGAGTACTTCCATAAGATCCAACTAATCTCATGGGGGTGGAGGTCACGTGAAGGATGGTTGCATGCGCATGTCCAAGAGCTGCATGCATGAGGGTCCATGTACATGGGGGCCTACGTGCATAGGGAAAAACACTCTTAGCGATATTCTATCAATGACCCCTAACGAAGCTGATGGCTACATCCATTCAACGATGGTAATCAACCTTCCAAAGCACTTTTCGGCCACCCGGTTGCGCCCTCTAGTTGGCTTCCCGGGAAGGACCCGACTTAGTAACCTGTCACGCCCTAGACCCATAGGTGGATTTAGGGATGGCAACTCACCGCATATCAAACATGCAAGGCATTCAAATATAATCACAACATAAAAATATAGTAATTGCAATACCATTCAAAGTCAAGACATATTTAATACAAGCCCAATCAAATAGAATTTAAAAACCCTAAGCTAAAACACACGAAATCAATATATGAAGTTACATCAAAATTTGGGCTTCGAAAGGAGTCTCATTCTATCTCTTTTCCTCATCTATTTTAGTCTACGGCTTTTAAAAATATTATGAGATTTACATGAGATTGCACTCAGTAAGTAATCTATAATAAATATTATAACCATTTTTGCATTTATAGCAAATCAAGTTAACACTTGTCAAGCTTCCATATCTACAAATACATATTAAAAACATACTAAATCTAAGCACATTTATAAAATAATTTTGGAAGCATAGTCATGCAATAATTTTGAAATATACAATGCAATCAAATCCACTGTATCTTTATAACTATCAATTTTTATCTATGTCCCACGATCCTACGCCATATCCGTAAATACTCCACTGGTATATCACTCTTAAATATCTCCTAAGAAGAAGGGTCCTGGTACCAGCATCATGCTATATATCATAACTAGTCACAGCACACCCTACAGATATGTATCCTCCACATATCCCCTGTGGGAGTGGGTCTCATGTCCTTGGTATATCACATCATTTCATGTTATGAAGAACCGCGGCGACACATAGTAGCATATTCCCAAGTATCATAATTATATCTTGCATACAACATATCATGCATCATCACAAGCATAAGCTTCTCACATATACAGTGGTTTGAACATTAGCAATTGCATATAAGTATATCAAATAGTACCAAATGGTTTTGCAAAGTTAAAATAATCATATTCCCATTAGTCGCATATATAAAAGTCATTACTTTAAAAATAACAATAGCTACAAATAACCAGACCAAATAATGAATTGCATACTCATGGTACTATTTAACAATTTCAAAATAGTCAAATCAAATACCACAATTCCATTCTTTCTCATTTCATAAATTAATACAACTATAATTCTAAAATTTACATATTAAATAATTTATAAAATTATAATAATCGGCTTACTTATCTTAGCATGCTAATCCCAAAATGTAAATTAGTTATTTGGACTTCTGGGTACCTACAGATTATTTTACATAATTAAATCTCTAAAAATTGGAATGACAAAGCATTCCCTAAATTCTACCAAGTCTAATCCTGGGCCTAACATTGGGCTTAATTATCTCCAAGAATAATAGTCCAAATGAAAAAATAAAAATTTCTCCAGAAACTAGATTAAAACTGATCCAACCCATATATTCTTTTCTCTATCCCTGGCCCATTACAGGGCCCAAAAATTTGGCCCAAATGGGCTCACAGGTCGGCCCACTCAGCCCAAAACAGGGTCTCCCCTATTTCCATTTTATTTATCTCCCACTCCCCTGGTTCACCCGAACCAGGGGTGGTCGTGCCAGCATCTAGGGTCTCTGCTGGCCTCTCTCTCTCTCTCTTTCTCCCGCAGCACCTTCACTATGCTGGTTGCACGGCCGATCACCACCGGCCGATCGGATCCTCACCGAACGCTCGCTCGGCATCGATGGGGGCCATCACCCGCCTCCTAGGCCTGATGAGGCGGTAGGCACATCGTCGGGCCTATACCAATGCGGGAGCCGATTGGCTCCCTCTAGGAGAAGGCCACCATGGCCCTGTCGCCTTGCTAGGCCTGTACCAATGTGGGAGCCAAACCGGCTCTCGCTCAAGAGAAGGGCCACCATGGCCCTCTACCCCGCTCTTCCTTGCCGATCCCCCATCGGACGTTGCTCTCGGTGTTGGTGGGGCCACCGGCCTCAACTTAAGCCCGGCAAGGCGATGGGTACGCCATCGGACCTAAATCGAGTTCGCCACAGGAGGAGGACCACCATGGCACTCTCTTCATCCCTAACTCACTCTCTGGCATGGTAAAAGGACTTACCGGCTGAAGATGCGGGCGAGAATGAAGGGTAGGGTCCGCCAACGTCCTCCTTTAAAGCCGATGAAGAAGGTTGCGACGCCTCTGGTCAAAGAGATCGGAAACCCAATCGCCCCAATCGCCACGCCGAGAACGTAAACGACTGAAGGAATTCAATCGGCCATGATCTAGGTGTCCCTACGTTTAATTACTGGAGGGTTTACATTCTCCCCTCCTTATAAAAATTTCGACCTCAAAATTGATACACTTCCATAAGAGAAATTTGGAATTCAAATTTTCTGTCATAAAATCAACTAAATTTATTCAAAGGTCAACAGTCATCGATACATCATTTATCTATATTAGGATACATATAATCGTGGATATTTCTTTTTCATTTTCTCCTTAAGCTCCCAAGTAACCTCCCTCTCAGAATGATTACTCCACTGAACCTTTACATAGAGAATGCTACATCGTCTCAAAATTTGATCCTTACGGTTCACGATACGTATAGAATGCTCCTCATATGTCAAGTCTTTCTTCAACTGTATAGGCTCGAACTCCATTACATGGCTAGAGTCAGGAATATACTTCCTTAACATAAAGACATGGAACACATTGTGTACCCCAAGAGTATCGAGGCAGTGCCAGGCTATAAGCTAGCTTTCCTACTCTGATCAAGATCTCAAATGGCCTAATATATCGCGGACTCAGCTTTTCTCTAATCCCAAATCTCATCACATCTTTGGTTGTGATACCTTTAAGAAGACATGTCCAACCTAAAATTCCAACTCCCTCCTGACATTAGTATAGCTCTTATGCCTACTCTGAGCTATACGAAGACGCTCTTTAATCAATTGCACCTTCTCTACTGTCTATTGAATCGGCTCAGGGCCTAACAATTTCCTCCCCCCCATATCATTCCAACATAAAAGAGATATGCACCTCCTGCCATACAAAGCCTCAAATGGAGCTATCTGGATACTGGCCTAATAATTGTTATTATATGCAAACTCCACTAAAGGTAAGTGGTTATCCCATGCACCACTTAAGTCCATCACACAGGCTCGCAATATGTCTTCCAGAATATGTATGGTCCTCTCAGATTGCCCATCTGTTTGAGGATGATAGGTTGTGCTAAAATTTAGTTTAGTTCCCAAGGCTCTATGAAGATTTTTCCAGAACTGGACACGAACCTGGTATCCCGATTTGATGCAATAGATATGGGAACACCATAGAGTTTCACGTTCTGCTCGATGTACATACTGGCCAATTTTTCGCTAGAGACCCCAACTCTGAAAGATAGGAAATGGGTTGACTTTGTTAGTTTGTCCACAATGACCCAACTGCATCATTGTTCCTGGGAGTTTTGGGCAACCGATCGCAAAGTCCATTATAACCTTTTTCATTTCCACTATGGAATCATCAGAGCCTAAAGAGGTCCCGCAGGCCTTTGATGCTCGCTTTCACTTGCTGATACACTAAGCACTTGGCTACATACTGAGCAATCACTCTTTTCATCACCTTCCACCAAATTTTTTTTTTAAGTCTCTGTACATCTTAGTGCCTCCTGGATGCACAGTATAGGGAGGAGTGAGCCTCCAAAATTTTGATCCTTAGCTCCTCCATGTTTGGCACACATAGTCTACCTTCAAATCTCAGGGATCCATCATCATTATATAAAATTCTTTCTAAACTCCTGACTGCACAGCTTCTTTAATCCTTTGTAGATTCGGATCTTCTTTCTGAAGGACTTGATCCTGTCTACTAGGGTTGATTGGAGTACAAGTGCCGTTACAAACCCATCAAACTGTTGTACCCTCAATATAACCTCCCACTTCTCAAGGTCCCTCAAAATGTGAGGCTGGGAAGTAATCATAACAGCCAACTCTAAAGAGGACTTTCTGCTCAAAGCATCAGCTACTACATTGGCCTTCCTTGGATGATACTGTAGGTTCAAGTCATAATCCTTCAGTAGCTCCAACCACCTCCTCTGCCTCAAGTTTAGCTCTTTCTGTGTGAAGATGTATTTTAGACTCTTATGGTCTGTATACACATCACATGACTCCCCATATAGGTAATGTCACCAAATCTTTGAGGCAAAAACCACAGCAACTAATTCAAGGTCATGGGTAGGGTAATTCTACTCATAAGGCTTCAGTTGTCTGGAGGCATAGGCAATCACCTTCCTGTTCTACATCAGAACACATTTTAATCCCTTTTGAGAGGCATTAGTAAATAGAATAAATCCTCCAGATCCTATCGGAAGGACAAGAATAGGAGCTGACACCAGGCGCTACTTTAGCTCCTGAAAACTTCTTTCACACTCCTCTCTCCAGTCAAACTTTACTCGCTTTTGGGTTAAACAAGTTAAGGATGGAGCAATGTAAGAGAAGTCTCCATAAATCTATGGTAGTACCCGGCTAGCCCTAAGAAGCTTCTGACTTCTGCCACATTGTAAGGCCGGCTCTAGTTTACAATAGCTTCAATCTTTTTTGGGTCCACAAATATGTCATCTTTGGATATTATATGACCCAAGAAGGGTACTTGATCCAACCAAAAATCACACTTCTGTAGCTTGGCATAAAGTTTCTTCTCCTGAAGAATTGTAGAACAATTCTTAGGTGGTCTTCATGCTCCTTCTGACTCTTGGAATATATCAAGATATCATCAATGAAAACCACCACAAACTGATCCAAGTATGGCTTAAAAATTCTGTTCATCAAATCCATGAATGCTACCGGGCATTAGTTAACCCAAACAGCATCACCAAGAACTCATATTGGCCATGCCTAGTTCTAAATGTTGTCTTAGGTACATCTCCAGCCTTAATTTTGAGTTGATGGTATCCTGACTTGAGATCAATCTTTGAGAATACCTGAGCTCCTTGGAGTTGATCGAATAAGTCATCAGTCCTCGATAGAGGGTACTTATTCCGCACTGTTACCTTATTAATTTTCTGGTAATCAATGTAGAGTCGGAGACTACCATCTTTCTTCTTAACAAATAAGACTGGAGCACCCCAAAGAGAAACATTTGGTCTGATAAATCCATGATCTAGGAGCTTCTGCAACTAACCCTTTAGTTCCTTTAGCTCAGCTGGGGCCATGCGATAAGGGGCCTTGGATATAGGTCCAATTCTAGGGACCAAATCAATGGAGAATCCGACTTTCCCGTCTGGAGGCAAATCAATCAATTCATCTGAGAAGACATCAGGGAACTCTTGAGCTACTGAAATATCCTCCAACTTGGTCTCTTCCTGCTGAAGGTCCTTGATTATAGCAAGAAATCCTTGGCCATTTCATCTGATACTTTTCAGCTTATAGTGCTGATACGAATACCGAGGCTAGGTGTTTCTGACTTTCAGTAAAACTGAATTCAGGTTAACTTGAAATTTCAAAGTTTACTATTTTTCTGAAGCAGCCTACTGAAGCATGATAGGAGAACAACCAATCCATCCCAAGGATAACATTAAAGAACTTCAGTGGAAGGACGATTAGATTTGCTCTTAACCTTCTATCCTCCATGTCAATCAAGCAGGATTTGCATAATGTATCAACCTTCATAATATCTCCATTTAGAAATACAATATGTAACTCTTGCTCTAGAGGAATGGGTGTCAAAAATACATTCTTGTCAAGATAGGTGTCAGATATGAAAGAATGCATGACACCCGGGACAATTAAAGTTTGAGCATAAGTAGTGCCTACTTTAATCATTCATGGACATAAGTTTAATTTATTTTAATCACCTAATTTTCTAATCAATTATCAATGTATTGCACTAGCTATGAATGTAATACTAGATATAAAATTAAGTGATATACCTGTCACCACAGAATTAGAGATGACAACATCCTGCTAAGTAAGGGTGAAGACCCTTCCCTGGGTCCTAGGCGGCTGCTGCTGGCTCTTCGCTTGATCTGAAAAGGACTACTGATCCTTCCGAAGAGGATAGGTGGCCATCTTATGATCCACTTTCCCATAAATAAAGCAGGCACCAGGCAATCTGCGGTAAGGCCTTTCCGGATGGAAGGTCCTACGATGAGGGCAGCAAGTCTCCTTACTCCTTTGTCCTGCTAAGGCTTGATATGCACCTTTCTTCTTGGCCTGGACTGGGGATTGGCCAAAAAAAGGCCCTTTCCTCTTCATCTACTGCTCCCAATCTCTTTGGACTGCATTCATATCCCTCTCAATCAACAGGGCCTTATTCACAACTGCACTGTAAGTGAGAAGCTCAAATGCATTGACTGCTTGTCTCAGCCTAGGTCACAGTCCCTCAGTGAATTTGGTGATCATTGCTATCTCGTTGGTCACTATATTTGGAGCAAACCGGGCCAACCTGGTGAACTCGGCCTTATACTGGGCCACGAGAGATTCCTCTGCTCCAATTTGATAAATTCTAATTCCATCTGTCTCTGCACACTACTGAAAATTTGATCATTATCGTTGGCGATCAAAAAATAAAACCTACTCACTACTATAGCTAGTGGTGAATCGAGATCATATCCTCGATGATCAAGGATAATTATTTCATGAAAAAAATTTATCTATAAAAGATTATATTAAGAATAATGATTATTAAAAGATAAGAACTAATTAATTAATAAAATTAAAACAACAGAAGAAGCAACTCAGAAATTCGAATCCACTATGCAAAAGGTTTTATCTACTTTTCTTTATGTTGCACTAGCAATAATTTTTACAAATTCAAGGTTAGAATAATTATCTTTTGTCAGTCACGTATCGTATCAGAAGATCATAGCACATTTTCTTGGAGTATAAACTATCTAATTATTTGCAAAGTTAGAGGTCTAAACTACCATATTACGATCTGTCTTTCTTAGGCATGTACTGTATCCCGAGATCATGGCACGTCGATAGAGGGTATAGGCCATATATCCAGATCAAATCTCGATTAGAAAAATAACTTGAAAGATATATGAAAGAAGAACATATTTTTATTACATAAAAATTAAAAACAAAAAGAAAGATAGAACCTGATTACAGGCTTCATTATCATTCCAAGTTGAAGGAATCTAGCCGCGCATTGCTGCTGCCAGCATTCCCTCCATAATTTTCTTCTCCTAGGCCTAAATACAATGATTTAAATAAAAGAAAAAAAAAACTTTGAAGAAAACTCTTCCTCCATAACTACTGCTTAAGGTCCTTTTATAGAGCTTGTCTAGGGCTTCCTTCTAGTCAAAGTTGAAGTCAATCGAGCTCAAGATCGTTTAGATATTGTGAGAAAACTTCTCAGCCATCCGTTCTACATCACCTGCATTAGTTTGCACCAAGAATCATGTAAAATCATCTCTTTCTTCTTTTTCGGATAAACATAGTCCTGATTTGATTATTGTCTACATTGTTGGACTCCAAAAATCGAGCTCTTTCCATCTATAGGTTCCTTTTCTGCAACCATTCATAAAAGGTATTAATTCTTAATAAATTTAAAGTAATTAATATTTATTTTAATAGTTAAATTGGAATAATAAATAGACTTATCACACCCTTCAACTTAATCATTGCTAATCCCTTAGCAATATAATTAAAATAAAATCATGTGTCACTATGATTCTCTTTTACAAAATTAAATCTAGGCTTAAGGTTGAAAGAAGCTAACCAGTATCACTAACTAAATATTAAGTTTTTGAAGTAAATTTCGTAGTTAGAACTATCAGAAACTTTCTTAGAGTTCATCCATAGATCTAGAATACTTGTGTTTGTGATGGCTAACTTAGCATTTTGGTATGAGCTTATAAGGAACAATAGTATCTTCACTTATCACTTACTTTAATCAATTTTCTATACACCTTTAAATTAAGCATTTAACCTGAGGTAGCTTTACACTACTTGATATATTTTTATTTTTTATTTTTTATTTTTTATCGATATCTTCACATTGCCCATTTTTTGATGCGAACAATAATGCTTACTTAGGCGAAGGTCCTCGGTTACTCGATGAAAAACCAATGTTTAAACTTACTTTTTTTATTTATATATATATTTATTATTTTTTTATTTTTTTATTAGGTAGGTAGCTTTTTTCTTAAATTTAAGTTTCTCTCATTGGGATGCATATCAATTGCTAATTTTCAATGGCGATTGAATCTTCAATTGACCCTATAACTAATACCTAGTTTACCTCGTTAGTGTGCATGTGCAATAAAGTGCTAATAGCCTTTAAATGACCTAAGTAGGCCGCTAAAAATCTGACAGCTAGTTTACTCCTTGGCTCGCTACAGTAATTAGCCAATACTTTCTAACTCTATTACCTTTTTCTAGTCGATTTTGATTACGAATTTCTTTCATGGCACATGATTTATAAAAAAAATTAAAATTTTTAAAAATTACCAAGGTCTTTTCAAAATATTTTTAAAAAAGGTTTTTCTTATCCTCCAGCTTAATTTTCATTGTCCTCAATGGAGTAAGAAATAATAAAACAAGAAGAAATACCATCTGAATGAGATATACCGCATGTAATGTTAGGAGTAACCGTGCGGAGTAGTCTCTTATTCCTAGAAATAAGAATCACAAAATATAAGAACATAAAAATTTTGGGTTGCCTCCCAAAAAGTGCTAAATTTAACGTCTTCAGCTAGACGTCATGGCTCACTTTGATTACCATTGTCAAGGAGTTTGATGATCTCTTTCCTTACTACTTCCTTTATGGTTGGTTTAACTTTTCTTTGGGAGTCTCTTATAGGCTTGGTTTTCTTCCTTAAATGAATCCTATGTTGAACGATCGAGGGGCTAATCCCTTTTATGTTAGTCATGGCCCATCCTAACGTTTCTTTATTCTTATTCAATAGTTCCCCTTTTTGTGAGAAGTTTAGGTCGATTGAAATAATCATAGACAAGATTCTGATAGACCTAGGTATGCATAGTTGAGATGCTTGGGAAGTGGTTTTAGTTTTAATTTGGGTGCTTCCTTTATTGATGGTTTGGGTAATGGTTCAGGTATTTTCTCTAGTAGTTTAATTGAAAGTTCACATCTTAATTTTTATCAATTATAGCAACCTTATTAATTTGCTCCCTATCTTTGTTTATGTAGATTTCTAGGTCAAGCTCTTCGTCACTAAGGTCAATTGGATGATAAACAGTATCCTGAACATAATTTGTGTCACTCATTTGATGTGTATTGATAAGATTGAAAATGTTAAGATCAATTGACATATTCCCAAAGGAAAATTTCATTAATCCATTTTGGTAATTAATTAGGGCATTAGCTGTAGCCAAAAATGGTCTACCTAAAATCACTGGGATATGGCTCTTTGGGTTTGTCACCAGTTCAGTTTCTAAAATCACAAAGTCCATCGAATAGATAAAGTCACCAACTTTGATCAATACATCCTCTACTATTCCCTTGGGTACTTTCAAAAAGTGATCTGCTAGTTGTAGGGTCATTTCCGTAGGCTTTAGTTCTTCTAACCCTAGTTGCTCATATACAGAGTATGGCAATATATTAACACTTGCCCCTAAAGGTCTATTTGGATGGAAGGGAATGGAATGAAGGGGAAGGGAAAGGAAGTAAAAGGTCACAAGTTATCTTGTTTGGAAGGAGGATGAAAGAAAGAGGGGAAAGAAAATGGGAGTAACTGGTTCCCCTCCTTTTCCTCCCAGCGAGCGTAAATTTGTTAACCTCAAAATCGAGGGGTATGCTGGGGAGGGGAAAAGTTTAAGTAATACTTTCTGGGAAACCAAAATACCCTTTATTTTCTATTCTTCATTCTTTCACTCCCCCAGTTTATTTTCTATTTTAAAGGGATATAATTATCACATAACTCTTCCCCTTCTTTTCCCTCTCTTTATCCAAACAAGATAATTGATATTACCCTTCCTTTCCCTTTCATCCTTTCCAAACAAGAGAAGAAGAGCAACCATTCCTTCCCCTTCCTTTCCCTTCCATTCCTTTTCTTCTTTTTACTCTCTCCTTCCTTCCCCTCCAAAGATCCAAACAAAGCCTAAGTCTAATAGAGCCCTATTTATGAGGATGTTCCCCATAATGCATGAATAGTGGGTGACCTTGGATCTTTGTATTTCACTAGCATATGGTTTGATAGGTAAGAGCTCACATTGGCTACCAGAAAGGCTCTCTTAGACACATTGGTGGTCTTCTTTTTGATACATAAATCCTTAAGAAATTTGGCATAGGCTGAGACCTGTTGGATCATGTACAGTAAGAGAATATTCACTTTAACTTGCTTAAAGACCTCCAAAATCTTATCGAATTGGGTTGAATTTTGATTGGACTTAAGTCTACTTGGGAATGATGCTATAACCCTAATTTTTGGTTTATCTTCTTCTAACTTGGGCTCAGCTGATGGATTGAGCATTACATTAAACTCTGATGCCTCAAGTGTTTCGGGCTGATCCAGCTCATAAGTTGTTCAAGTGGTAGGACTTTTAATTCTTCTTCTTCATATGTACTCATCTGGTTATCTATTTATTTTTCAGATCTTAATGTATGAATGACACTTGGTTAATCTGGGCTCCCTGTTTTGATCCTTGGATGTTTAAGTTCTAGGGTTAGCTTCGGCTGACTCGATAGCTTACCACATTCTCTTTCACCGAATGTTGTGGCTAGTTAACCTATCTAGGTTTCTAGTTTTGCAATAGCTTGTGTGTGTGAGTGAAGGAGTTGAGTATTCATTTCTAACCCTTTTAATGCTGGTAACACCTTGTCTTCGAAAGTAGGATCATGATTACTCGGTGGAGGTTGTGCGATGCTTGGGTATTGTAATACATCATGCTTCTAAAATTGGTTTCCTAATAATTAGGCCTGCTTGATGATGAATTGGTTACAGGTTCAGGTTTTCAAGAAAAATTCGGATGATTTTGCCAACCAAAATTGTTGGTATTCGAATATGGATCATTTTCCAATGTAGGAGCCATTCGGGTTTGGGATTGATGGCTTGCTCTGAACAAACTCAGGAAATTGGTATGCGGCTAGACATTCACCTATAGAATAGGTCAGACTCGAACATATTATACAAACCTCGTGTAATTGAGTAGATAGGAAAGAGATGTTTCCAACTTGTAGAATTCGATCAAGTTTTTGGGATAATTCATCAATTTTGATATAGATGTCTATAGACTGACCTATGTTGTATATTCCACCTCTATTAGGTTCTGTGGAAGGATCTCTATGGGTAGCAAACATGTGATGCAAGAAATTTTCACTTGAAGTTTCAAAAAGCTGTCATGCCTCATGTTCATTTTTTAGCATAAATGTTCCTTCACATTAGGGATCCATCATTTGTCATTCACATGAGGGATCCATCATTTGTCAGTGCTTTTCTGACAATCCATCATAAAAACATTAAACTAACTGCAATTTAGGTATTGCATGGTGCGGACATTCCTAGTTAATTCTTTTAATCTCTCCCACGTTTCATGAAACATTGCTCCCTCTAACTGAAAAAAAATGGTTATGGCTTTTCTAATTCAATTCGTTTTTCCTATAGGAAAGTATTTTTTAAGAATTCCATCTGAAGTTGATCCAGTTGAAATTATAATAGTGTCTAGTGAATTTAACCAATATTTGGCTCTATCTTTTAGGGAGAAAGGGAATAACTTAAGCCTAAGTGCCTCATCAGAGAAATTTTGAATCTTGATAGTCGAGCAAATTTTGAAGAATTCATCTAAGTGTTTATAGGGATCTTCATTTGTAAATCCATGGAAAGCTGATAACATTTGGATTATACTGGACTTAATTTCATATTGGACAGCCTTAACTAGGAGTACTTGTATACATGGTGAATATGTATATTGTGAAGGGGCAAAGTACTCATTCAATTGACATGGTGGATTGTTTTCTTGATTAAGATCCATAATGCATGCTCTGTTTGCTCTACAAGTTTTCTCTATTTCAGGATCTAGGGATATAAGGTCGGGTTATAATGATCGGCGACCAAGCATACACCCTACCAATACACTCTTAAAGTAAATAGTAATTCAGTTCTCTTTTTTTTTTAACTAATGTAATAGAAGAGAAAGGAGAAGATTCTAAAAAAAGTACCCTAAGAGATTCCTAAAACTAATAGCAATGAGAATAATTTAACTAAAATTTAATAATTATTAGCAATCAAGTTGATAAAGATTAGACTCTCTACTCTAGGTTTAATCTAGATTTAGACAGCTCTTAACTTTCAAGACTGTCTTGGAACCCTTAAGTCAAAAATTAGCTGATCAACTAACCAGTTAAAGTAAGTCAATGGAGGTCCTCTCGTTGCTTACTAAGTAAGGGAATGAAACTAATTAAATAACCATTTTTATTTTTTTTCTAGACACCAGTTAATCAGTCAATTCCGAAACAATTAAAAGTTATTTTTTTTTTTCAGAACATTTGGTATGAATTTTTTTTTAAAAAAAATTCTCTTTAACTCTCAAATTGTTAACTGACCTTTAACAGAATAAATTATTTAAAAATAAAAAAATAATTCAAATATTAAAATTAATAAAATATTAAATAATTCAATCGCTGCTGCAACAAACATGATTAAGGCTAACATTTTTGCATTCTTAAAATTTATACCATAAAATGTTACTATTGTAACTACTCACCTTCAATTTTTTAACATGTAACAAACCCACCCAAAGACGTAGACCCTTTTTTTTGAGCTCAGGACTTACCGGTACGGATTAAATTTTTTATTTTTAAAAATAAAAAATTTAATTACATAAAAAATGTGTTTGTTTGAATTATTTTTGAAAATATTTTTTAAATGATCATAAAAAATCTGTATAAATATGAAAAAACATGTTTTTAAATTTTATCCTTCTCAAAATGTCCGAAACTTATGGATTCACTTTTTTTTTTTTTCACGACCTTTTTGCACGAGATTTGCTATTATCTTTCTTCAAAAATAATTTTAAAAAATACTAATCAAACATATTTTTAAATACTAAAAATTAATAAAATATAACTTAAATTTTTTAACATAATTTATATTTTTAAAAATAATTTTATGAAATCACGAACCATCTAAAGTTTCCAAGAAACATCAATGAATAACCAATATCAACGTTGCCAAATATACTATAACCTATTCAAAACTTTTATCTAGCCTAAGTTGTTAATTTGTAGTTCATCTCTTTTTGTAGTCTAAATCCAGCATCATTCAGAACAAACTTAACACATGAACTAGATAAAAAAATGGGCATCATTTGCAAGCAATCACTATAATGATCGGTATTAGTGAAACCAGCATGTCGTGGTTAAAAAACTAGACTGGCATCATTAGCATCATCAATATAAAAGATGGGCATAAAAAGAGATGTAATGAGTGGAATCTATGATAAAGAAAAAGGATGGCCGTAGGTGTTATCATGCGCTCAAGTTCTCTTAAAACCAATTATCAGACGCCATGCCTCAAAAAAACACAAATGACACCAGTTGGTCCCAAACCCAATCAACAATAGCACTTCCAAATCATGATCAGTTCGAATTTCAACCGTCAGTATAACCTTGCCATTTTATATATACCATCATTGAACATCCAAACGCCGATGCACTCATCTTGAACATAGCAAGCCTAGCGACATAAGACATTGCATTTCCACACTGCTTAAGATCATAATTCCAAGAAATTTTGCAAAAGTAGTCAGCCTCCAATTTCTCACATAAAAATATAAAATGAAATCGATGCTCTACATCAATTATTCTGACAAATAAATAATCACCCTAGCATACATAAATATCTATTAAAATCACTAAAAGGACAGGCACAATTCTGTACGGAAGGGCAGGCACATTTCTATATGAAATAAGTATAAATTTGAAAGGATTAAAAGTTGCTCATTATATGTTTCTGCCGTTACTGGAATTAGGGAACAGCTCATCAAGCTAATACCTGCATATATACATAGATATAGAGCTAATACATACAATATCTTGCAGGCTGATCATAATTACATAAGATAAAGCCCTCCATTTTCAACAGCCTTAACAAGTAGTTGGATGGTTCTTGTTTGGGTGAAAAGTGGTTAGCACACTTCAATAGCATACTTTAGACCCATGATCTTCCAACAATTCAAATATTGAAGATGTAATGGTTTCATTTCCACGGCAACTCACAGATGAAACGTGAATGATAGGAGAAAATAAAAGCAAATTCACAAGAAAGCAAATGATGCAATGACATGCAGAAAAAAGAAATTCATGTGTTCTAATCAAACAGTAGTCAATATGCCTTCTCCATATCCATGGGAAAAAGAACTTCACCATTCTCACCTTTTATCTACTTCACATATAACTAATCACGCCTTCTCCATCAAACCTCCATTCTTGTTTCCTGTAACTGCAAAGTTTCTTCCAATTCATTCAAGTCTTCCCTCCCTTCTACATCTTCATATCTACCTGGACTACAGCAGGAATTGTCCACCTATGGTACGGCACCTGCCTCAAAATCTCCCTCTAAACTTGTCCCCAGACCCTCGCTTACCTTAGGCAACGAAAACCTAGACCTTATAGTTGATTTTCCGGCAAAGATGCATGAAAAGATTCAAAGAAAGCTACATGACAAATAGAATATGCACACTCTTACTCAAAGTTGCGCATCATTGAATTCCAAGATGGAAAGAAAACAAAATAAAAAGAATAAAAAAAACAAGAGGGGCAAGCGCCAAAGGCGCAAGAAAAACCAGCACCAAAGGAATATAACAATATGATTCTTTAAGTAACCAAACTCACTTTCAAATATCAAATGCAACCAATTGCTCCACCCAGGCACCTACAATAGTACAAACCAATAGTTGCTCTGTCATCGACCCTTCAACTCTTCTATTTCCAAAATCCACACAGAATGAGGCATACACCAAACTTAATATAGATAATTTTCTGTCCATACATATAAACAGTAAAATACTTCAAAGCAGCCAGCCATTCCTCAATATACTTAATTTTGACAAGCACCAAGGATGAGAGAAACATCTGAAGGAAAATGCAATTTAAGGTGCAAAGACAACTTCCTTCTGCGCACCACAGAATGCACATCTGAATTTATCATACCAACTTTTATCATTACAGAGATTACAAGTTTATAACACCTCAAGTGCTCCCATAGACAAAGAGCTGCCCAGAAACATTTAAGCCACTAAGAACAAGGCCAAAACTTCATCTAAACGCAACATATACCCATTAAATGCAATTATGCTACAAGGGTATATAAGGCTCTGATCTCAAAACTATCATGAACTGAATAATCCACCTTGATCATTTAAATGGTGGGCTAAAAGGAACCTATTGTTGAACCCAACATCATTTAAAGTTTCTTTAGAAGTTCCAAACCCAGCCCAGTAACCCCTCAACACCAGAACCCTCCTCCCAGAATACAATTCCACACCTTTGCAAGGGAGAAAGTGACAGAACAACAAAAGGATATTGACAACTCGTATCTCCAAGCTAGACAACCCTAAAAACTTCATCCTACAACGTCCCAGTGGAACTCTCGCATATCTCTATGTTCAACAAATCTTATGTGCAGTCACTTGACTAATTAAACTACTGCACAAGCATGACCCTCAAAAATACCTTGAAGAAACCGTGTTTTAGCCATCTGAATCTCAGCTTAACCTGCCACAACATGTACCTCATCCATCGTCTCCTGCAACGGCCATGAGCATCAGCCTCAACGTAACAAGCATCACAATGAGAAAGGATAAAAACAATCATAAATCCAAGGCCAAACCATACACATCAACCAGCCTGGCCCCATCATTATAGGAAAACAAATGAACCAAGTAACTGCACCACTAAAAGCAGATCACCGTTGTTAACTTTTCTTTGTTCCAGTGCCTATATGTCAGAAATGAAGAACAATCATACAACTTACACAGTTACACCCAAAACTCATCTTAGCAGAAAGATATAAGATTCATACTAAAAAAAGGAAAAAGAAAGATATAAAAAAGTGATTAAGAGATGGGGTTTAAAAAAAAAAGAACTTGGACAGCAACATCTTTTCTAGCAGTAAGATGCACATGTTGACATGAACAAATGTGTCTAACAAGGCCAATCCGAAAACCCAAATAATGGGACATGAGTCATCCAAGGCAGGTTCTCATTTTCCCATTTACGTCATAATCAAATATAAAATGTTTGATGACTTCACAAAAATATAGAAATCTATGCAAGCAAAAAAACTTTATGTCTTTGCATAGACAATCCAGAGCCTTCTTAAGCATTTTGAAGAATGATGCATACTATATCTAGATATATTATATATTGAAAATTTTTTCAACGAGCTTTGTAGCATTTCATGCATACAAAAACAGAACTAGATTCATCTACAATCTTTGGCCTTTCATGCACACAAAAACTAAACTATCTATCTTTATCTACACTTAAGAAAGAAGTCTAATAGCTGTCGCAGGATGCCCAACAAAAATACAAATCTTTGTAAGAAATCAGTGACAAAGATTGGTTAAAATTCCTACAAACCAAAGCCATCCTTGATGTGTTTAAAGCAGTATGCAGAATGGCATATGCTATGTGTAGAGAAAAAAAAAGTCTACTCCCAAAAACTGAGCTATGAAGAATGCTAAAGTATCTATGCTTAAGATAACAATCTGCCTCCCAGCTTCTAACACTCAAGAAAGCAAGGTTTTAAATCACATGGGATGGGATCATCTCGGTATTCCAATGGGACAGGACCATTACAGTCTTGCTGCAGTACGAGACACGCTGCCATCCTACCTTGTTCTGAAAATTGGAATGGGCAATATCTCAGGCCACATCAATCAAGACATTAAGAAAATATTGGGATGGTCCCTTCTAATACTTGAGCAGGTATCCAGTCCTGGCATCTTGTAGGATGTCCTGCTATGTTTTGAAACCATCCAAGAAAGCACTTGCCTAGTAAATATTTTCTACCATTCTCCAAAAATTTTGCTAATTAGAGAGTCCACCAACTCCTTTCTCCTCGTCCATTTCTTAATAATCATTTTTCTAACGACTTCCTAATTACCGTGGCTGAAAACCTCACAGCCAGAGTAAAATCCATGTCACAAGCAGCAAATGCTATAAATTTTCACCACTTACTCTCATCCATCAAGCATCCTATGACGCCAATACAAATGGAACTCATCTGTGAAATCCATGTCTGCCCAATTTCTAGATAGTCATAGATAGTCACATTATATATATATATATATATATATATATATATATATATATATAGAGAGAGAGAGAGAGAGAGAGGGGTAGACTTAGCTGCATTCAAATGTAACCAATCCTATATCTGGTCACCTTGTCCCTTGGATCCACACAGTTCATAAATCCCAAAGATGAAAAAAGTGAGAAAGAGTGGCTTCAGGATTCATATGGATTAAAGGATGGGAAAGGTGTTGGATCCTACACTTGGCCACATTCAACTCTCTCTCTCTCTCTCTCTCTCTATATATATATATATATATATATATATATATATGAGTGTGTGTACACACACATATATAAATAGAGAGAGAGAGCGCGCTTGACATAGCTATAGTCAAGTGGATTCCACTCAGATCTAGTTAAATTTGCATTCAATGATAGGGGTCCTACATCTATAATTCAAGTTATTAGATGCGATATGCTAGGTTTAAAATGCTTAAACACTAAAAATAATGTGATTTGAAGACCCCTAGTTCCTATGGACAAAATAACATGTATTGTTTGGTATTATCTAAACTGTCAAATTTTTTTTACCGCTTGATGCTTGGGCTAGAGGACTCCAAATTATATAATTTAATGTTTATAGAGATAAGTAGATCACATATACGGATCATTGATGTGGGTCTTCCATTGTCTAATTTAAACCTAATTGGATCTAAGTGGAGATCTACTCGAGTATAGCCAAATCAAGCTCTCTCTCTCTCTCTCTCTACACACACTTCAATTGCATAAATTACACCCACAATATTCAAATAGTTTCAATATTGTAGACATAGTGGTTTTATGTCTACAACAACTCCCAAATAAAAAGTGAACTGATAGATTAAAACAAAAAATAATTAAACAAAAAGCAAATGACGTAATACCCTACACGAATGAGAAATTCATATGATCTAAACAAACATGAGATCCTATACACTTAGATAAATAGATAAATAGAAAATAGTCGAAATCATGCCTCTGAACAATTCCAATGAGGCAAGATAAAACACAAGTGCTCTGACTAAAGAACAAGCGAAGAATCAAGGCCAGTATTCCTTTGACAAACATGAGAGCACATAAGGAAAGGATACAACAAAGGAGAGAAATACAATAATGGGCTCTAAACAAAGAAACAGGAAAAGCAAACATGTAGCATGCATAGTGAGAAATTATTGGCATCTTGTAGCTATTGTCAAGTGTTGCTACCATTTAGACTTCTATCTATGCATACATCAATAGTATCATTATATGAAACTTAACACTGTTTTATTATATTTTTGAATTCTGCCAATCTCAAAAAATTTTGAATCTTCCCAAACTCGTTGCAAATTTTTTTAACCCTTTTTTCCCCAAACCTTTGAGTATTTCCCCTTAACTAGATTATTGTTCAGCATCACAATAGCAAATATGCCTAAATCACCATAATCTGAAGGAAAGACTTCACTATTCTCACCTTTTATCTGCTTCATATATTATTGATATTCTTATTGCACATAACAGTAACATCTCCATCAAATCACTGCTCTTTTTTATAAGTGCATAGATACCTCCAAATTGCTCAATTTTTCTCTTCCTACCACAACCAAACATCTACCTAGACAATTGTAGAAGGAATTCCCTGTCTAGGGCATCATGTCTCCTTCAGAATCTTCCAAAGAAACTCATCCCCACATCTGCACCCACTTCTGGCAATCAAGTTCTACACTTTATCTCATTGCTTTCTGAGAAGGAGTGAAGTTAGATATAAATTTTCAAAAAAAAAGGTTAAATAACAAATACAACATGCATCCAATTCTTTCCCTAAAAAAAATGAATATGCACAAAGCGCGCCCTTATTCAGAGGTAACATTAAAGTCCAAGATAGAAAGAAAAGCAAAATAAAGAGAAAATGAAGCAGCAAGTGGAACCACAAATAAGGGGCAACAAAAACGATATAATGACCCTCACCCTTTGAAAAAAAAAAGAAGCTTGCATTCAAATTATCAAATGCAACCAATTGCTCTGCCCAAGCCACCTCCTATGGTACAAACCAGCAATTGCTTTGTTGCCGAAATCTACTATTTCCAAAGTCCACATGAAATAAGGCATAGCGCTCCAAAACTTAATATGGACAGCTTTCTGACCATAAATATAAGCAGTATAATACTCCAGAGAAGCCACCCATGCCTGTACATGCTTAATTTTGAAAAGCGTTACAAATGAGAGCTATAAGGTGAAAAGAAATCTTCTAGGCACCACAGAATACACATCTAATTTAACATACAGACCCTCATAGAGATAATCAATTTATCACTCTTCAAAATTCTTTTTAAAACAACAATTGTCCCATAAAATCTTTAAAATCTAAAAGGAATGAAATGCCCTGAATAAACCTTGTTACAGCCATCTGAATCTCTGTCTATCCCATCACTCAGTCATGGGACTTTGACACCAAACTGCAATTCTGGAGGCATTAAACCCTGCTTTCTTCTATTCTCAGAGACAGTTGTTAATTGTTTTACCATTTTTTTATGTCCAGCAACCTAACGCATAGACCTGACCCATAGCAATTCCAGCTTGTTCTTTTTATATTCTTCTAATCACATGACATACCAAGAGCACATCTCCTCTGCCTACACCGTTCTGTTAGTTCTTATTAGAAATATCCAAGAGCACAATTAGCTTCCCCTACTACACAATGAGGAAATATTATGCTGCTGATGAAGAGCTCCCATATCTAAAACCCATTTCTTTAAAACAAAAAAGTTGACTGTGCAAACATCTGTCCTATAACAGAGCTTTATTGCAAGAGGCAATCACAAAAATCATATCAAACCGATGACCATAAATATCACAAACAATCAATAAAAATACTTTTTTTCTTTAGTTAAAGACAGTAATTTCAAGCTTTTTATGGCAAATATAGAAGTGACAGCATATACTTCTTTTACAACTGACATAGACTCAAAAGACAATCTAAGCAAAACATATAGCATAATAATGATAAAACTCAATCAACCATTCAAGTAAAATTATTTACAAAATATACACCTGTGGCTCAGTTGTATAAACTATAATCTTTATCATGCATGCACACGTGCGCACAAACTGTGGTACAGGGGAAAAAATGATTGCTCAGTTCTACGTGGTCATTAAACAGCAAAGAAATTAACATACCTCCATAATTGTGCTAAACTTTTCATGATGCAATGCAGACTAAAAGCTTCAAATACATAACCTGAGAAATATTTTTTATCAGCTTCACAACGTCGGCCATGTATTACAAGCAGATCATATTATTTCAGAATTAAGATAGATATTTTGTTTGTTATCCACTTCCATTATTTAAGATAAAGTTAACAGCAACATTCTTATAAAAAGCACATCAACCACATTCAAAATAAATGATTAACATGACTTTTAACTTATAACCATGAACCATGTCGGGCCGCAGCATACAAACTAAACAGACATAAACAAAATGTCCCTAGATGTTAAAGATGGCACTGGGTTCTCGATATTCGTGCAAGACCAGATTCATATATCTATCAAAGGGAATTAGCAGAGTTAAAAATGAACATCAGCTGTCTCCCCATCAAATACAACCAATTTTATGAAAAAAGGCATCTAGTATGTGATTGAGAATAATATATACATACAGCAACTGACTTCAAGCCAGAGGACACCAGTAGTTCACATGTCAAGAAGGAATTCTGAAATTGATGTAATCTCAGTATGGCAACTCTACTGCCGCCTTTGCCTTTTTATTCTTTCCAGGGCACCTAAATGACTGCTGCTCCCATTATCCTCAGCAGCAGCAGCTTTATCCTGATCTTCAGCAGCCTTGTGTGCAAGGTCTCCAAAAACAGCAGCCGGAACATCCTTTTGGGCTATTTCAATTTTCTCATCCTCAGAGTCACTTTCTTCTGGTAATTCAATATCCTCACGATTTGCAGTAAGCTTCCTCCCATCAGGCTGTGACTCTACTCCAGCACTAACAAAGTTCATCATTCTGCCACCATCACTAGCAGGTAAACTAGAAGGTGCAGGAGCCAATTGCCTTTCTAAAGCAGCCATTTCATCTTCTGGAACCCCAGCACGCTTTAGAGTGTCCACTGCTTCCTCTAGATTCAACTTCTGATCTTTTTGCATTAAGTACTCAGGGAGGATGAAATGCGTCTGCAAGTGGCCAAAAGTCAGAATACAAACAAGATCAACACGATATCCATAAAAAAGTACTCCACTTGAGATATGCAAGTAATGCAACCCTACCTGACTGTAGCTAGCTGACACACTACGGCTGATGCGAAGCATTTCTCTAAAGGTATCCTCATTACCATGTTGGATCTCAAAATCCTTCCATTTTTTCCAGAAATCAGGATCAGACCGTGGATCTGCATATTGTGACGCAAAGACATATATGGCTCGGGCACGATCAATTTCTCCTAGGTTCCTTTCAAGTTCAGCATATTTCATACACATTGTTTTGACATCCTTATCTGGGAGACCAGATTCAATAGCTTGCTACAAAATGCATCAAGAATTTTAAGTCAGAAATCAAACTTATTGTAATATAATCCAAGGATTTATGTAAAATTCATGGGAAAAAATGCTAACATATTATCGGTCTCTGAAAAATCAAGGCGTAAACAGATGTATTTGGCTCCAAACATTTCTTAAGAAACATTAGCAAATTAAAGAGAACTAGAATAGATGAAACAGCAAGAAGAACATTAAAGAAGATTCACATCTAACTCTCTTTTCCCCCTTCAAGGTTATGTCTTGCTCAGGCGTAAGCATGCATAGAATTGGAAAAAGCCTACTTTTTTCACTTTTCTTATGGAACAAAAGTGACCATCCAAAGTTATCCAAAAAAAATAGAGCCAAGAAAAAAGTAGCATAGCAATTGCCAGAGGCATAACTTTTGCTATTCCCATTTTTCTTACTCCTGAATCAAATGTAGCATACATTAAAAAGTTAATATGTCCTAGCAACTATCTTTTTTTTCACTAAAGCTGCACTCATAAAAAACCATCAAGTTTAGACTGGATTTGTTTAAGTTGATAGGAGAACAAAACTAACCTCATATATCTCTCTTGTTTTGGAACACCAAAAATGCAGCAGCTCGAGCAATGTAAATTTCATACATGTTCAATTTTTCATTATTAGGAACGGCCTTCACAGCTTGATCATAAACTTTCATTGCACGCTTTGCCAGCCCATAATCTTCCTCCAACTTAGCATATTGCAAATACAGGGGTTTCACATCTGCAGCAGGTGCCTGATGGAAGGTAACAAACAAAATCACCAGTCAACCTTTATCACTGTGGAACCAAATTGCATGTGCCAGATAGCCGGTGCAATGTTCCCAAAGCAGAATATCTATGTATGTATGCACAAACGTGTCCATGCACACACAAAAAATGTCTGTACGCAAACACACAAGCATTTGTGGTGATGGGACATTAATATAAGCCACAGTAACAAATGCATTATACCAAATGCGAGATACATGCATGTGGACACATATGTCATTAAACAACTAGCCTTTTTTTTTAATTCAATGTAGAAAAAAGCAAACCATCAATTACCATAACATATTAGGGAGAAAATAAATCCCAAAAAATGATAGGTTAAAAGCTAACTAGATACTTCCTAACTCTGCCAATCTCCATTCTTTCTTTTTTTTTAAAAAAAAGAATGTATAAGATTAATATTTCTCAAGATAAAGAGTTGGATGCTCTTGGAACAGCTTCCATACAACATCAGAACACAGAGCAGATTATGATCAAATGAACAAACGAAAGTCTCACAGCACAAATATCAAAATGGTAGGTATAAAAATCCAAAAAAGTGGGCGGAGTGTTTCAGAAGTAAATATTTTTGTTTGCAACAATTTCATTGCTTCAAAAATTAGCCATTTGATCGTGTTAAGTATATAAATACCCATTTAATTTTGTACAAAACCAATATTATCAATTGCATCAGCCACATAAAAATTCAAGAATTAGCAAGCGACGTGATATTTTCAGATCACATAATCAGAAACATGATCACACATGAAAGCAAATAGAAATTACTGCATTCAAAATCATACCCACATCCACATGCACAATGCTTGCATGCAAAGACAAATACAAAGTACGGCACAGAACTGTCAAGTACCTTTTCAACTGCATGCTCAAACAATTCCCTTGCCCGTTCCAACTTGGTATTTCCATATCTTTTGACAAACTTGGAGAGGTAAGTGACCCATATATCTTTGACGTGTGGGTATTTAAAGATCTTTACACCTCTTTCATACACCTTAAATGCATCCTCAAAGTATCTGTGCTCCTAAAAAAAGTCAAAATAAAATCAGAAAAGGATCAAACAGAAAAAAAGGTAATCATCTATTAAGACAGGAAAATGACACGTTTGAATTACTCTATTCAAGTAGTTTACCTCGAGAAGAAAAGCATAGTTAAGTATGATTTGTGGGGTAGCTATTCTCAAATCAAGGATTTTCTCATAAACAGCACGAGTGGATTCTAATGTTCCTAAGCTCTCCTCCAAATCCACATAAAAACTCCACAGTCTCAAAGATTTATGCAGCTTCATCTGTGCAGGCTCATTCCCATCAGCAGCAACTGCAAAAAGAATACAAGTTTGAACATAGGAGAAAAAGTCAAGAGCTCTTTCATCATCATATGATATGTCTTGCTTCTGGTAGAAATACTAATAGTAGCTTCCATGGAGGCAAAAGGTCAATATACACAACATTGGGAGATTATTTCAGTATCAAATAGCAATAACTAATGGATTAGCTTAAGAAATTTAATATTTTAAAAGGATGTCTCACGCTTCTGCATTTATTTATTCCAGAAACATATACATGCCTACTTATGTGTCTGTACTAATCATATCCAAAACTGACTGAAATATTAGGAGCGTACGTCCATTGCTTCAATGACCTCATAAGATGCAACAGTGCTTATTTGTAAAGCTTATAATATCTTTCTGCCTTCAGAAAAGGCATTGCAGGGATTTTGAAGATTGGATCATGGATTGAAATTCAGGTTTGTCTGGCACAACATTGAACAACAAAATAATACTAACCAATATGAAAATGATGTAAACCATGCATATTACTCTCAACTCAACTCAACTCAACTCAACTCATCTAAGCCTTTTCCCAACTACATGGGGTCGGCTACATAAATCCGTTTCCTCTACTCTGCTGCTCTATTCAGGACCAAGTCGATATTCAAATTATAAATAGTTATATCTTTTTTAATTATTTATGTCCATGTTAGTTTAGGTCTACCTCTACCTCTATCCTTACCATGAATTGTTAAAAGATCATTTTTTTTAACTGAAGCATCTAAAGGTCTACGTTACATATGTTCATACCACCGTAATCGATTTTCTCTCATTTTATCTTCAATTAGGGCTACTCCTATCATTAGTCTTATATGCTTATTTCTAATTCTATCTTTTAAATTTGTACCACATATCCATCTTAACATACGCATTTCTGCCACACTTAATTTATTCACATATTGTTTCAATATTACCTAACACTTTATTCCATGCATATTGCTCTATCATGTGTAATTTGTATTGGCCCATAGCTTGC
The DNA here is from genome assembly GCA_900491605.1 of Calamus simplicifolius. Lineage (NCBI taxonomy): Eukaryota > Viridiplantae > Streptophyta > Magnoliopsida > Arecales > Arecaceae > Calamus > Calamus simplicifolius. The sequence continues at coordinate 1,546,210 of UESW01003891.1, forward strand.
CATTAGGCTACAATTGAGATCCAGCATGGCCGAAACAGCCACCTGGTTGGCATCCAACTTGTATGCAGTCATCAAACAACTTGAACTCAATGATTAAAGCTCGGTATTATACAAATTGCCTCTCCCAAAAAAAACTTTTCCCATCTAATTTCACTCGAATGAAGTCCACTACTTCCGACTTAGGGCAGTAAAATGTATACCCAAAGCAAAGAAGTATCAAAATCATAGAGCATATTTTCTTAGCAAAAGTTTTGAAATCATGTACTTTGCCAGATCAAGCATCAATCCTCCATAAGCAAGGACTCAACATGAGATGGAAATTGAAGGATCAGAACAACTTGAATTATACCAAAACTAAAGTCAGTAAACAGAATAAATTACCTCTTCGTTTGACCTCAACAGAAGGCTCTGCAGTCGCCCGCATCATCAGTTCCAGTGCTTTCTTAAAGTTTTTGTGCCTCAGCTCCATTTCTGCCCATTCACACCACACACTAGCCAGATTATCAACTGTCTTGTAATTCACTTGCACGGCCTTCTCAAATATCTTTGTAGCATTCTCAAGATCATTGTGGCTTTCATACAGCTTTGCAAAAGCAACCCACAATGTGTGAGGCTTCCCTACTGCTTTCATGGGATCCACAGTTCTCACTGCCTCCGTATAAGTCAAAACTTGCTTCGCCGGGTTGCCCTCAAAAAGCTTCACTCGGCTGCATTGCCATAAGGTCCAATGATTCAAGAAAGGTTTAGTATTATTAGAAAAATTGCTAGAATAGAATATGAAGGAAAATTTACGGTGTTGTGAACTCACAATATGATTTTTTTTTTAATAATTTTTTGAGCATGACGTTTAAGACTAAATGGGATTAGGATAATAATGGTCAAAAGGAGGCCTTTGTCAGCAGAAGGCTTACTTGTGCCACTCCTTCACATTGTGAGGATTCTGCCTCAAGATGACACTGTTGAGGAGCTCCGGCCTCCTTTCCAAGAGGTGCTCGTACCTAGCCAACCTGAGATCCACATCATCATCGTCATTTAACCAGAAACCATGAAGAAACTTTTTCGTGAGCTTTGTGATGCTATCCTTCCCGTCCTCCTCATCCCGGTCCCCCTCTTCATCCGAGCCCTCAACAGTCTCAAGCTTCGCAGAGAGCGCACTTTGCTCGAACTGAGCATAGGACTCGAAGATGACGCTGAAATCCCTCACAGTAATTACCGTAGCGAGGCCCTCCTCAAATATGTCGCGTGCCTTCTCGTAAAGCCCCCGGCGGACGTAGTAGTCAGCAAGAGACGTCCAGAGGCGGCCAACCTCATCGGTGAAGCGCCGGATACCGCCACGGATAATGGCATCGACCTTGAGGCCGGAGACTTCGGTGGCGTGGCGGGTGAGGAGGTCGCAGAGCTCAAGCCAGAGCTGGTGTCGAGTCTTGCCCTTGATGGAGTGGAAGGAGTCGTCGTTCAGGACGGACGCCAATCTCTCGGCGGCCTCCTGCCATCGTTGGGAGGTGATGAGGAAGTTGATGAAGTCCTCGATGTGGGAGGGGTCGAAGAGGAGGTAGCGGCGGTAGACACGGAGGGACGTCTCGACGGGGACGCCAGGTAGGGAGACGAGGGCGAGGTAGGGAGCCCAGATGCGGTCGTGCTGAGTGACGGGAAGGGCGCGGAGGGCGCGGTCGAAGGTGCGGCGGGAGCGGGTGAGAAGGCGTTGCTCGGTGAGGGAGGAAAGGTACATGAGCCAGATGCGGGGCATCTTGTGCATGGTGACCAGCGCCCGCTCGAAGGTGTTGTTCAGGGACTCGTACGCCGGGTGGGAGATTGGGAGGGGGCGGACGAGGTCGAGGCGCTCCCGGAGGTAGGCGTGCCAGAGCTTGTAGGACCCCGGGAGGGCCTTGAGGGCGCGCTCGTAGATCACTGATCGCTTCTTGAAGGGGGCACCGGCGCGGGCCACCAGGTAGCGCCACCACAGCTTCAGACTGAAGGGGTTGCGGAGGATCTCCTCCTCGTAGAGGAGGTCGTCCTGGCTCGGGTAGAGATCCGGCGAGATCCCCGCACCCGACGCCGGCATCGTCGCCGCCGCGGCCATAGGAAATGAAACCTAGAAAGAGGGGGAGGCGCGTTGGGCTTGCACCCAGAAAATATATACGTTCTTAAGATTTCAGAGAGAAAGAAAGGGGAGAGAGAGCAAGAGACAGGTGGACGCCGGCCGTCGGCGACCGGCCAGAGAAAGGAAGAGATAAATGAAATTAGAATACGAGAGAGATAGAGAGAGGAAGACAGAGGGATCGCCGGCTCGGAGGCCGCCGGTGATGGACCGACTCGGGGCAGGGGTGGCGACGGACCGAATGAACGTAATCCGGTGGCAGGCCGAGGGATTAGCCCTTCTTCGGAGGAAGGGGGTATCGAGGAAGAAGGGGGAGAGGGCTGAGCTTCTGGGAGGCGATCATGATGATGGATGGTCACGATCGAATTAAATTTGATTTAGTACGGTCAGCTACACGTTGTGCACGAATTCGATAACGGACGGTTGTGATCTCATAAGATGATGTTGAGGGTTGATGAATACAAAATTTATTCGACCCTGACGGCAAGTTTGGTCGTCGGAAAGTCGAGGGAGACCGTCGAGACTCTCGTAGATATTTAAATAAATTTTAATTTTATAACTGAATCTCGATCACCCTTCAGAACCTCAGAAATGAGGCTCTTCTTTCTCACCGGATCACCTGCAAAGAAGTTTCAACACTGAAGAGATTCTTCGATGAGACCCTTCGATGCCCAAGTTAGTAACAAAGATCACAGTAGAGAAGGAGCTCGAGAGAGCTCTTGAGGAGGGAGAGGTCTCAGAAGGATCAGGTAGTTCCTTTGAGAGTTAGGGCATCGAGTGTGTAAAATATGCGTTATCTTGTTCTCGACGTAATTTACCCTTTTATAGGGGTTGGCGCTGGCACCATCACGTGGGTCTGCGTCCCATCAGCCGGCGGGGCCGTTGGATTGTCGGATCTGGCGCTGTCGGGCGGCGCACGTTGGCGCTGCGGCGCGCATCGGCGCTGTCGGGTGGCGCGCGTCAGGAGATGTCATGCGGCGCGCGTCAGAGAAATGAATTCTTGAACCGCTGGGGCTGATCTGGCGAGAACTGAAGATGCCGGGGCTGAATCGGGCCGGTCTAGGATGGCCTTGGCTGACTCGACGGGACAGGAGACGTCGGGGCCGAGTCGGGCCGGCCTGGGATGACCTTGGCCGACTCGGCGGGACAGGAGTCGCCGGGGCCGAGTCGGACCGGTCTGGGATGGCCTTGGCCGACTCGACGGGATAGGAGGCCCCGGGGCCGAGTCGGGCCGGCCCGGGATGGCCTTGGCCGACTCGACGGGACTGGAGACGCCGGGGCCGAGTCGGGCCGGCCGGGGATGGCCTTGGCTGACTCGGCGGGATTGGAGATGCCGGGGCCGAGTCGGGCCGGCCGGGGATGGCCTTGGCAGACTCGGCAGGACTGGAGACGTCGGGGCCGAGTCGGGCCGGCCGGGGATGGCCTTGGCCGACTCGGCGGGACTGGAGATGCCGGGGCCGAGTCGGGCCGGCCGGGGATGGCCTTGGCAGACTCGGCAGGACTGGAGACGCCGGGCCGAGTCGGGCAAGCCGGGGATGGCCTTGGCCGACTCGGCGGGACTGGAGATGCCGGGCCGAGCCGGGCCGGCCGGGGATGCCTTGGCCGACTCGGCAGGACTGGAGATGTCGGGGCCGAGTCGGGCCGGCCGGGGATGGCCTTGGCCGACTCGGCTAGACTGGAGACGCCGGGGCCGACTTGCCTGGAGAAGTAGGGGCCGCCTGGGAATGCCGGGGGCTGGCTAGCTTGGACATGTCGTGGTCGGCTGGGAATGTGTCGGGGCCGTCTGGCTTGGAGACGCCGGGGCCGAGTCGGGCCGGCCGGAGATGGCCTTGGCCGACTCGGCAGGACTGGAGATGCCGGGGCCGAGTCGGGCCGGCCGGGGATGGCCTGGGCCGGCTCGGCGAGACTGGAGACGCCGGGGCCGACTTGCCTGGAGAAGTAGGGGCCGCCTGGGAATGCCGGGGGCCGGCTAGCTTTGACACGCCGTGGCCGGCTAGCAAGGTGCTGGGGTTGGCTAGCTTGGAGACGCCAGGGCCGGCTAGGAATCGGGGCCGTCTAGCTTGGAGAGGCCGGCCTTGGCGGGTGTCGGCCTTTGATGTGCCGGCCTCGGGGGCCGGCTCCGGAGCCTGTCGGCCTTTGGCCAGCGCTAGACGCTGGCGCTGGAGGCCGATGCTGGAGGCCGACGCTGGCGGCTGGCGCTGGAACCTGTCGGCCTTTGGCCAGCGCTGGAGGCTGGCGCTGGAAGCCGACGCTGGAGCTGACGTTGGAGTCTGTCGGCCTTTGGCTAGCGCTGGGGGCTGGCGCTGGAAGCCGACGCTGGAGGCCGTCGCTGGAGCTGGCGTTAGAGTCTGGGCCTTTGGGGCCATCCAAAAATTTCATTTTTCATTGGGTCAACTGGCTCCATCAAATGCCTCCCACACTCCTAGAGCTTGCGTCCCTCGCATCAGCTAAGCGAAAGGAGTGTAGAACCTTTGCGTGCCTTCTTTGGCTAGCTGAGGGCGGCCAGTAATCCTTTCCCAACGCGGGGTCCGGGAGTGAACCCCGGAGGGTGACCTGAGAGCTGGGCGTCGTCGGGTTACTTTTGAACCGCCTCGGGGGTGTGGAACCTCTGCGAGGGGCGACTCAGCCAGGTGCGGAGCCTTTAGGGTCTTAACCGACTCGGGGGCACTGTCGCGCCGGGGCCGAGTGGTGTCCCGTGGGTCGCAATGCTAGTGAGCTCCTTTTGAACCAGCCTGGGGATTTGTGTTCCTCCCAAGTGGCGACTCAGTCGGGTACGGAGCCTTTAGGGTCTTAACCAACTTGGGGGCACCGCCGTGCCGGAGCCGAGTGGTGTCTCGTGGGCCGCGATGCCAGTGAGCTCCTTTTGAACCAACCTGGGGGTTTGTGTTCCTCCAAGTGGCAACTCAGCCGGGTACGGAGCCTTTAGGGTCTTAACCAACTCGGGGGCACCGCCGCGCCGGGGCCGAGTGGTGTCCCGTGGGTCGCGATGCCAGTGAGCTCCTTTTGAACCAGCCTGGGGGTTTGTGTTCCTCCCAAGTGGCGACTCAACCGGGTACGGAGCCTTTAGGGTCTTAACCAACTCGGGGGCACCGCCGTGCCGAAGCCGAGTGGTGTCCCGTGGGCCGCGATGCCAGTGAGCTCCTTTTGAACCAGCCTAGGGGTTTGTGTTCCTCCCAAGTGGCGACTCACCGGGTACGGAGCCTTTAGGGTCTTAACCAACTTGGGGGCACCGCCGTGCCGGAGCCGAGTGGTGTCCCGTGGGCCGCAATGCCAGTGAGCTCCTTTTGAACCAGCCTGGGGGTTTGTGTTCCTCCCAAGTGGCGACTCAGCCGGGTACGGAGCCTTTAGGGACTTAACCGACTCGGGGGCACCGCCGTGCCAGGGCCGAGTGGTGTCCCGTGGGCCGCGATGCCAGTGAGCTCCTTTTGAACCAGCCTGGGGGTTTGTGTTCCGCCCAAGTGGCGACTCAGCCGGGTACGGAGCCTTTAGGGTCTTAACCAACTCAGGGGCACCGCCGTGCCGGAGCCGAGTGGTGTCCCGTGGGCCGCGATGCCAGTGAGCTCCTTTTGAGAGACTTGCGCAAGGGAAGACAAACTGTGTCGCCAGAAAGGACCTTTTTCTTTATTGTTTATGCCTCTGGGAGTACATTATTGATATATTGGCGGAGGTTGTCCGCATTCCAAGTACGTGGAATGGGCTTCCCGTCAAGCTCTTCTAGTTTGTATGCCCCCCGATGGAGCGCCTCGGCGACACGGTAGGGGCCTTCCCAGTTGGGGGATAGCTTGACCCCTCGGTAGGCTTTGATACCTCGGCCTTTCGCAGTACAAGTCTCCGCGGCGAAAAACCTTGGGACGAACCGGGCATTATAGTACTTTGCCGCTCGCTGGTGAAAGGTCGCCATGCGCAGTCTCGCTCTGTCATGCGCCTCGTCGATGAAGTCTAGGTTGGTCCGAATCAGCGCGGGGTTGTCTTCCTCACTGAAGGACTCCACACGTGGACTGGGCAATCCGATCTCGACAGGGATGACGGCCTCGGATCCGAAGGAGAGGCTGAAAGGAGTTTCGCCCGTCGGGGCTCTGGGCGTTGTGTGGTAAGCCCATATCACACTGGGGAGCTCTTCTACCCAGCGCCCTTTGGAGCCGTCTAGGCGAGTCCTGAGCCCCCTGAGGATGGTGCGGTTCATGACCTCAGCCTCCCCGTTGGTCTGGGGGTGGCCGACGGAGGTGAATCGGTGGCGAATGCCTAGCTCCTCGCAGAAGGTTTGAATGCCTCGTTGTTGAACTGGCGACCGTTGTCCGTGACGAGGGTGTGAGGCAAGCCAAAGCGGCATATGATCGACTTCCAGAAGAAAGTCTTAACTTTGCTCTCCGTGATTTTGGCCAACGCCTCGACCTCGACCCACTTGGTGAAGTAGTCGATGGCGACCAGCAAGAATCTCCGCTGTCCTGAAGCTGGGGGGAACGGTCCAAGGATGTCCATTCCCCACTGGGCGAAGGGCCACGGAGCCGAGAGTGGGCTCAGCGGGGCAGGTGGCTGACGCTGGATGTGCGCGTGGCGCTGGCAGCCGTCGCACCTTTGAACTAGCTTGGCCGCGTCCTCCTTCATAGTGAGCCAGAAGTACCCCTGACGGAGAGCCTTCTGGGCCAAGGATCTGCCCCCAGATGATTCCCGCAAATGCCCTCGTGGATTTCTCTGAGGATGTAGTCGGCGTCGGCGGGGCCTACGCACTTAAGCAACGGGTAGGAGAATGACCTTCTGTATAGGCGCCCGTCGAGGAGGATGAACTTGGAGGCCTCCACTTGAGCAATCTGGCTTCGTTGCGGTCGTCAGGGAGGGTGCCATCGGTGAGGTAGCGGACATAGGCGTCCATCCATGTAGGTTCCGGGGTGAGCGGGAGGACTTCCTCCCCGCCCTCTATACTGGGCCTTTCTAGATATTCGATGTAGGCGTCCCTTGTCAGGCCGTCGGCGGAGGTAGCCAGTCGAGAGAGGACGTCGGCCTTTGCGTTTTCGCTCCGGGGGATGTAACTGATGCTGAAGTAAGGCAGTGAGGAGGTCAAGAGTTGAACCTTTTTCAGATATTGCGCCATAACGGGGTCGCGCCTCATACTCTCCGTTGATTTGCCCGGAGATGAGTTGCGAGTCCGTGTAGGCTCTGAGGTGCTTTGCTCCAACCTCCTGGGCTAATCTTAACCCGGCCAGAAGGGCTTCGTACTCCGCCTGTTGTTGGTGGCTTCAAAAAGAAATCTCAGGGCATACTCGGTTCTTTCTCCTTTGGCCCGGCAAGAATGAGGCGGCGCCACTCCCTTGAGAATTCGATGCGCCGTCCACGTGGAGGATCCAGGTCTCTCCATCACCGCTCGGCTCGGGTCTGGGCTGCTCCCCAGGGACCTCCTTGAGATCTTCCTCCGCCCAAGTGCACTCGACCAGGAAGTCGGCCAGGACTTGGGACTTCAAGGCCGGTCGTGCTTGGAAAGAGATGTCGAATTCCCCCAGCTTGATGGCCCATTTGGCGAGTCGACCCGAAGTATCCGGACGGGCCAGGATGGCTCGGAGAGGTTGGTCCGTGAGCACCACGATAGGATGGGCTTGGAAATACGGGCGAAGACGCCGGGTAGAAACTATCAAGGCGAAAATGACTTTTTCTATTTTGGAATACCTGACCTCGGCGTCATGCAGGACCTTGCTCACGTAGTAGACTGGCCTTTGGGTTCCGTCAGCGTCAAGGCGCACCAGGACTGAGCTGACGGCTTCTGAGGAGGCGGCTAAGTAAAGGAAAAGACTCTCCCCATCTCCCGGCTTGGAGAGGAGCGGTGGGGAGGACAGGAACGCCTTTAAGCCGTCGAAAGCTTCTGGCAGTCGTCCGTCCACGCAAAACCGTTCACCTTCCGCAGGGCCTTGAAGAAAGGCAAGCACCTCTCTGCCGATCTAGAGAGGAAACGACTCAGCGCCGCTATCCTTCCCATTAGCCGTTGCACTTCCTTCTTGTTGGACGGCGGCCTCATGTCAAGTATGGCACTGATCTTCTCTGGGTTCGCCTCGATTCCGCGCTGGGTCACCATAAAGCCAGAAATTTACCTGCCGTGACCCCAAAAGTGCACTTCTTAGGGTTCAGCTTGACTTGGAAGCGACGGAGGTTGTTAAAAGTTTCTTCCAGGTCAGAGATGTGGTCGGCGGCGCGGGTGCTCTTCGTCAGCATGTCGTCCACATAGACTTCCATGTTCCGGCCGAGCTGGTCCTGGAACACCTTGTTCATCAGCCGCTGATAGGTCGCTCCCGCATTCTTGAGGCCGAAAGGCATCACCTTGTAACAGTAAATGCCTTTCTCTGTCACGAAGGAGGTGTGCTCCTCGTCGCTGGGGTCCATCCTTATCTGGTTGTATCCGGAGAAGGCATCCATGAAGCTGAGAAGCTCGTGACCAGAGGTGGAATCGACCAGCTGGTCAATTCTTGGCAAGGGAAAGCTGTCTTTTGGGCACGCCTTGTTGAGGTCGGTGAAGTCTATACATATCCTTCAGCTCCCGTTTGCCTTGCGCACCATGACTACGTTGGCCAGCCAGCTCGGGTAGTGCGCCTCCCGGATGTGGCCGGCGCTGATCAACTTGTTGACTTCTTCATCAATCGCCCTTTGTCGGTCGGGGCAAAGCTCCTCTTCTTTTGACGGATTGGACGGTGGCGCGGGTCAATGTTAAGTTTATGGGTGATGACTTCCGGAGAAATGCCGGGCATGTCGAACGCTGACCAGGCGAATACGTCCGAGTTAGCCCGTAGGAAAGCTAAGAGGCGCTCCCGTTCCTCCAAGGGAAGGAGTCCGCCCACACGGACGGTCCTTGCCGGGTCATCGCTGAGAGGGAAAGTCAGGAGGTGCTCGGCGGGCTCCCCTCCTTTGGCGGAATCTCTAGGGTCAGACGCCTCCAGGGCCGGATCGGTCTCCAGAGGGCTCGATGCCGCATGATAGCAAGGTAAGACCGGGCTTATCTCCCCGCGCATTTCTCCAACTCCCTCGCTGGTGGGGAACTGCACCAATAGACGTCGGGTGGAGATAACCGCGTCCAAAAGATTCAGGCCGGGATGCCCAAGAATGGCATTGTATGCCAAAGGGACCCTTACGACTAGGAATTTCATGATCATGGTGCTTTGGCATGGCGGGGTTCCGGCCATCACGGGCAAGGATATTTCGCCCTCGACCCTCATAGAATCTCTGGTGAATCCAACTAGCGGGGTCGCCACGGGCTGAAGGGAGTCAACAGATAAACCCATCCAAACAAAGGCGTCGTAAGTAAGGATGTCAGCTGAGCTGCCACTATCAACTAAAATCCTTTTTACAGGGTGCTTGGCGATCGTCATAGCGACGACTACGCCTTCGTTGTTTACATTTTCCATTACAACCGTCTCCCCCCGGGGCATTACATTATTTGGAGCATCCTCCCCCCTCTGCCGCTTGAATGCGGAGGCTGACCCCCAGGACACCATCCCGACGGTCCGCTCCGTGGGGGTATTGTCGACGGCGGCTTGAGCTGGTGGAGGCCCCATGATGGCCGGTAGCGGCTGTGGCATCTTCTGTACGTACTTGTCGAGGTAGCCCCATTGGATGAGATCCTCGATAGCCCATTTCAAACTGTAGCAGCTGTCGGTGTCGTGGCCGTAGTCCCGGTGGAATCGACAGTAGCGGCTTCTGTCACGGGATACATCCTTCTTCATGGGGGAAGGACGTTGAAGGTAAGGCTCACCCTCGATCTCCATCAGGATATGGGATCGAGGGGCAAGGAGGGGTGAGCTTACCCTCGTCGGGGACAGGGCTCCGGCGCCTGTTGTCGGACCGGCGAGGTGGGTCGGATCGGCGATGTCGAGGAGGCCCGCTCGGCTCAGGGCGAGCGGATTTGTGGCTGGAGCCCTTCGAAGACTCCCGGCGAGTGAGGTCGGCTTCATCGGCCTAGATGTACTTTTGGGCCCGGAGGAGGAGGTCAGAGTAAGAGCTCGGGGGTTTCTTGTCCAAGGAGAAGGTGAAACAGGACGGAAGGAGTCTCCGCTTCAGCGCCAGAGTGGCCACCGCATCATCGAGATGGTAGACCTCGAGGGCGGCGGTTTTGAATCGGGACACAAAGTCCTACAGGGACTCTCCTTCCTTCTGGCGGACGGAGAAGAGACTGTCCGCCACCCTTGGGATCTGGCGGCAGGCATCAAAGTGGGCCAGGAATGCCCTCTTCAGCTCCCAGAAGGAGTCTATGCTGTGGGGGACAGGCGTGAATGCCACGCACGGGCGGCCTTCCGCAGGGTTGCAGGGAAGGCCTTGCAGAGAAGGGCGTCTGAGGCGCTATGGACTTGCATCATGGCCTTGTAGCTCTCGAGGTGGTCGAGAGGGTTGGTCGTACCATCGTATGGGTCCACCTAGGGGAAGCGGAACCTGGAGGGAACCGGTTCCTCCAGTATGCGGCGGGTGTAGGGAGGACGAGTATCAAACTCTTCCTCCGGCTGGTGGTTTATCTTCCTGGTGAGCTCGTCGAGGCGCCGGTTGTACTCCTCCAGGCGTTCCTCCGCCTGGCGGTTGATCGTCGGGGCCCTTCGGGATGGCTCGGAGGAAGAAGAAGAAGAGGAAGCAGAGGATGGAGATGGAAGTCGGGACTTCCGCCTGGGCTCCTCGTGATGATGTGGCTTGGGAGGAAGCTCACTGGGGCCATGGCCAGGGGACCATGGCCACTTAGGGGGCTCGCGGCGAGGCTTCCTTGGGGAAACCTGACGTCGGCCGGCGGCTCGCCGAGGAGAACCTCCCCTTGCCGACTGCTGGCTGGCGGGGGGAGCAGTCTGGTGCTGGGTGGCCACGGACTGCTGTTGCTGAAGTCCATGGACCATGGCAGTGAGATTCTGAACTTGCTGGGAGAGGGTTGCCAGCCGCTCCGCTGTTTGGAGGGCGGCGTCCGATGGCGGGCCGGCAACCGGAGGGCTGGCAGCGGGGGGATTGGCCTCCTGCTGTCTAGTTGGCGGGGAGAGCCCCGTCGGGCAGCTGACAGAGGTGTCCTGGGCTCGTGTCACCACCATGGTTTCTAGGAGAAGAGAGGGATGGAAGGTGTAGCTCAGGGAAGATGCTCGCTACTTTTCTTATGCACCCCCCTACCTGGCGCGCCAATCTGATGACGCTCGATCACCCCTCCAGGACGTTGGGAACGGAGGCTCTTCTTCCTCACCGGATCGCCTGCAAAGAAGTCCCAAGATCGGAGAGGGTTCTCCGGTGGGACCCTCCGATGCCCAAGTTAGTGACAGAGGTCACAGTAGAGAAGGAGCTCGAGAGAGCTCTTGAGGAGGGAGAGGTCTCAGAAGGATCAGGTAGTTCCTTTGAGAGTTAGGGCATCGAGTGTGTAAAATGTGCGTTACCTTGTTCTCGACGTAATTTACCCTTTTATAGGGGTTGGCGCTAGCACCATCACGTGGGTCTGCGTCCCATCAGCCGGCGGGCCGTTGGATTGTCAGCTGTGGGGCGTGCACATTGGCGCTGCGGCGCGCATCGGCGCTGTCGGGCGGCGCGCGTCGGGAGATGTCGTGCAGTGCGCGTCAGAGAAATGAATTCTTGAACTGCTGGGGCTGATCTGGCAAGAACTAGAGACGCCGGGACTGAATCGGGCCGGCCTAGGATGGCCTTGGCCGACTCGACGGGATAGGAGACGTCGGGGCCGAGTCGGGCCGGCCTGGGATGACCTTGGCCGACTCGGTAGGACAGGAGTCGCCGGGTCGAGTCGGGCCGGCCTGGGATGGCCTTGGCCGACTCGACAGGATAGGAAGCCCCGGGGCCGAGTCGGGCCGGCCCGGGATGGCCTTGGCCGACTCGACGGGACAGGAGGCCCCGGGGCCGAGTCGGGTCGGCCTGGGATGGCCTTGGCCGACTCGGCAGGACTGGAGATGCCGGGGCCGAGTCGGGCCGGCCGGGGATGGCCTTAGCCGACTCGACAGGACTGGAGATGTTGGGGCCGAGTTGGGCCGGCCGGGGATGGCCTTGGCCAACTCGGCAGGACTGGAGATGCCGGGGCTGAGTCGGGCCGGCCGGGGATGGCCTTGGCCGACTCGGCAGGACTGGAGACGCCGGGGCCGAGTCGGGCCGGCCGGGAATGGCCTTGGCCGACTCGGCAGGACTGGAGACGCTGGGGCCGAGTCGGGCCGGCCGGGATGGCCTTGGCCGACTCGGCGGGACTGGAGACGCCGGGGCCGAGTTGGGCCGGCCAGGGATGGCCTTGGCCGACTCGGCGGGACTGGAGATGCCGGGGCCGAGTCGGGCCGGCCAGGGATGGCCTTGGCCGACTTGGCAGGACTGAAGATGCCGGGGCTGAGTCGAGCCGGCCGGGGATGGCCTTGGCCGACTCGGCAGGACTGGAGACGCCGGGACCGAGTCGGGCCGCCGAGGATGGCCTTGGCCGACTCGGCAGGACTGAAGATGCCGGGGCCAAGTCGGGTCGGCCGGGGATGGCCTTGGCCGACTCGGCGAGACTGGAGATGCCGGGGCCGAGTCGGGCCGGTCGGGGATGGCCTTGGCCGACTCGACGGGACAGGAGACGTCGGGGCCGAGTCGGGCCGGCCTGGGATGACCTTGGCCGACTCGGTGGGACAGGAGTCGCCGGGGCGCGCCAATCTGATGACGCTCGATTACCCCTCCAAGACGTTGGGAATAGAGGCTCTTCTTCCTCACCGGATCGCTTGCAAAGAAGTCCCAAGACCGGAGAGGGTTCTCCGGTGGGACCCTCCGATGCCCAAGTTAGTGACAGAGGTCACAGTAGAGAAGGAGCTCGAGAGAGCTCTTGAGGAGGGAGAGGTCTCAGAAGGATCAGGTAGTTCCTTTGAGAGTTAGGGCATCGAGTGTGTAAAATGTGCATTACCTTGTTCTTGACATAATTTACCCTTTTATAGGGGTTGGCGCTAGCACTATCACGTGGGTCTGCGTCCCATCAGCCGGGGGGGCCGTTGGATTGTCGGATCTGGCGTTGTAGGGCGGCGCGTTGGTGCTGTGGCGCGCATCGGCGCTGTCGAACGGCGCGCGTCAGGAGATGTCGTGCGGCGCGCGTCAGAGAAATGAATTCTTGAACTGCTGGGGCTGATCTGGCAAGAACTAGAGATGCCGGGACTGAATCGGGCCGGCCTAGGATGGCCTTGGCCCACTCGATGGGACAGGAGACGTTGGGGCCGAGTTGGGCCGGCCTGGGATGACCTTGGCCGACTCGGCAGGACAGGAGTTGCCGGGGCCGAGTCGGGCCGGCCTGGGATGGCCTTGGCCGACTCGATGGGATAGGAGGCCCCGAGGCCGAGTCGGGCTGGCCCGGGATGGCCTTGGCCGACTCGACGGGACTGGAGACGCTGGGGCCGAGTCGGGCCAGCCGGGGATGGCCTTGGCCGACTCGGCAGGACTAGAGATGCCGGGGCCGAGTCGGGCCGGCCGGGGATGGCCTTGGCCGACTCGGTAGGACTGGAGACGCCAGGGCCGAGTCGGGCCGGCCGGGGATGGCCTTGGCTGACTCGGCAGGACTGGAGATGCTGGGGCCGAGTCGGGCCGGCCGGAGATGGCCTTGGCTGAATCGGCGGGACTGGAGACGCCGGGGCCGAGTCGGGCCGACCGGGGATGGCCTTGGCCGACTCGGTAGGACTGGAGATGCCGGGGCCGAGTCGGGACGGACGGGGATGGCCTTGGCCGACTAGGCAGGACTGGAGACGCCGGAGCCGAGTCGGGCCGGCCGGGGATGGCCTTGGCTGACTCGGCAGGACTGGAGACGCCGGGGCCGAGTCGGGCCGGCCAGGGATGGCCTTGGTCGACTCGGCGGGACTGGAGACGCCGGGGCTGAGTCGGGCCGGCCGGGGATGGCCTTGGCCGACTCGGTAGGACTGGAGACGCCGAGGCCGAGTCGGGCCGGCCGGGGATGGCCTTGGCCGACTCGGCAGGACTGGAGATGCTGGGGCCGAGTCGGGTCGGCCGGGGATGGCCTTGGCCGACTCGGCGAGACTGGAGATGCCGGGGCCAAGTCGGGCCGGCCGGGGATGGCCTTGGCCGACTCGACGGGACAGGAGACGTCGGGGCCGAGTCGGGCCGGCCTGGGATGACCTTGGCCGACTCGGTGGGACAGGAGTCGCTGGGGCGCGCCAATCTGATGACGCTCGATTACCCCTCCAGGACGTCGGGAACAGGGGTTCTTCTTCCTCACCGGATCGCCTGCAAAGAAGTCCCATCACCGGAGAGGGTTCTCCGGTGGGACCCTCCGACGCCCAAGTTAGTGACAGAGGTCACAGTAGAGAAGGAGCTTGAGAGAGCTCTTGAGGAGGGAGAGGTCTCAGAAGGATCAGGTAGTTCCTTTGAGAGTTAGGGCATCGAGTATGTAAAATGTGCATTACCTTGTTCTTGACGTAATTTACCTTTTATAGGGGTTGGCACTAGCACTATCACGTGGGTTTGCGTCCCATCAGCCGGCGGGGCCGTTGGATTGTTGGATCTGGCGCTGTCGGGCGGCGCACGTTGGCACTGCGGTGCGCATCGGCGCTGTCGGGCGGCGCGCATCGGGAGATGTCGTGCGGCGCGCGTCAGAGAAATGAATTCTTGAACTGCTGGGGCTGATCTGGCAAGAACTGGAGACGTCGGGGCTGAATCGGGCCGGCCTAGGATGGCCTTGGCCGACTCAATGGGACAGGAGACGTCAGGGCCGAGTCGGACCGGCCTGGGATGACCTTGGCCGACTCGGCGGGACAGGAGTCGCCGGGGCCGAGTCGGGCCGGCCCTGGATGGCCTTGGCCGACTCGACGGGACTGGAGATGCCGGGGCCGAGTCGGGCCGGCCGGGGATGGCCTTGGCCGACTCGGCAGGACTGGAGATGCCGGGGCCAAGTCGGGCCGGCCGGGGATGGCCTTGGCCGACTCGGCGGACTGGAGACGCCGGGGCCGAGTCGGGCCGGCCGGGGATGGACTTGGCCGACTCGGCAGGACTAGAGATGCCGGGGCTGAGTCGGGCCGGCCGGGGATGGCCTTGGCCGACTCGGCGGGACTGGAGACGCCGGGGCCGAGTCGGGCCGGCCGGGGATGGCCTTGGCCGACTCGATGGGACTGGAGATGCCGGGGCCGAGTCGGGCCGGCCAGGGATGGCCTTGGCCGACTCGGCAGGACTGGAGACGCCGGGGCCGAGTCGGGCCGACCGGGGATGGCCTTGGTTGACTCGGCAGGACTGGAGACGCCGGGGCCGAGTCGGGCCGGCCGGGGATGGCCTTGGCCGACTCGGCAGGACTGGAGACGCCGGGGCCGAGTCGGGCCGGCCGGGGATGGCCTTGGCCGACTCGGCAGGACTGGAGACGCCGAGGCCGAGTCGGGCCGACCGGGGATGGCCTTGGCCGACTCGGCAGGACTGAAGATGCCGAGGCCGAGTCGGGCCGGCCGGGGATGGCCTTGGCCGACTCGGCTGGACTGGAGACGCCGGGGCCGACTTGCCTGGAGAAGTAGGGGCCGCCTGGGAATGCCGGGGGCCGGCTAGCTTGGACACGCCGTGGCCGGCTGGGAATGTGCCGGGGCCGAGTCGGGCCGGCCGGGGATGGCCTTGGTCGACTCGGCAGGACTGGAGATGCCGGGGCCGAGTTGGGCCGGCCGGGGATGGCCTGGGCCGGTTCGGCGGGACTGGAGATGCCGGGGCTGACTTGCCTGGAGAAGTAGGGGCCGCCTGGTAATGCCGGGGGCCAGCTAGCTTGGACACGCCGTGGCCGGCTAGCAAGGTGTCGGGGCCGGCTAGCTTGGAGACACCGGGGCTGGCTAGGAATCGGGGCGTCTAGCTTGAAGAGGCTGGCCTTGGCGGGTGTCGGCCTTTGATGTGCCGGCCTCGAGGGCCGGTGCCGGAGCCTGTCGGCCTTTGGCCAGCGCTGGACGCTGGCGCTGGAGGCCGACGCTGGAGGCCGATGCTGGAGGCCGACGCTGGCGGCTGGCGTTGAAGCCTGTCGGCCTTTGGCCAGCGCTGAAGGCTGGCGCTGGAAGCCGATGCTGGAGCTGACGTTGAAGTCCGTCGGCCTTTGGCTAGCGCTAAGGGCTGGCGCTGGAAGCCGACGCTGGAGGCCGTTGCTGAAGGCCATCGCTGGAGCTGGCGTTAGAGTCTGGACTTTTGGGGCCGTCCAAAAATTTCATTTTTCATTGGGTCAACTGGCTCCATCACAATCATTGATCAAATTGCAATTCAACGTACACCATTTTGAGATGTTGCATCACCGTAGCCCCTACAAATTAAATTTGAAGTTTAAATCACTTCAATCGATCAAGAATGTAATGGCCCTTTTATTAAAATTATGATCTTTGTGATGTATTTTTTTTATAAAGTCTAACTAAATTATGAAATTAAGTTTTTTTTTTCTTTAAATTTCTCGCCAACTTACTAGACACTTGTTAATTGGTATAAATGATCTATGACCTATAAAACTATCTTTTATTTGTTTATAAAAAATCATATCCTTATGAAAATAAAATTTTTACATTTCATTTCTTTGCTAAAAATTTGATAGAGCCTTTTTTTTATATAATAACTCTTATTTTTGTTGAAAAATTTTATGAAAAACTTAAGCTAAACATTTACCTATTAAATTTAGAAAAAAAAAAGCTTACTCATCCATAAAATACTTAAGTTGATTTTTCATAAAAAAAATATTTATTCTTTTTCTCTTAAAACGATTACTTTTTTTTACTTTCTTTAATCATTCGTTGATGATATTATTTTTTATATTTTTATATTTATCATACCAATTCGAATGATCTATTAAATCATTATTGATGATCATTTAAAATATATTTAATTAAATATATTTTATAAGTTAATATATATAATTAAGATTTTATAATTTATTGGATTTGATTTATAAAATAATATATGTATATATATGTGTATATATATATTGGCTTTTGAGCTCATGTAGATTTGATTCGTAATTTATTTTTAACTCTTAACTATTTTTTTTTTTTTTGGGCTCTGACCGCTTGTGCAATTAAATAGTTAATTTTTAATAACTTAAAAATAAGGTACATTCTTGCTTGTTATACGTTATTTTTTTATAAATATAAAGGATGGATGAGCATATGTGATTTGCCCATAACTTTTTATTAATTTATACTGGCCTCACATCTCGTCGGGTTAAATGGAATTAATCATGCGCTTTGATAATCAAAATATTAGGAGTGTGCGATTACTCTGTGATGCCAGACAAAATTATCACCGTACTAATTGACAGATATGGCAAGTGGCAAGACCCACTTCTAAGCTTTGACTAGCTAACTATTACGTTCAAAAAAGGTTCACTTTCCATCAAAAAAGGACAAGCAGTGTTATCGGCTATCTCCGTACCTCAATAGGCCCATCTCCAAACCTCAGTAAGACCGAGCTATCTCTGAATCTTGGTAGGACCGACCTATCTTTCAAACATGGTTAAATTCCAACTCCTCATAATTAACATCAATCTTACCCAAATTACACCGAACATTTCAGAGGACAAATTGCAATGGTCATCCGGATCTTGGAGCGAACCTCCTTAAATGAAAATAGGGGCCAGATATAACACCCTCTCCATGATCAACGAGATATCAGCCCTATCAGCCGCTAACTACCCAAAATGCGCCCGAGAAATCAGGTAGCAACTTACCATCCCAGTAATGCACAAGTACTAAATTCCAAAACCCCTTAGGTATGCTTTTTAAGCCCTAATGCTTTCATGTTCTAGATGCCATTGCTCTCCAAAGACCTCCTCTGGGACATTATGATAAGTCTATTTATTATCCTAATTTAATCATTAAAATAAATATTAATTACTTTAAATTTATTAAGAATTGATACTTTTTAATAACCACTATTCTTAATATAATTCTCTACAAATATTTTTCTTTTTTTTAATGAAATAATTGCTCTTTATCCCTAAGAATACGATCCCGATTCACCACTAGCTATAGTAGTGAGTAGGTTTTATTTTTGACCACCAACGACAGCGATCAAATTTTGGCACCATTGTCGGGGATCCAGGCACGATTAGTTCACAAAAAAAAAAAAATTTATCATGAATTTTCTCTTAATTTTATTCTTATTTTTATTTATTTTTATTTTATTATTATTCATGCTTCTATATAAAAGAAAAGAGTAAAAAAAATCTTTTTATTGAATAGTTATTGCTCTCTTTAGCTTATTATTTTTTTTAGTTACCTTAATTATTAAATTTTCTTATTTTCTTTTTAACATAAAAAAATTTACTTTCCTTCTTATCATAAATCCACTTTTAACCTAATTAACTTTTCTTTTAATTAACTTACCTTAAAGAACATAAAAGAAAACCCTAAGATACTTTTCATAAAACATAATTAATTTAAGAAAGTAAATAATAAATTTTAAAAACTTTCTAACTTGTTTAGACACCTTGCTTGAATTGCATTGCATTTTCATAAAATACTTTAATGGTGTAATATCTAATAACATAAGGTAGGGGTTTCATCACCTTTTCTTAGCCCACAAACCATCATCCTACATACTACATAATCCTGAGCCATTAATTTAAAATTAATTAGACGGTGACCCCTAAGGACTTTCGAGCTCACTAGGATAAGGGACCCTGAGAGTTGAACTAGCTCAGTATTAACTAGTTCATTGGTGTGTTCAAGGATGATGTAGCCCTGAAGGAAAGTGGTTCTTTAATTGGTTCTGTTGTCTGACTTGGCCAATTAATTTGGTATCTAAGGAAAGCAATGGGGGACCACCACTGATATTATCCTTACATGGTCAATTGCTAGTTAGTATATGACTTGAAGATTCAAAGGCAACCTTGGCAGTTAGGAGCTGTCTAGATATAAGGTAACCCTAGGGTAGAGAGTCTAGTGCTTGACAACTTATTTTTTCTAATAAAAACTTTAACCTAATTAAGACACTCTTCTCTATTGTCTCTAAACCTAGGATTCCTTAGGTTTTCATCTTTAGACTTCTTTCTCTTTCTTCCCTCTTCTTCTCTTCTCTCTCTACATAACATCAAAAAAAAAAATCAAAATCAAAATTGCAACTTGGAAAAGGGAGTTTGATCGATTAGTAAGGATAGATCTAGACCCTACCCTTGACCAAGAAAAAGTAACTATAAAGGAATTAAGACATCCCCTTAGCCTAAGAGAATACTAAGGAATTAAGACATCCCTTTAGCCTAAGAGAATACTGTTACCCAATTGGATCTGCATCATGCATTCAACTACCCCAAACAAATGCAACCAGTTTTGAGATTAAGCCTCAGATTATCAACATGCTTTCTAAATTCATAGGAATTAAGGATGCCTACATTTTTATTAGAAAATTTGAGAAAGCATATGATACTATGAGAATGCATGAACTTTCAGAAGATGTTGTAAAACTTAGGCTAATTAACTTTGCACTTAAGGAAAATGCCAAAAAGTGGATATATAGTTTACCTACTAAGTCAATCTTAACCTGGGAAGGTTTTGTTAAAGCATTCTTGAGAAAATTCTTTCCACATTATAAAACAACCAAGTTGAGAAACAAAATTGTCCAATTTCGTCAATTAGGGGGAGAGCCTTTCTCGAAGTGTCTAAACTGATTTAAGAATCTGTTAAGCCAATGTCCACACCATGGGATAGAGACTTAGAAGTTATGTCAAACCTTTTATGAAGGTCTAAACCTAAACTTCAAAACTATGCTCGAGTTAATGTGTCAGGGCAACTTTATGCAGAAATCACCTAATGAAGCCTGGCAATTTCTAAAGGATTTAGTAGAAAAAAGCCTACAATGGGAGAAAACTAAGGAATCTGAACCCACACCATCAAGAGGTGGTATGCACCAATTCTCTCCATCTATAGCTGAAGAAGCTAAGATGACATCTCTGATTCATAGGATAGAAGCCTTGAAACTCAAAGGATAGACCCTAATAAATCATGTAAACCAAGTGTTTGCACTTGTCTGCACTGGATGCAGAACATATAGTAAAAGAGTGCCCCCACTTCATGACATAAACTAAAAATAGTTGTGCACAGGTGAATGCGACCTATCAAAGAACAATCAACAATCCCTATGCACCAACCTACAACCCAGGATGAAGGAACCATCCAAACTTTACCTGGTCACAAGGTCCTATTGCAGGTGATCCCAACTTTAACCAGCCTAACCTAAGGCCTAATTCTACAAAAAATAAACTACCAATTAATGAGAATGAAAAAAGGTATATGTCATCGGGCTTTCAATCGGCACGCGCAAGTGCTCCCTATGGCCACTAGGTCCTTGCGTCTACCGGTGATGGCGTTAGAGAAACCCTTCCCCTAACCAGCCTTACCCCAGATACAATGAATAAAAATCCCCGAAGAACAAAGTCCAACCCAAACACCAAGATATACGGGAGGCAAAGCCTTCCAACCAAGTACTCTCCACTAAGTAACTTGGGAAATAATGAGGTTGCCCGTAGGCTACAAAAGCACTCCTCTCTGTCCCTAACAAAGATCTCTCAAAGTGCTCGCCCCAACCTCACTCAACGAAAACTGACCTGTGGATGCCTCACACCCTCGCACCGCCTGTGCGTATCGGTCACGTCCCGTGCTCGCCTAAGCCCTCCTGACTCAGACCTGCGCCGCTGTGATCTCCACTGATCCAGCCACTCGTCAACCTCATGAAGCCTTCTCTGGTCGTTTGGTGGCACACCCGAACTCCTCTCGGATGCCTTCTTCCTTGGAAGAATGGAAGTCTTCCTCTGATCGGATCTCCTCCAATTCTTTTCCTCAATTCAATTGCCAAGGCCTAGGGTCCACCCAGCCTTATATAGGCCCGCCCAACCACCTAGCCACCGCCTCTTCCCTTTGGATAGGCCTTATCCAATGGATAAGCCTTATCCAAAGGCCATCTCAACAAATCGGATAATACCGGATGTATCCCTACTGCAACTGCCTGCCGATGCCCAGCGAACCATCTGCCTAGCCGCGGGCCTCGCCCTATGCGCGCACGCCCGCGCATGCCCACTGCGCGCGCTCAGCCGTGCCGCCCGCACGGCCGAGCGACTCCGTGTCGTAGCCGCGTCCACCAATGGTCTGCCACCGCCTGCGCTCCTCTCCAAAATATCCGCTGCTAGCTCCGTGCAACGGCCCGAATATCCCGGGATGCTCCTCCTCCGTGTGATCCTATCCGCTGGCACCGCATCCATCCCGTGTGCATGCGCCCAGCGGATAAGGATGGCCCGGCCAACGATCGAGTCACGTGCCAGAATGGCGTGCGCCCGCCTGCCGGCCAACTGCCCACATCACGCACCGCAACGGCCAACGGTCAATTGCTGCACCGTCACGCCGTGCCCCCGCAAGGTAGCACGCGCCCAGCGCCCGCCGCTGGCACGCACGCACCTGCGCCCACGCAAGGCAGCGCGCGCCCAGCGGCCGCCGCTGGCCCGCACGCGCCTGCGCATC
This sequence comes from Calamus simplicifolius, assembly GCA_900491605.1. Taxonomy (NCBI): domain Eukaryota; kingdom Viridiplantae; phylum Streptophyta; class Magnoliopsida; order Arecales; family Arecaceae; genus Calamus; species Calamus simplicifolius. The sequence continues at coordinate 1,567,708 of UESW01003891.1, forward strand.
CTGGCGTGCGGCCATGCGCGCCCGGTGCCCAGCGCCAGCTCACGCACGTGCCAACACGCATCCATGGGCCTGGGCAACGCGCCCAAGGCCTCTCCGCATGCCTAATGGCAGCGCTCCATCCCTAGAGTGGCCCGGCCATTGCATGCTCCAGCCATGCTCCGAGCGGCCAAGGCCTCCTTTCACCATACTTATGTAGCATCCTGCACTGTGCCACCCCAGGGGTTTTACAGAAATGAGCAGTATTGCAGACTGGACATGATCATGTGCAGCCCCCTCTCACCATACTTGCGCAGCATCCTGCACTATGCCACCCCGGGGGTTCTGCAGAAATGAGCAGCCTTGCACACATAAGACTGCCCATGTGCAGGGCTTGGCATGCGCGCAACCTCACCGCGCGCCGCATAGCCAAGGCCGTAACAATCCTCCCCCCGCTGAGATATCGACGCCCTCGTCGACCACCATGGCGCCGCGCAAAGTATCCTTCTGACGCTCCTCGTCGTCGCATGCCTTGGCCCTCTTGGCCAAAGCCTCCCGAGTCCCAACGTGGCCACCCGCCACGCGCACCCCCTGATGCCTCCTCGGTCGGATAGCCCACTCGCCGAGCCATCCCGCCTGCCGCCTCCTGCCGCAGGCCTCTGTGCCTAGGCTCTCTCACGCGATGCCTAGGCGTGAGGTTGTCGCACAACCTCAAGTCGTGGTGGGGTCGTTTCTTGCACCCACCCTTCGCAACTGTCCTCCGCCATCCCTCCACTGGAACAAAGTAAGGACGCCTACCTCTCCGGATCAAGATGCCCCTCCGATGAGGCATGACCACAGCCTTGCTCTTGATGAAGAAGTCCATCCCGAGTATCAGGTCATAGTCGTCGATCGGCAAGACCGTCATGCTGCAGCGCCCAGTCCATGAGCCCACCTCCAATGTGGCCTCCGTCTGGCCCAAAGACTCCATCTCCTCGGAGTTGACTGGCTTCACCCTACAAGGCTGGGATAGCGCTCCAAGCCCCAATCTGTGCGCCACCCCTTGGCTCACGAAATTGTGTGTCGCGCCGGAATCAACTAAGGCCCGCACTGTCCTCCCGTTGACCCGAGCCCTCACGTACATCAAACCTTGGCATTGGTCTCTCGTGGCCAAAGTGTTGATGGACTGTAGCGGGGCCAACCTCGCTACTAGCTCCTCCTCCGAACTCTCGGACGCTCTGTCTACCTGGGTAGTGACGGCCGCTACCGCCACCTTTCATGGACACTCCCGTGCTAGATGCGGCCCTTCGTATATGAAGCATCCAGCAAAAGTCGCTTGTCCCTTTGGTTTTGCTGCTGCACATGGTGGAACACTTTCCTTCTTGCCTTTTCGACCACGCGGTGGTGACGCGCTCTTGCATTTGCCCTTGCCCTGGCCACCGCTGCCCGAAGTAGTAGCGCTGCGAAAGTCCACCAGCGCCTCTGCTGCTACGAAGGCTGAGGGAATATCCCTCACCTCCCTCCTACGAAGCTCGGCCTGCGCCCACCCCTGTAGACCAGCGAGGAAGTTAAATAACTTATCTTCCTCGGACATGTTGGACACCTCCAGAAGTAGATTGCTGAACTGCGCCACGTACTCCCGGATGCTCCCTGTCTGCCGCAGCTTCCTCAGGTTCTCTCGAGCAAGCCACCCTGCGTTGCTCGGCTGGAACTGAGCCTTCAGTTCCCTCTTGAAGATCTCCCAGGTCTCAATCCTGGGATGCCCCGCACGGTCATCCTCGGTCATTCTGGTCCTCCACTAGAGCTTGGAGTTCCCCTCCAGATATGTCGAGGCCCGATCCACCTGATCGGGTGCTGGGATCTTCGCCGTACGGAAGTAAGTCTCCATGTCCCACACGAAGTTCTCCACTTCCGTCGTGCTCCTGACTCTGCCGAAGGCCTTTGGCTCCCGAACCTTCGCTTTCTTTGTCGGAGCACTGACCATGTGGACTGGACTTCGCGCCTCCTACCTTAGACGGATCACCTCCTGCTCCAAAGCATGGATCCGAAGCTCCAATCGCTCCTCCATGGCCAGGTCTGATCGCTGTTGTTGCATGCTTCGATGTTCAAGGTTGCGAAGAAGCCCCTCATGCACCTCCGTCAACTGGTCGTGCGAAGTGCGCAACTCAGCCAACTGCATGCTCAACTCCACGCATACAGCTACAAGATTCATGGTTGATCCCTCTCCTGGATCTCCCACGATACCCTCCAAACGAGTCATGCGGTCTCCTACCGCTCTCGCCATCTGATTGGGCTTGCTTGGAACTTGTCTTCAACCAGGCTCTGATACCAACTTCTCCTAGCTCTGATACCAACTTGTCACCGGGCTTTCAATCGGCACGCGCAAGCGCTCCCTATGGCCACTAGGTCCTTGCGTCTACCGGTGATGGCGTTAGAGAAACCCTTCCCCTAACCAGCCTTACCCCAGATACAATGAATAAAAATCCCCGAAGAACAAAGTCCCACCCAAACACCAAGATATACGGAAGGCAAAGCCTTCCCAACCAAGTACTCTCCACTAAGTAACTTGGGAAATAATGAGGTTGCCCGTAGGCTACAAAAGTACTCCTCTCTGTCCCTAACAAAGATCTCTCAAAGTGCCCGCCCCAACCTCACTCAACGAAAACTGACCTGTGGATGCCTCGCACCCTCGCACCGCCTGTGCGTATCGGCCACGTCCCATGCTCGCCTAAGCCCTCCTGACTTAGACCTGCGCCGCTGCGATCTCCACTGATCCAGCCGCTCGCCAACCTCACGAAGCCTTCTCTGGTCGTTTGGTGGCACACCCGAACTCCTCTCGGATGCCTTCTTCCTTGGAAGAATGGAAGTCTTCCTCTGATCGGATCTCCTCCAATTCTTTTCAACAATTCAATTGCCAAGGCCTAGGGTTCGCCCAGCCTTATATAGGCCCGCCCAACTGCATAGCCACCGCCTCTTCCCTTTGGATAGGCCTTATCCAATGGATAAGCCTTATCCAAAGGCCATCTCAACAAATCAGATAATATCGAATGTGTCCCTGCTGCAACTGCCTGCCGATGCCCAGCGAACCATCCGCCCAGCCGCGTGCCTCGCCCTATGCGCGCGCGCTCGCGCGTGCCCACTGCGCGCGCTCGGCCATGCCGCCTGCACGGCCACGCGACTCCGTGTCGTAGCCGCATCCGCCAACGGTTTGCCACCGCCTGCGTTCCTCTCCGAAATATCCGCTGCTAGCTTCGTGCAACGGCCCGAATATCCCGGGATGCTCCTCCTCCGCGTGATCCTATCCGCTGGCACCGCGTCCATCCCGCGTGCATGCGCCCAGCGGATAAGGATGGCCCGACCAACGATCGAGTCACGTGCCAGAATGGCGCGCGCCCGCCTGCCGGCCAACTGCCCACATCATGCGCCGCAACGGCCAACGGTCAACTGCTGTACCGTCATGCCGTGCCCCCGCAAGGCAATGCGCGCCCAGCGCCCACCGCTGGCACGCACGCGCCCGCGACCGCGCAAGGCAGCGCGCACCCAGCGGCCGCCGCTGGCCCGCATGCGCCTGCGCATCCTGGCGTGTGGCCGTGCGCGCCCGACGCCCAACGCCAGCTCGCGCACGTGCCAACACGCATCCACGGGCCTGGGCAACGCGCCCAAGGCCTCTCCGCATGCCTAATGGCAGCGCTCCATCCCTAGAGTGGCCCGGCCATTGCATGCTCCAGCCATGCTCCGAGCGGCCAAGGCCTCCTCTCACCATACTTACGCAGCATCCTGCACTGTGCCACCCCAGGGGTTCTGCAGAAACGAGCAGCATTGCAGACTGGACATGCTCATGTGCAGCCTCCTCTCACCATACTTGCGTAGCATCCTGCACTGTGCCACCCCGGAGGTTCTGTAGAAATGAGCAGCCTTGCACATATAAGACTGCCCATGTGCAGGGCTTGGCATGCGTGCAACCTCACTGTGTGCCGCATAGCCAAGGCCGTAACATATAGCTCCCTGGATAAAGCCCTGGAAAACCTAGTTAAATCCCAAACTGACATCTATGCCATAATAAATAGCACTAATTGTTGGGAATTGTATCCTAAAGCCAATCATTTGATGATTGTGCTAATGTAAATTGTATATAAATTGATATATTAATAAAAGTTATTTGGCAGTTTATTCATTACAAGAACATCTTCTTAATACTCCTGATTGTAATGAAGCCCTCAGGATCTTCTTTCACGATAAAGAGGATTTATCTTTGAAGGTCCTTAAAAGAGTTCGCGACCAAATGATATACTATGACAGGGCCACAGTACTATCAATTATAGGACGTTGTATATCATATTTATTGGTTGTCCTCTTAACCAAGGAGTGTAGAGACACTAGTATGACATACAGGTGGAAGTGTAGGAGTACATTTCACCGAACGTGACTCATTTTTGGATACTCTACTATCAAGAGTTAATCCGAGAAGATATATGTATAAGTATCTTCAGACCTAAAGATCACAACCGGTGGCTTACAAGCAACTCATTGTACTTAGGTACCGGACCACCTGGATTTCTAATCTAGCTACGAAAGGTTACTGGGTGCAGTCAAGTACTTGTGGTAGTCAATTATGGATCAAGATGGAATTTGACCTATCCCGTTAAAAGGAGAAATGCTTGTGTTTCAATTTAGCAAGACGTTGGCCAAGGCACTTCATGTGAAAGTCACATGATCACTAAAGTTGAAATCACTTTATGGATTTGCTATTTAGAGTTGACAGGCTCTTAAGCCATCCTTAGCATTTGTGGTCAAGAGGATGAATTATATGGTAACTATTTCTTAAGGTTCTTGGAGTTTGCTCGGCAACTCTTTGACCTATCCGGATGTCGGGTTTCATTGCTAGATGGGCACATCGATTAGTATAGAAAGTTGGTTCTATGCTACCGGCTTAGGTTCGAACCTAGAGAGTCATACGCATAGAAGTTTCCTAGGATGATCTGTTTGCTGATCAACAATTGAGAATCGTATATGATTTAATTAATCAATTTGATTGATTGAATTATCTCAATTGGGTTAAGTACAAGTGAATAAGATTCAATTTGGTTTAAGTCCATTAGAAGGACTAGTCAATTTCAAATATTGATTTAAAATTAGACTTGATTTGGAGTTAAATAGATTCAGGACTAGCCAAATTTGATTTGGGCTTGGACCATGATCTATGTGGGTTCAGTCAAATAAATTCAGATCAGATTAAACCATCACCTGAACCCAAATCTCTCGCATAAGGATCTCATATGATGAGATGGCTAAAGTCTCATCTTATGAGAGATTAAATTCTCATGTAGAATTTAATGCCTAACATTAATTTTCACCGAACGTCGGATTTAGCCACGTCTCTTTGGTTTTCACCGAACGTCGGAATTAAACCAAGCGCCGCGCTTTCGGCGTCTCTTCGCTTTTACCAAACAACAGAATTCTTAATGTTAGAATTCAATGTTAAGGCTAAATTGAGACTATAAATAGAGGGCATTCCCTCACTAGAATACACAGAACACCAATACACGATATGTTGTGGATTGTAATTCAAAAAAGGTTAGAATAAAAAAATCCTGGTGATTCTGGTGTTAGCGGAAGCATGGTGGATCTTAGAGGAAGATTCAAGTGGGAGGATTCAAGACCAGCAAAGCTATTTTTCTGCGAGCTAGCACTCTCGAAAATCCGATCATTCGGGGCTTCGCGTGAACGATACTAGAGGATGAAGCTATCACTCCCAAAAATCCGATCATTCGGGGCTTCGCGTGGACGATACTAGAGGACGTACGATTGAACAGCTGCAGAGCAATAAGGATTTACCTACTGTTCTTAAGGTAAGCAATTTGATCCCTAGATCTTAAGGCAGGCTTCAAGATAAATAGTAGTCATCTTGAAGATCAAGATATGATCTTGATATTTTTATTTATATACATATTTTGGATCAATTGATCCTATATACAAGGCAAAGATATGATCTTGATGCATGTTAGATAGATTAGTATGTAATCTTTAAAATTTCGCATTGATAATTGTTATCAAATTTTTAAAATATGCATGCCTCGGGGATTGTTTCTCCCTACACTAATGCCACCCTGAATAACTTTATACAAAATACATGACAACAACTATCCATTAATACCCAGACCATAGCTCGTTTGGAGATGCAGGTAGGTCAGTTAGCCACAACTATAAGTGAAAAAGAACGGGGTAAGCTACCAAGTCAACCCGAAGCTAATCTTACGAACCTAAGCATTCAAGGATCAAAATAAGAAGCCCAGATTAACCAACTAAGTGCCATTTATACATTAAGATATGAAAAACAAATAGATAATCAGATGGGTACATATGAAGAAGAAGAATTAGAAGTTTCACCACTTGAACAACTTATTGAGCTGGGTCAACCCAAAATACCTAAGGCATCTCAGATTCTGATGTAATGCCCAACCCACCAGCTAAGCCCATGCCAGGAGATAAATCAAAAATTAGGGTTGTAGCATCATTACCAAATAAACTTAAGCCCAACCAAAATTTAGCCAAATTCAATAAGATTTTGGAGGTCTTTAAACAAGTTAAAGTTAACATCCCCTTACTGGACATGATCCAACAGATCCTAGCCTATGCCAAATTCCTTAAGGATTTATGTACCAAAAAGAAGATTATCAATATGCCCAAGAGAGCCTTTCTGATAGCCAATGTGAGCTCTACCTATCAAACTACGTGCTAATGAAATACAAAGATCCAGGGTCATCCACTATTTCATGTATTATGGGGAACATCCTCATAAACATGGCTCTATTAGACTTAGGGGCGAGTGTTAACATATTATTGTATACGAGCAACTAGGGTTGGAAGAACTAAAGCCTACGGAAATGACTCTACAACTAGCAGATTGCTCTTTGAAAGTACATAAGGGAATAGTAGAGGATGAATTGATCAAAGTTGGAGACTTTATCTACCCGATGGATTTTGTGATTTTAGAAATTGAACCAGTGACAAACCCAAAGAGCCACATCCCAGTGATTTTAGGTAGACTATTTTTGGCTACAGCTAATGCCCTAATTAATTGCCGAAATGGATTAATGAAACTTTCCTTTGGGAATATGTCAATTGATCTTAATATTTTCAATCTTACCAATACATATAAAAAATGAGTGACTCAAATTATGTTTAGGATACTGTTTATGATCCAATTGATCTTAGTGACGAAGAGCTTGACCTAGAAATCTGTATAAACCAAGATGGGGAGCAAATTAATGAGGTTGCTATAATTGATGAAAAATCAAAATGGAAACCTCCAATTGAACCACTAGAGAAAGTATCTGAACTATTATCCAAACCATCAATAGAGGAAGCACCCAAATTAGAATTGAAACTACTTTCCAAGCACCTTAAATATGCATACCTAGGTCCATTAGAAACCCTACCTGTGATTATTTCAGCCAACCTAGACTCCTCACAAGAAGGAAAACTACTGAATGTTCTAAGAGAAAATAAAGAAGCGTTAGGATAGGATATGACTGACATAAAAGGGATTAGCCCCTCGATCATTCAACATAAGATTCACTTAGGGGAAGAAGCCAAGCCTACAAGAGACCCTCAAAGGAGACTTAACCCAGCCATGAAGGAAGTAGTAAGGAAAGAGATTATCAAACTCCTTTATTTTAGTAAAAACGGTAATCAGAGTAAGCCATGATGCCTGGCTGGAGATGGTAAACTCAGCACTTTTTGGGAGGCAACCTAGAATTTTATTTTCTAACCTTTTTTTTAGTGATTCTTATTTTAGGAATAAGAGACTGCTCTGCATGGTTACTCTTAACATTACACGAGGCATATCTCGTTCAGATGGTTTTTCTCTTTGTTTTATTTTTCTTACTCCATTGAGGACAATAGAAATTAAGTTGGGGGTACAAGAAACCTTTTTGAAAACACCTTGGCATTTTTTTTTAAATGTCAAATTTTTTATAAATCATATGTAATGAAAGAAATTTTTGACAAAAAATGACTAGGAAAAAGGTAATAGAATTAGAAACTATTGGCTAATTACTGTAGTGAGCCAATGAGTAGACTAGCTAGTCAGACTTTTAGTAGCCTACTTAGGTCATCTAAAGGCTATTAGCACTTTGATTGCACATGCACATTGATGAGGTAAACTAGGTATTAGTTATAAGGTCAATTGGAGATTTAATTATTACTAAAAATTGATAATTGATATACATTCCAATGAGAGAAACTTGAATTCAAGGAAAGAGCTACATGTCTGATAAAAAAATAAAAAAATATGTATATATAAAAATAAAAAAAGCAAGTTTAAACATTGGTTTTTGATCGAGTAACTGAATACCTTCGCCTAAGTAAGCGTTGTTATTTGTGTTAAAAAATGAAAAGTGTGAAGAAATCGTTAAAAATAATAATAAAAATAATATCAGAAGTATGAAAGTTATTTCGGATCATGTGTTTAATTTGAGGATGTATAGAAAATTGATCAAAGTAGATGATAAGCGAAAACATTATCATTCCTTACAAGCTAGTACCGAATGCCAAGTTAGCCATCACAAACACAAGTGCTGTAAATCTATGGTTGAACTCTAAGAAGTTTTTGATAGTCCTGACTACAAAATTTACTTCAAAAACTCAATACTTAGTTAGTAATACTGGCTAGCTTCTTTCAACTTTAAGCTTAGATTTAATTTTGCAAAAGAGAATTTTAGTGACATATGATTTTATTTTAATTACATTGCTGAGGGACTAGCAATAATTAAGTTGGGGAGGATGATAAATTTATTTATTATTTCAATTTAATCATTAAAATAAATATTAATTACTTTAAATTTATTAAGAATTGATACTTTTTAGGGGTGTTTACAAAAAAAGGAGCCTATAAATGGAAAGAGCTCGATTTTTGGAGTCGATGTAGACGATACTCAAAACAGAACTTGTTTGCCTGAAAAGGAAGAAAGAGATGATTTTACATGATTCTCGGTGCAAACTAAGACAGGTGATATGGAACGGATGGCTGAAGAGTTTTCTCATGATGTTTGAACGATCTTGAGCCTGATTAACTCCAACTTTGACTAAGAGGAAGCCCTAAACAAGCTATGTAAAAGAAGAAGTTTTCTTCAAAGTTCTTTTATTTTTATTTTTATTAGATCATTGTATTTAGGTATGGAGAGGAAAATTATGGAAGGAATGCTGGCGGCAGTAATGCGTGGCTAGATTTCTTCAACTTGGGATAATGATGAAGCCTAAAATCGGGTTCTATTTTTCTTTTTATTCTTAATTTTTATGAAATAAAAATAATGCTCTTCTTTCATATATCTTTTAAGTTATTTTTTTGATTGAGGTTTTGATATGGCATACACGGCCTATATTCTCTATCGACGTGTCGTGATCTCAGGATATGGTACATGTCTAAGAAAGATAGATCGTATTATGATAGTTTAGACATCTAATTTTATAAATAATTAGACAGTTTATACTCTAAGCGAACGTGATATGATCTCTTGATACGGCTCATGCCTGAAAAGAGATAAATTAGTCTAATATTGAACTTGTAAAAATTATTGCTATTGCAAAATAAAGAAAGAAGATAAAACCTGTGTACATGATGGATTCGAATTCCTGAGTTGCTTCTCGTGCTATCTTAATTTCATTAATTAATTAGTTGTTATCTTTTAATAATCACTATTCTTAATATAATTCTTTACAAATAATTTCTTTTTTTTATAAAATAATTGCACTTGATCACCGAGGATACGATCTCGATTCACCACTAGCTATAGTAGTGAGTAAGTTTTATTTTTGACCGCCAACGACAACGATCATCCTTCTTCAATAACCTTCTTCTCTCTTCTGCTTGCTTAGGGTTTTCGACTTGGCATCGGAGGGTCTTCCGCAAAGACCACCTCCATGATCCCTGCAAAAGGACTATTTTGCAGGTTCACTGGGATAAAAAAAAGCCATTCGGATCTAAACATGTGCCATCCACAAGCTTGAGAATCGAAATCCGCAGCAACACTTTGCTTAATTTTTAACTCAAATTTTAAGGATGCAAAGACACCGTGTTTGATGATGAAATTGTAAAAAATAATATAATATATTATATTATAAAATTATAAAATATATATTTTATATAACATATAACATTATAAATTATATTATATGTTGTTATAAGGTTATCATGTTTGATAATTCAAGTCATATAATATTATATAACATTATAATGTATTATATTACATAATATTATGGTACATATCAATGGGTGGAAGTGCTTCTTAGTGAATGTGGACAGAGGTTAAAAAAAAAAAAACAACAACAACGAAAGAGTTTAAAAGAAGTTAGAAACATAATCAAAACTTATTAAACTTTAATAATTTTAAAAACTTATAATAATTATAAATAATCAAAAATTAATTATTATCATTTAAATTATTATATTTAATTATTAAATATAATAATTTATAATATGATAATTAATTAATAATATCAATTATCATCAATTAAACATCCATCCGAGAATAAATTTGATCATGTAGCTTAAAATGAATCACATTTTACCAATACTACTGTTGCTGTAGTAATAATAACAACAGCAATAATAAAAAGTTAAAAACTTCGCACCACCAGTATAGGAGGAGTTGAATTCGGTGGACTTTTGGATTAATGATGGCCATTGGATCCTCTGCAGCAACCACGTGGAGTTCATCCCAACCCGCCAGGTACTCTGCCACGTGGGTCGGTCACGTGATCTGGACGACTCGAACCGGAACCCTAAAGGCCTAAAGTCCTAAACCCAGTTCCTGCTAGCGAAAGCGGGGGAGCTCCGAGCGTCTCCAGCTGAGACCGGAGCGGAGGGCCGAGACTAGACGAGACGGAAATGGCAGCGAGACGGTCCGCCTCCCTCTATCGTCTCCTCCTGCTTGGCTCGCCGGCGGCGGCGCAGCCACCGGCGATGAGAACGTTCCGATCAGGTCGATCCCTCTTCCCTCTCGTTTCTTTCTTAGGGCTTTGATTTGAATTGTGGCTTTTTCCGAGGCCATTTCCGATTCCCCGCTGTTCTAGCAAATTGTCGTAGAAATATCTGATCGAGAGCACTTCGAAGTTCGAAGTAAATTATTAGAAGAATCTACTATTAGGAAAACCTACCTTAAGATCTTAGATCTTTGAAGCAATCGTAAACCCTAGTGGCTTAAGTTCTTGATGTCAGTCCATTTGTTCAACGAGCGATCTCCATGGTTATTTAATGTGGCATAGAAGGGGTAGCATGAGTTTTTTAAATCTGATGCTTCTTCTGCTGCGAATTCTCCTTTAAAACTTATTACATGGATAAGGTTTTCGCCACTCCATTTCGTTTGCAGAAGATGGTTGACACCAAGTATGCAACATAAAATCTTAAAATCTTGTGCTTGAAGCAAAGAAGAGAGACCCAATACCGATGCGGATGGGTTAGCTGACTTTCTTGGAGCTTCTACAAGTTTCAGACAAATCGTTTTGCTAGCTTCTAAGCTACAATCTTAAGACCTGAACCAACCTCTACATTCGCATACTAACATATGTCCTAGCTAATCTCGGTTTGGTTTGAGTTGCATTGCTTTTGCTGGGGATGATTACCATGTTTGTTTGAGATATGCCATGTAAAATTCTAAAAAGAGATATATGGGCATGTATTTTTGTGAATTTTCGTTGCACCTTCTCAAGAATCCACAATTCATATGGTGTGTGTGTGTTTTTTACCCTTTTTCTTCTTCTGAAATATGTATTTCAGGTAGAGGTAACTATCCTCTGAGGTCCTGTTGTTCCTTCAGGGGTATGCAAGTTTCTTACATATATCACTCGTATCCTCCAAAAAAGAGGGGTCTGAAAAGATAAAGATCTTCTTGAGGATCATTCTTTCATGGTCTATCAGTTTCAACTGATAGGTTTTATGTAGAAGTGAGAATTCTAAGCTTAAGACATCCTCATTTTTTTTTCTAATTTCCGTGTTATGGAAGAACAAAAGGCTTTTGAAATCTTAAGTTTACTTTTACCATCATATTTCTTACCTCTGTGCAAAATATTTTTCTCTACATGGTAATTGTTATTTTAGGTGCAAGAGGATTTAAAGTTGTATTACGACCGTTCATACGATATTCATGGATTATATCAGATGCTATTATAAGTGTACATTGTGAATCAGTAAGAACCATGCCATGATAGTGCCCATTTCATGTATTGGCTCATGTTGCTCTTGAAAAGGTGCCAGTGCATGCAATATGTCAAGTTAGATGTAGATTGGATGGGGGACCAACTCTTTGATTTACTTATGAAAAAAGAAAAGGAGTTGCAATGGATAAGAGTACGTGTTTGACTTCTGCACAGAGATACTCTTTGAGGTAGATCAGGTGATGACAGAAATTATCTATCATTGCTATTTTCTGTTTTAGAGTCCATGTCCTCATGTAGAAATATAAGGGCTCACTAGATGTGCCAGTGGTCATATGTGAACCTCATCAAAGGACTAGCAACCTAATGTTTTAGATTAAAATGAGTCATTTGTCAATTGGAGTTCTGAATTTCTGAACTAAGACTTTGGTGAGTTGGACAGATAACAATAACAATTTGCTTCAAAAACTGGAACCTGTAAAGAAGATCTAAAGTGATGAAGGAAATTTTTTGGTTATATGAGGGAGGAAAAGGAAGCTTCTTCCAGGAAGTAGTTTTAGAGACACTGCAGGGAAATGTTGAAATAAAGAAATTGATGGGGTGTGGGAACAAAAATTGAGAATAATTTGGTTGACAAAAGTCAGCGCATTTGCTGTAAAATTGTAAAAAGTTTATGAAGTCTAATATTTGCAAAGAGAAAGTTGACTCCCTGGATATTTGTATTTTGGGAAGGGAAGCAATGGATGCTCAAAGTCTTACCATTAGGCAATAGCTGTGAAAACACCGAACAATGGATAATGTTTGTACATAACTACTACCTATCGCTAATATTATTACTATTCTTATTATTACTACCATTCTTATGGTTATTTCTACTATTACTGTTACCATTATTATTTCTTCTGCTGCTCCAAATGGTTTGGGACATCACACTGTATATTATAAATAGATGGGAGAGTAAATTTGTTCTGTCTTTTCCACTGTAGTTTGGTCATTCCTTTTTTCCTCTTGGTCATCTTATTAGGAATTAGGAAGTTGACCTTTACGCTCTCCACATGATAAATCACAAAATTTGAGGGTATGCTCAATTATTAATGAACAGTAGTGGTCATCCATCTGCTTCTTAATTAATTACAAGGTATTGCAAATAAGGGGTCTAAGAGTTATCGCATTAACTTTAGAGGATCAAGGATTTCACATGCACAAAATAGAATTGCTTATCATGTCAACCATACAATTCCTAAGCAAGGAGACATCCATCAAGTACATATGCTCAGAGGCTGTTCCAGATGAAGGTGATTTTTTTGGGTTCTCTGTCTTCAACTGGGTAGGTTTGTCTGCTGGAAGATCCTGCTCTCTTTATTGCAAGGTTCGAATTTTTCTTTCCAGATGTCCTTTGTCCATTTGATTTTGCACAATATTGTTTATTAACATACCAAAACAAAAACGTTATGGTATTACAGGACTGTTGATTGTTAGCAATGGTCAGTAGCAGACAGTGATTTTACACACTGAATTATCTGACTTGATAATGAATGATGGATTGATCCTGTTAGTTGCTTGACTTGTTTAATGTCACTTTTCTGCATAGATGGATGTCTCATACTTCACAAGGCATGTTCATTGTGTCACTTTTACTCCGTTTTTTTCTGCAAATAATTATATACATCCACAATCGTTTGCTTTTGGGGAATGCAAGCTGAGAAACTGTCTGACCATTGCCATGGATCTGAATTAGTTATCAGGCATGTTGCTAGTAACTTATTGTATGATTAGTTTCAAAGAAGAATTATCTATAGCTTATATCATATGCTTCATTTCACGTTTGCAAGCTTACGTTGCTACAAGGCATTTTACTCACTTTTTTTTTTTATCAAACAGATTTTCATGCTTCAGGGTATGGAATATGGAAGCATTACTCTTACTTCAATCCCTCATCTCCAATTAAAGTTGACAGCCTCGGATTGATGCCGCATACATCCACTCAAAAACGATGGGCTTCTCAAGCCTCGGCAGAAAGATCTGAAGTAAGTGAAAGGAAAATTAGCATCGGACCTAAAAGTAGTGAAAAAGAGAAAGATGGTAAAGGAACCGGAGTTGTCTATCAAGGACCCATCTCATCAACTATAAAGAAAGTGAAGCTTCTATCCCTTTCGACTTGTTGCCTCTCAGTGTCTCTTGGCCCTGTTATAACGTTCATGACTTCACCTGAGATGAATGTAATCCTCAAGGGAGCAGTTGCATCTACTGTGATTTTCCTTAGTGCTTCCACCACTGCAGCCCTCCACTGGTTTGTCAGCCCCTACATTCACAAGCTCAGGTGGCACCCTGGTTCAGACAGCTTTGAGGTTGAAATGATGTCCTGGTTGGCCACACCCATCCCAAGGACGATCAAGTTCGCTGATGTGAGGCCAGCAGAGACCAATAGGCCATTTGTGACATTTAGGGCCAACGGTAACTTTTATTTCATTGACGCTGAGCACTGCCACAACAAGGCCTTGCTTGCAAGACTGACACCGCAGAAATCATCTCATGAATCTGCTTTCAAGAACTTGTGATAAAGGACCATGATTGTTTTGCTTGTTTTCAGCCTCTCTTCTTGAGTTCATTTTAAGTTTGTAAGTGGATAAAACTTTACTGCTAGAGTTGATACCTTGAGAACTTCACATCCTGCAAATTGTTTCCTGTTTATGCTTTAATCCCTGATTCCACTTTTCAATAAGTCAATGCTGCAGCCTGCAGAGTCAAGCTCGGGCACAACTTGGTGAATAACAATGATTAATTCCTGTAGAACTGCATTTCTTTTATGCTTGATTGTTCAACAGCTTGATTTGAATCAAAGACTATAATAAGCCTGTGGGACTTGACGAAGCCAACGAGTCATAACAATCGGGGTGATGCCTGACCCATTCAATGGACTGAGAACCTCTTGATCTGTCAAGCAAAAGTATACAATCAAATAAGAAAAAGACTTTGTACATCGTTTTCTATGCAGCAAGTCCTATGTGTTACATCGTTTCTTTTTATTGGTCCACATACGTCCATTAAAAAATGTTAAGATAAAAAATGTTAAGACAACTTTACGACATTCCAAAGAAAAAAATTTATGATACCCTAGTTTTAAGCTTACGATATCATAGTTATAATATTAAGACATCCATTTAGAAAGCAAAAAAAATTACGACACCCTAGTTGAAAATTACAACACCCCGTTTGTAAACTTATGACACCGCAGTTAAAAATTATGACACCCTTTCAAAAAAAAAATATGGCTATACATATTCTATTGAACGGATATTAAAGCATGTCACATCAAAATTAAGACACCCATTAAGAAAGCAAAAAAACCCTTATGACACCTTAGTTTTAAAAAACTTACGATACCGTAGTTATAAAACTAAGACGCCGATTAAGAAAGCAAAAAAACTTACTTACGAGTTTTTAACTTACAATACCGTAGTTATAAAATTATGACACTTACTCGTCTTTACATAAATTATAAAATTATGAGCAAAAAAAACTTACAACATCCTAGTTTTAAACTTACTGACATCGTGGTTATAAAATTAAGACACCCGTTTAGAAAGCAAAAAAAAAAACTTATAACATCCTAGTTTTAAACTTATTATAAACTTACACCCGTTCAGAAAGATATCTATACACAAATTTCAAAAAAAAAAAAAACTGCAATGTTGTAAATTTAAAACTAAGGTGTCGTAAGTTTTTTCTTCAGAATACCGTAAAAATATTTTAATATTTTTTAATGAATATCAGTAAGTGCAACCATTTGCTACACCGAAAATGATATACAAAGGCTTTTCCATCGAATAAAGCCTGTAGGCAATCAAAGCCCAAGTAACATAAATTTAGAAGCACGGCATGATGAAGGTGTGCGGAAAAAGGGGCCGCTGAGAATCGAACACCTATGCGACCTCATTCCAAACCCAGATGGTGATCACGAGTCGAATGGAGAATATGGATGCAGCTGCCAACAATGATGGCCCTCTAGACTCTAGGATGAGCGTTAATAAATGTATGGATAAGCGTGCACGCTCTTCATTTTGGGGCTGATCTGGAGTGGTCCAGTTCTACATCATCCAATTTCCGGCATATGGTAGAACAGTAGAACAGCTCCAACTATAGCTAATACCGCATCCCCTTTGACAACAAACCATTGCAGGGTCATAAATGTAAGAACATATCATGAAAATCCACACAGAAAGCTCTTTGATAGCTTATCCATATCCTGACATGGCTACTAAGTGATTACAAGATTTGCGAAGGTCAAATTACAGAACAATAAATGCAAACAATCTAACCTCCGGCAGCAACCACAAGTCCTACACTAGGCAGCAGCTCCTATCAAACCACCACAACAATAATAAATTCGTGCTCCCAGTCCCAAAGTGGTTAGAGGTGGGCAGATGAATCCTTCCTTTTCTCTCTCTCTCTCTCTCTCTCTCTCTCTCTATTTCTTCTGTTTGATTTAGAGCCATACTTTCTATAAGATTGGATTAAAATAAAATATCAGGTTATTTTGCTCTGAAAATTAGATTGGAATCTATAAATCTCCCACCCAAAAGTTTGAACCAATCTATTAGAATGAAGATTTTTCATTCTTGTTCGGTACAGTTATGCAATGCAGTTTCTTCATCAAAGAGTTCTTCAGGTGACGACGACTCATCCTCTAAGAAGCTGCTGAGAGGACCTTGAGGAATGCCGAGAAGGGTAGAAAAAATATGTCTATGGCACTCATCACAGAAACAGAAGTATGAGAAATGGCCTTCACCTAGCAGCCTATGCACAGTGGCCCCTGGAACTACTCGTCGCACAAATTCAGTCATCGATGGTGGCACTACTCGATCATCCATACCCTGCCCAAAATTAAACATTTAGGATACCAATAATAAGGTAAGATTCCTTTTTTTTTTTTTTACTTTTGAAAAAAATAAATAAAGACATCCAGGTATGATAATTATGACAAAAACAATAAGCCTGACAGTGAAGTCTCTCTATTAGTTGTCAACCAAAACCACAAATTTAAGGATGGAGAAGAGGGAACTTCTTGGGAGAAATATGATTCCTCAGGATCACTTCAATGAAAAGTAAAATTTGTGTAAATGCCCAATTATCACCAGAACATTTTCCAGAACAACGGACAAAAGGGACCTTTATGTTAAGAAAAGCAGCATAAGAAGAGCCATTCAAATGCCAGAATTATTGAATCCTCTAGGCCCTGCAGTAGATTATTGAATTCACAAACAATTAAGCCAAGATCTACATTATTTGTAGAAATTCTTGCAATTGCATGATTCAGGGAAAAAACCAATTCATTCTGAGGCAAGAATCAAAAATGCATCAAACATTTGCAGTATTTTGCTATATGGTTGAAAGCAGACTCAAATGCAAATATTAGAGAATGAAAACAAATGCAGACCTGCCAGATGTGTATCGGACCAAGAAAGCCTGCCCACTCACGGTCAGCTGGACTGTATATGGATTTGAGCCATTGAAGAAAGCCTTTACCTTCCTGCCGCTTCTGCACCTGAAGATCAGCAAGGTTGAAGCCCCAATATGATACTTGCAGCACAGCTTCCTCCACAAATGGCTTAGTGTCCCCCTGGCGGACTGATTCTGCCACATCCTTTTCCCAGAATTCATTAAAATTTGGTTTCTCCAAAAAGATTTATCCTGGAAACATAACATGGGCAGTCAGAAGCTGCAGCACCTTTTAGGTGGAAACCAACCAACCAATGTGGAAAGAAATGCCAATATCTACAAGATGTCAATATTCGCAAGGGTCAAACATGGATCTTTTGCATGTACCCTAAATAGAATGCCTTTCGAACAACAATGCTTGAAGCTATGTAACTATAAGCCCAACTAAATATTGTTTAATGTTAGAGCACAAGATTTGACAAACTTTGGGTAAAGAACCTTCCCCCAACTAATGACTGTAGTGCACCTTTAACAATCTGAGTCAAGAATAAGAATATAAAGAAATGGCGGTTGGAATTCAATAATATGGTGATCATTGTAAGTTGATATTTCTGGGAAGCCAACTTCCACCACTGTAGTCAGACTAGCTTTCGATTAGTATGGTAGCTCAGACTAGTAGCTATGGCAACATTGATCTTCCTTGCCCTCGCTAGTAGTTGGTGCAGCTCGGGTAAAACACAATAATTTTTGGTTTAACTTGCTGAGGAAACAGCTTAGTTTTTGAGCTGTTATCCCATTTCTTCTGTACTCTAGAATTTAATGATTGGGTTCTAGTTATTCTTAAAAGAAGATGAACATGGGAGGAACAAAAGCGGAATGATATGTATGAAGATGCTGAATGGCTATAACTTTATCTAAGTTCTATAAGCATGATTGACATGATTTCTGCAAAACATCTCTGTAACTATTTAAGTACCTTCAATAGGCACAAAGCTAGCCTTATCTAATATTTAACAATCAACCTGTCTTGTATAATTTTACAGAAAGAATGGAAGGCTGACATCAGAAAAGTTGGCACTATATATGTTTCAATTTCAACATTAAGTTCCTCCAAACTTGGTAATTTGAGAGCTGCATGTAGACTCGTACTGGAACTAAAACACATAAAACTGATGGAATTTATACAATCCTTTTAATGGGTTGTGTGCAAATTTCTCTTATGTATAAAAACCATGTCAAAACAATGTCATGACTTATGTATAATAACAGCTAACTCCAGACAAAACAATGTCATGGCTTATGTATAATAACAGCCAAGTTTGAGGGGATCGAGGACACATAGTTAATGGTAATACACAACCATCAAAAGTTAATGGTAGGGGTTCTAAATCGCAGTGCAAATTCTTATCAATTAGATGCCATTATACACCAACAAAACTTTCTGAACACTAGAAAGTGAGGTTTACATGAAGTCTAACTACTAATACATGCAAGAATCTCTTGAACATTAACCAGGGTTAAATAGTAAATATAAGTAGCCAGCACACAAGCTCAAAGACAATTTGGTGGGCAACATGTAAGGATCCATTTTTGCATGGAAGGACATGCATTTAAGTTGGTTGCACTATTATAGTTTGTTAAAAACTACAAGTTTTTTCTTTTTAAGATGAGTTCAGGCAGGACACTCCCAGCAGCCCAGCACGACAGTCAAGGCTTTTGTGTTACATATTAGTAGCCGTTTGTAATTTAACAAAACTAAAAGTGTATGCAGATAATATTACAAAAAAATGCCACATGCTAATTATCAAGATCAGGAGTTCTGCTCAATCCTGAAGCAAGAAAAGCTTTGCAACATGCGAAACAAGAATGCCAAAACCATTGTACTCACAGTTACCAATTTCAGAAATTTGAAATAAACAGAAGAAACCGATGTTGGTAAACTAAATAGTATAAAACTAGAAGCACCTCATAAAGAAAGGGATCAATTATGTGGTTGTGACATTAGGAGACAAAACTCTCAGCTTTCATGTTTGAACTGTACACATTGCCAGTATTTCCGCAGTTTACAAATGGAAATCATCTTATAATCAGAAAGCACAAGACCCTTACCAGAAAGAACAGAGTGGCATCACAGAGAAAACAAACAGCAACAAAGCATTACTTTCTTATCTAAAATTGTGTTTTGTGGTGACACCATATATAGCACACCCAGTTCTCTCAAATACAGTTACGATCTTTGACATTGAACAAACCAAAAGGCATCTGCTAGTTTAACTAGAGATCATCCTTCTTTTACCGTACAATTCTAGCTATACAAGAATAATTGATTGTTCAGTCAACAAGCACAGGACTAGATGAGGTTTCTCAGAAGTCAAGGCACCACCACAGTCATAGATGAAATTAATATGCACTGCATGGCCATATTTTTCTAAGGTAATAAACATTATGATGCCATATTAAGGTAATATTGTCAAAAGAGTATAAGCATAGTTCATATTGAGATAATTGCAACCCATGGCTAAGCCTTTGAAACCAGCTAACCTGTCTATAGCATCCCCACACACACACACCAGGTTCACAATTAAAATGCATTTAAGCAGAGAAGATTCTGGTAAATGAATTGACCATTTTGACAAAGATGAAGCATTTTGGACTTTGAGCAAGGTGAAAATTAAATCTGGACATACCTTCTTCCCCAATGACAATGATAACCACTTTTCAAGCTTCCCCTGCTTTCCTGATAGAAAGCTTTTGTGATAAAAATATGGAAGAAGAGAAGGAAATCTCCGGGCTAAAACATACATCAGTTTCCTTTTTGTTGTCCACTTTTCCCAGGTTTTATGTTTCTCTTCCTTGGTCATGCTCGGATCATAAGGATTAACCATTGGAGCAAACAGAGCTGCACCTGAAACAGTGAAACCTCAATTTAAAACAAATGAGGAACTAAAATCAAACTAGAGAAAAAATAAAACACCAGCCATTTTATTATTTAGAACCTTTCTTAATTTCCTGTTCAATAATGGTACTTAGATCTTTTGAAGCCACAAAGAAAGTGAGCCCATCCTAACATACAGCAGTTAGAACGTCCAAAAATCCAATATCATAAACTTCCCTCGGAAGAAATTTATTTGCTCTTCCAACATATACATGAACACACACATACACACATAAACAAACATACATACACACCATTAGAATCATTTAAAATGATTGAAATAACATTATGGGCAATAGTGCTGCTAAGATAGAGACAAAAATTATAGATTTGTTCTATGAAATGAAGAATCCAGACAGATTCAACACATTTTAGCACTTCATTACATGGACTCTTAAGGTTCAAGAGAAAACATCTACTATTCTAGTCCAAGAGGCCTACACAGCTGCACTTTTTCTGGGTTTCTGGGTGAGTACCCTAATGTAGCTTGACTTTTAGAGCCGATTTGCCCTTCCATAGTGGACTTTAGAGTCTCAATACATCCGAAAAGGGAGGGGGGATCATACCTTGTGTTTTCCCCCTTTCCAAGGTCTGCATAATGCTCAGCTACCATGTCACCATTTTTTTCCTTCTTCCCGTAATCGTGTACATCATATGTGTCCAATTCTAGTCACTTAGTGTCAGAGTTACCAACAGATTGATCCATGATGAAGGAAAAGCATGATTGTTTGATCCATGGTGAAGGAAAAGCATGATTGCTTTCACTGGATATTCTTCTACTATGCATGTGCATACATAATCCTCTGCATCCATATCTCTTTTATTTTACACATTATTACTATCTGCATTGTAAAGCTGGTATTGTAGATGTCCTAGAGTTTGTTTAGTTTAAATCCCAATTGTACGAAATAATCCCATAGCACACCAAATCTGTGGCCCAACTTTACTCTGCATTAATTCTACCCAGAAACCTATTTCTCAAATATTCACTATAATTAACAAATTGTTCAGGGAATTCTATAACTTGATTCTAATTCAGTATTCAACTCCACAATATATGTACTAAAATATAAAGTATCTATTTACTATAACTAATCAATCTCAACTCTCCTAATTTTTCTTCCATAGCTTCAAGTTGATCACATCCATAGCTTCAAGATGATCACAAATTCTCTCATGCGCCCAGTCAACCATTTTGTAACATAAATTGCAAGATCGGCAGATCCGAATGCAAGAGTCTTGCATTTTGCTACAAAATATAACAAAGGATTGCTAATAACTAGGTGATCCAGTAATTGGTTGGAATGCTGCATTATCCACTGAAATTGCAGAAATATTCATAGGAAGGAATAGGTACAGACAACAAGAAGTATGATTTGCAAAGATTGTATTATATTATTCTAGCATTCTAGGAGGTAAGATCGTATAGGTATTTTTTCCTTTTTGGCCTTTTTATTTTATTTATTTTTTATTTTGGGTTTTTTTTTTTTTTTTTTTGGGGGGGGGGGGGGGGGGGGGGGGGTTTTCTAAAATCTAAGCTACTACTAAACAGAGCGTTAAATTAGTTATTTTCCTTGGACTGTATAGATGTGAAAATTTGACTCAGCATATCTCACATGAAAAGCGCAATAAATGATCTGCTTGAAAAAAATTAGCATCTAAAAATATGACCAGTTAGAACAAGCTACACCAATAATTTAGTGCCATTAGGGCTGGCAAAGAAAAATATATGCAGGTATTAAGCCACAATAAAAGTACCTGCAAGTCTGTCAGGAATATAGCGAACAGCTGCCCATGCATGCATGCTTCCAGCAGAGTAGCCCATGACCCAGAACTTGTCTGAAACTCCCAGAGCATTTGCTAAGTGAAGCATATCTAAGGCTGATGAGTTAAGATTTCTGCCCGGATGAGGATCACTTTCACCAAAACCTGGGAGGTCATATGTAACTAATCGGATTCCAAACTCCTCCAAAAGTGACTCCCTAAGGCCAGGTAGTCCTGCAAACAAAGAATAGCAAGAAAAAATATATTGCATATACTGACACAAAGAAATGAACAACTTGCTGATTCATCTGATGACAAAGAAGTGCAAGCATCGGGAACTTTTACCTGCCAATCGAGAAGAAAGGAAGGAATGTGGGGATATTAAAGAAAATCTAGCTCTCTCAGCTGGAACTCCCTGTTCCTTATATGCCATATGTCTTCCATCTGGAAGTTGGATTCGGCTTGCATTTGGGGGACTTATGTACAGTTGCTTTGGTTGCTGCACTGGAGCCTCAATTCCGCTATTTACATTCAATGCTGCACGCATTTTCTCATCCAAAGAGGAAACAAGATGATGTATCAGATGTAGAATCCTTAAGAAAGTAATTTCTATGACATAAATTTCCTATGATATGTAAAACAACACTGGGAACACATGGATAAAAATCGATATAGGGTAGCTTTTCAAAGGAAGGATAGGACGCAAATCAATGATGCGCAAGAATTTCCACGGCTCTATCTCCCTTTCAAGCAAAGTATTGAACTTTTAGAAGTATTTTCTTATATTTCTACTCTTGCATGGCAAGTACCCTTGTAAACCAACTATGACACGTGAGCACAAGCATAAAGATATGGGGCTAGACAATCTATTACCCTGACCCATGCGAAAACATATTCCAAACGAGGTATTACGCTAGGTGATTGGACCATGCATAGAGAATGCTTTGGCTATTAAGCCCCAAACAATTACCTATGCCTAGGTGGCCACCTAAGCAGTCAAGGCTCTGGACTTTTCTTTAAACAATGGAAATTGGGAGACGCCAATACAATTACCACAGGCCAACAGTATGAGTTATTCTGTGGCCTCATCCTTTGGCCTCATCCTTCCAAAGACAAGAGATGCTTGTTTTTTTTGTGCAGCATGTAGCTTTGGTTACCAAGGACATATGGTGGAGCATGTAACTCTCTATCCAACATTTATACCGGCCAAATCTATCTCTCTTCAAACTCTCTCTCATTTGGATTTTCGATAATAGAAACCTCAAAATATTTTCTAACCATGCATTTGCCCTGTGGCCATATAGCATAAAACAAAATGCAACCTTTACAGTATAAAATTGAATATGAAAACAAAATAAAACTGACGGTGAAATACAAGGGATATTATTAGGTATCATTGGCTATCCCTAGGGATATCCTTTGGCTATTCCATTGATCATATCAAATGCAAAAAGGTAAATCCATAGGATAACTTTTTTTTTACTCTTATTTGAAGGGATAACCAGCTATTCCTGCATTTTTTTAGAAAATAAATTGAGGGGATAACCCACGGTTAACCATGGATTATCCCTCTGGTTAACTTTATTACCAGCTATCCTTTATAGTTATGGCTTTTGGGAATAAGAGGGAATAACCCCTCTTATTTCCTATTTCAAGCACTACCTTAATCTTGTAAATAACTGCTTTTGACAAGAGTTTGACTAATCAGATGAATAGTAGCAACTTTCTGAAGATTTGCGTGATCACAAAACGTCATCAACAGCTCCTGGAAAATTGATTTAAGAAATATATGTATACGTGTATAAGACATAATTAGGATACGTGTAAGGCCATGGTGGTTGACTACTCTATATATATATATATATATATATATATATATATATACGACAAACTTTCGGTCTGCAAAAATGAGCGCATCAAACAAAGCAAGCATCGAAGTAGCAAAAACAGACGATAAAGCAATCAAGTCTCCGTTTGGTCTGGTAATATGACTTTGGATCAGGGTCAGAGGGGTGAAAAGAGGAAGAAGAACAGAAATACCATAGAAGCAGTCAAAGAATATCGTTATACAGATGACAGGAAAACATACGTTGCCACGTGAAGCATCGACCTGATGCCAAATCAATAGGCCCATAAAGTCGATGAAATCCCTAGAAAAAACAGGATAAGCATCAACGAAATGCACTCATCCCTCCTCCGAATACGTCCAATTTTCAGATTAAATGTTGGAGCTACAAATCAAAGATGAGAAATTTGGCGCAACCAAATCAACTCCACTCCACCCACTACTTTTACCCATCACAAAGCAGTCAAGCTTGGATCTGAATAAATTAAATTTCTTCGAATCCCCCTTGCGACGAAAAAAAAATGATACGTTTCCCAGTATACCTCCTAGGATCTAGATCAGAGGATCTAACCAAACATCTAGAACTGAACCAAGATTCACATTAAAAAACCACAGTTAGTATGCCCTAATCCAAACAAAATCCCATCAAGAAACCGCATCAATTTTTGCAGAAGCAACAAAATTTTCAGAAGAAACATGGCATTATCACCTGTAAGCGCGAGGAGGAAGACGCAGATGACGACCGGCCAAGCATGCATAGGATCGCGATCCTCCGGCAGGTACTCGTTCAAGAAACTGAGCCGGCTCGACGCCACGGCCAACGGCCCCCGGAGCTTCTTGACGACGTAGTGTCCTCCGCTCCCTCCAGGCTCTGCTGCGCTATATCCCGGCACCCCCGTCCCAGCTCTTGAAGCATCTCCCACGTCGCCGCCAAGAAACCCTTCACCTGATCCTTTAAGCTCTCCTCTACCGGCGCCCGCCCGTCCTCGTACCCATAGTACCCTTCCCCCGTTACCCTTTCTCTCAGATCCCCAGCCTCCTCCTCCTCCGCGTCGGGGGCGAACCGGATCCCGGTGTCCGCCATCAGGCTCGCAAGGTCCTCCGGCCACGTCATCGTTCCTCCCCCTCCGCCGGCGCCCACAGACGACATCGCCGCCACCGCTTCCAAATTTCTTCAGACAAAAAAATGGGAAAAAAATAATCTAAACAAAATGGACCGGCTTAAATAGTCATCGGTGAAACGGTGGGACTGGAAGTGAAGCACTAGCGTGAGATGGAAGCTAGATGTGATCTTCTGGTACAGGAGGGGCGCAGCAAATGGACGGACGAGATCTCCCGGAAGGGCTTGAAAAAAAAGACAGAGGGCAAAAGATAGGGGAGCATCGGCAGCGCTGTGTCGGATTCTATCGCCTTTTATCCTTTCCACGCCCCTCTCTCTCCGTGCTGACTCGGAGACGCTCGCGGCGGAGGACCACGGTAACCGCCATTAATGGAGCCCCCTCCCTTTCTTTGATTTGGACTCCGGATGGAAAATTTTTTTAAAAAAAGCCTTGGAGAGCGGGGAGTGAGAGCGGATTGGACGGTGGGGAAGGGTGGAAGTCGGACGTGGGTCAGCTGCCGGTCCGTCGGGTATATTTACCGGCGCCGGCATCAGTTACGCTGGCGGGGCAGGTGGAGTGGGCGCCACCTACACTTGCCGGTTAGTCGGTCGGGCGTCCCGGGATCGGGTGCGCGGCACCGAACAGCATAGGAGCAGTGCTGCGGGTTTTAACTTTTAAAAAGGCCGGAGGGCTACGTGGCGCGCGGTGAGGCGATCGGTGGGACATGACGTGAACCGCTCCTGTGATCAGAAAGAGATAGAGGGGGGAGCGAGAGGGTGGAAGTAGGGGAATTAAGATAGAATTTAGGCGGTGGGGACACGTACGGTAGCGGATCGTAGGATCATCTATTACTGTGCAAACAGCATACATTAGACATTGCCACGACGACGTTTCATCGCGAATTCCGTTTTTTTTTTTTTTTTTTTTTTTGACCGTTAGGTTAAACAGGGGAGCCGAATCGCAAGCATGCGGCAACGATGGCAGCGGTGGTTGTTGTTCGGTCAGTGTTGACAGAGGACGAGTCCGAGCGGTCCCACGACGGTAGGTGGGTGGTCGCTTTTTTTTAAGGCCCTGCGGGATTGGAACGGAAGTGATTTCGTTTGATTATTTGTTGGGGGGGAGGAACGATGAGTGAATGTGAGACTGAGAAGGATTGGTGGGTGGTGGTGGTGGTGGTTTTGATGGACGCAGTAACGACGAGCTCTTCTCACATGCGAGAAAGACTTTGGCCCGGACTGTAGTTTTGTAATTCGAGTGGCATGCATAGGTGAGGGGGAGCTTTCATCCACAGGAGACATGGTTGATCAGTTGCGAGGAATTGACATCTTCTTCATGGCTTTGAGAGTTACGCTTGGTGAAAGATAGAAGGACACATGAATCGAAGAGTTTATAAGAGCCAGAACGTTGTTTACTTGATGGCAACTACTACTGAGGATTATCTTTCTTGTTTTCCTGGGAGTTTGGTAGGTATATATGGTGCCCGAAGTGGTAGCTTTGACTTCATTAATGTTTTAAAAGTAGCTACAGAAGGGAAAACTAGAAAAGAAGGGGAAAAGAAGGTTATGTTGGGGGGAGTTGGTACGTGCACATGCGATGGCATCTCCTGTGAAGTTTACTGCGGACACATGGAAAGCTACGGGAAGTCCGGGATTGCAAGTTGTTGGTTGGGCATTTCATAGTATTTGTTGTCTGATTTTTTATTTTTTTTTTCTTTCTTTCTTTTTTGCCTCTAATCTCCACCTTGCACATGTTTGCCAAGACAGAATCTCAAAATCTTTGCAGAGTGGGTTTGTTTCAGAGCAGCAGCAGCAAAATTATGATGCAAATGTGAGTTTATTTGTCTAATGACAACAATGTGTTGTTGAGGCATCGGCAAGCATAAAGTAGAATGAGGTCAACTGCTTGAAACTATGGAAAATTTCAAGTGAATGGGATCTAGCTTCAGAATAGCAGCAGCAGCAAAATTATGATGCAAATGTGAGTTTATTTGTCTAATGACAGCAATGTGCTGTTGAAGCATCGGCAAGCATCAAGTAGGATGAGGTCAATTGCTTGGAACTATGGAAATTCTTAGTGAATGGGATCTAGTTTCAGAGCAGCAGCAGCAGCAGCAAAATTATGATGCAAATGTCAGTTTATTTGTCTAATGACAGCAATGTGTTGTTGAGCCATCGGCAAGCATCAGGTAAAATGAGGTCAATTGCTTGAAACTATGGAAAATTCCTAGTGAATTGGATCTAGTTTCAGAGCAGCAGCAGCAGCAAAATAATGATGCAAATGTGAGTTTATTTGTCTAATGACAGCAATGTGCTGTTGAAGCATCGGCAAGCATCAAGTAGGATGAGGTCAATTACTTGAAACTATGGAAATTCTCAGTGAATGGGATCTAGTTTCAGAGCAGCAGCAAAATTATGATGCAAATGTGGTTTTATTTGTCTAATGACAACAATGTGTTGTTGAGGCATCGGCAAGCATCGAGTAGAATGAGGTCAATTGCTTGAAACCATGCAAAATTCTCAGCGAATGGGATCTAATCTTATCGGCCGAATCAACTTGGAGAGCCTTGACAAATATTTTAGAGCCAAATATAATACATGCTATTTTTTGGATATGGCATCCATCCATCGTTATGCTGCCAGGAGATCATGCAGATTTCTAAAGAATTTAATCTGGAACCATCTCATCTCCATGCAGTGAGTGACCTCACAATTAGGTGTTTGTTCAGCGTGCTATATCTTTGTTCTTCTGCATGTTACACAGTACTCTCTCAACACAAATGACATGGTGACCACAGAACTGTTCTGAAATAACCATATACAACAAGGGAAGTCATATATGTATTGGTACTTGTCTATATTTTATATTATTGTGACTTCGTAATTATCTAACATACAGTCTACAATAACTTAAAATACTTAAACCTACATCATATACTTTCTCATATTAAGTCTTGATATTTTCACTAAGAGTCCATATCCAAATCGAATTAAACTCAATTAAAATCATAAACATCATGATCAACTTATGATGAGTCCTTAAAAAAAAAGGTTAAGGTATTATATAGACCTAATTATTTTCTATAAATACTTAAAGATTTATTCAGGGTACAATTAATATGAAATTAAATATATGCCAGTGAAAGCCCTTACGTAACTAACCACCATAGAACTTGTAACTTAAAAACCATCTTAAATAGCAATACAAAATGATGCAACTACATTCTCATAATCAATCCTTTTTAACTTTTTAGCTACTACGTTTTTACTTAGCTATTTTTTTGGCAAAGCTCTATCTTCTTATAGTAGGAGAACAATGCAAATAAATAATCTACATAATGAAATAAGTTGATATCTTGTAGCTAGAACTTTTCTTGGAACACCCTAACGCCTAGAGAAACATATGTAGAGGACATAATAAATTTTAATTACTAGCCGCAATTTAAACAGAAATCAACACCAATAGGACCAAGCAAATCTTTAGTCTTATAATAAATATTGATGATAAAATTTAAACATCTTCCTTATATTCTCTCCATAAAAATGCACATAATAATTAGTATCATCATCATTGTTGTTGTTGTTGGCCAATCTTAATTTTTGAAAATACATTATAAACACAAACTTAAACTACCAATCCTAGGAATCAATGCAAATATGGATGTAAGATAATTATTCAGATGGTGATATAAAATTAAATAAATCCACTTTATTCTATCGACCTAATAAAAATATTCATGGATCATATTTGTTCAATGTTATTTCCCCCCATTCTCCTTTATATATCAAATTACCTAACATTTGTTTTATGCCATTTTTAGAACTTCTCTATGCTCTACATGTAAATATGTAATACAAATTACCCCATCTTTGTTTCATGTTGTTTTGAGATCTTCTCTATATACACTACATGTCATCCAAATTACCAAGTATGGGCCCACAGATCTCCTCACTCTTTATCAAATTATATGCATGCCAAGTGCAAAATACTAGCAAATTCAACTCCCTTCTCATTTTTTATTATGATATTTGGTTGATCACTAATGGTGTTTGCTTATACAAATGCAAACCCCTAATAAATTGAGGGCAGATCCAAGGTGCAATCCCAAAGTGTTGCATGTGGAACTCAGGATGGAGTCATTAACCATTTGCTCTTAGCTCACATGCATCTCAAAAGCCAAAACTTACTTGCATTCATCTTTTACTCATCAATCAAGGTTCAAAAATATAGTGACCATCCAATGCGGTCTCGCACGAAAGGCCATGGCCCAATGGATTGAGTCACAACCACAAAGTGGGCTAGTTTGCTTTAACCAGACCAATTGTTGCTGAACCGCTTTGTCCGGTTCAAATTTTCCAAACCCAAATCGGACCCCAAAAACAAATCGGCGGGAGAACGAAGAGCCGCCATGGATCCGATCCTCCGCCATCGCCGCCGTTTCGTCCTCCTCCTCTTCTTTTGAATGCATCCCTTCGAATCGACGCCGACGTTTTCACTCTTACCGAAGAAACCTTCACGGACAAGCTAATCTTCGATTTGATTCGATTAGGTCTTGATCTCTCTCTCTCCCCTTTTTTTTTTCATTTCAGAAGTATTAAGGAAAACTGGTCCGAGAAGTTTGGGCTGGTAGGATTTCATCGATTTGATCCCAAGTCGAGACCTTCTCAGGTTTTGTGCCGTAAAAATGATTTTCATTCCTCTTTGAAAGCTACAGTTCTATATTTGAATCACAACTGTTTTCCTTTTTCAATTTTTTTTGGAGTATATAAAGTAACTGAGGTATTTGTGACAATTACTTCATATATATATATATATATATATTCACAGGGCAACTTATCTATGAGAAAGATTTATGAAATGGCTTTGATGGACATCCAAAGCGCAATGTATTCATGGATTTTATTAGCACCAACGATGTTTAATCTAGACAATTATTATTGTCGCCAAATCATCTTTCTTGAACATCAGGTAAAATTTGGAACCCGATATTCGATGAGAATAGGCCTAAGGATTCTCGATACCTCCACCTCGGATTGAGATTCTGCAAAAAAGTTCTCGGGAGCCGATTATTTCAGCGGGAAGTGAGTGATCTGGGAAACAGTA
Organism: Calamus simplicifolius; assembly: GCA_900491605.1. Taxonomy (NCBI): domain Eukaryota; kingdom Viridiplantae; phylum Streptophyta; class Magnoliopsida; order Arecales; family Arecaceae; genus Calamus; species Calamus simplicifolius. The sequence continues at coordinate 1,598,000 of UESW01003891.1, forward strand.
GTGTATCTCCCTCTTTTTGGGAGTTACTAAGGACTTAAAGAAATTTTAGAAGTTGGAGAAGTTGAAGTCCCTCTCTCATCATGAGCGAAGGTACTTATACCTGGTCGAAAGTTCCTCTTACCCCTTTTTGGAAAGTTGTTGATTCCGAGACACTGCGTTCTGACATGTGGTGTCCGTCTCATGGCCTGTCAGAACTGGCAACGTCTTATCAAGCGTGGCAGCAGATGGTTGGTAGGCCAGGTCTTATCGGACATACGCCGCAGCCGGTAGGTGGGATACGTGGGCTGCAGGTGGACCATGTGGGGCCATAGATGATAGGTGAGCCACGTGGGACTGTAGACGGCAGTGGGTCATATGGGACCGCAGGCGTTGGCGGGCTGTGTGGTGTTGAGGCTGACTCTGGAGTCGGTGCTGGAGCCGACCCTAGGGTCAGTATTGAGGCCGATGTCGGAGTCAACGTTGGGGCCGACTTGAAATCGATGCAGAGGCCGAGACTGGGGTGACACGTCAGGCCGCAATGAAGGGTTTTAGTTATCTGATTTTATCTCCATTAGTCAACTTCGTTCGTTAACTGTAACGTGGCTAGAACAACCACATCAATTATTATGTTCATTCAGTTGTTGAATCTGGGCGATGGCTTTATGGGAATTCTGTCTCGAAGATGATGTATGACTTCAAATTTAGAATTCTACAGAATTGTAAACCTACAACTTATAAAAATTCACAAAAATAAGGGTTGGCAAGCAAATAGTCTATTTAGGTCAACCCTGGAGCTCATTGCCTTGGTGTAAATGATGCATGAATGCTAAAGACTAAAATTATGAAATTCCCAAATCCTGCCTTGATGTTGAAATTTCACTTATCATGTTTTCCTAAACTTGGCTTTGAGTACAAAACATATCTTGAGCTCCAAACCTATCATTGATGCATGGGACTATGATCTCTTGATGTATAGGAATCACAGATGTGTGGAATACTTAAACTTCCACTTTACACATGGGCATGCACTAACTTCTTTGTGATTTTTAGCCGCATATCGCTTTCTGATTTGTTTCATGTTCTGGATTTTCCTTTTTTTTTTTTTTTTTTTGACCTCTTCTGTAGTTAGTTAATCTCAAAACAGCTCTTATTTATGTTCATTTTCTTTGTGATTATCAATCGAATCTGATATGGATGTTCTCTGTCATACAATGATTATATGCTTCTCCTCATTAAACATCATCAAGTCATGTCATTTAAGCTGTTCAAAGTTTGAGCATTTCTCAAATCCTATGTTTTTAGCTTTGCCTTGATGCACATGACTTGCATGATCAGCTCCCAACTATGCTTCCAGGTATAGGATACAACCTTTGATGCATAGAGATCACATACTTTGAAGTTTGCACTATTTTAATTGTTTAACTTAACATCTCAGATCTTTTGCACAGCTACATCAATTTTTTAATACTTCCTGCCTCTTTGTTTCATCTCTTGGGTCTTTCAACTTTGTGTGTCGCTGATTTATAATAATTCTCAATGTTGAGTCGGCACCTTTCTTCATCCCTAGATATGTTTTGCATCTAATTCTTTGCCATTAGATTTGTCTCCTTATCAAAGCACTTCCACCAGATTGGCTTAATCTTATGATTATGATAGGCAAATTTTATAGTTTCTCATTGTAGTTTGCTCCCATTAAATTAAGAATCATTGGTCTCCCATAGCTACTACTGTGCCATAGTAACCGCAAACCTCATCTCATCAATATGGGTTGGCCAAATGGATCAACTGGCTTGGAACCTAATGTTGCCCCTTTGGTAGTCAGCACTAGGTTTCTGGCCAAGGTGACTCTGGGCAGGAGAGTGGTCTGCCATATTACTAAAACAACCTGAGAGAGAGGGATGGAAGATCTATTACGTAGCTGATTCTCATTGCAATATCTTCCATCATGGATAGCTTCTTTGGGTTATGTTGCAATTTTTTAATTATGAGTTCTTATTTTCTCCTTGCATATACTAGATGCTTGAGCTAGAAATGGGTGTGTCGATGGAAGCTTAGGAGTGATGACAGTAGAAATATATTTTCTGAGATGTTCTGCATGCATGCAACATAGGCATGAAATTTTCTAGCAATGAGGGGATGTCAAATAAAGGTTGGAGGAGATGGAAAGAAGAGAAAGAGAATAAATGATCACAGCACAGGTGCACTGAGAGGCCTGACCCATATTTGTTTTGGTTCTCAATGGCCCAAATTTTGCAGTGGCGAGCTCTTTGCTGGTCCATTCTAGATGGGTATTTCAACTTTTCAAACTTAAATGAGAATCTCCAAAAAGTAGATCAGTAAGCCAAACTTGTTGGAATTTCTTTTTAATACTTTATTTTTTTTGGAGATACATGTATTGTGTATCCATTTTTGCTTTTGTTAAATATAAGAGCTCAACTATGACTTTTTGATTTGTTAAAGCAGCTAACAGCTTTTATATATAAGTAGTAGGAAAACTTATATAAAAGTTGTCCTAGCTTGTTTTTTTTTTAGGAAAAAGGAAAGGTTCGCCACTCTAGTCTTACTTCTTCTGTTTTTATTTCTTTTGTTCTGACTCCTCTTTCTTATGACTTGTTTTTTTTTTTCCCCCTTCTTACCTAGTGTTGATTTACAACTGATCTAAATTTTTCTGTACTTTGCGTACTTCTTGTTCTCAAGCTTTGATTACTACCCTTCTCGACTCTAGCATCCATTTACCCTGAGATCCTACAGTAAAACTGCTTAGTTTGCAACAATTTTTATAGTTTTATGTGTAGCCTACTCATAGGTCCTCAACAAAATTGATTATGTTGGCAGATGCTTATAGTTAGGAATACTTTTCTATCCTCTTTTTGCCATTTAACTTCAGTTGATCAATCTAGTAATTACTTCGAATTCTGAGAATCATAGGAATAGAATCCTACCCATTCCCACTATATTCAGTTCTCTCTTAATCGTCAAGTAAGTTTTCTGAACACCAGGTGTTCAGAATCTTCCTAAATACCAAGCACTAAATCCTAATTTCTCTTGAACAATGCTGTAGCTAAACCCATAGCCAATCTTGTTCCATCTGCATGGAATTGTCCTTTAGTTTTTCTTCGCATCTTAGTTTTATCAAGGACACTGAAGCCCATCAGTGTGTATGTGTGTGTATATATATATATATATATATATATATATATATATATATATATAATTTAACCTAATGTCGATCAGATAGGTAGGCTTGTGAATTTATGATTATAAAGGGTGAAGTTTGCTATGTACCAGATTCTGTGTTAGGAGTTCTATGTGTATAATTTAATTTGTTTGTTTCCCAGTTTGACAAAAAAGGTTTATACCTATATTATTCTATCAATTTTGGAACCCACAAAAATTTTGATTTTAGTTGATACCTGATTAGATAAGATAGGAAAAATATTGCATCTTTATTTGTTGGTTTAATAGGTTCTCATGATGACTTTTAGCTGTTTTCCATCTGATTTTTCTAGTGTAGGCTTATTCATATTTGTTCTGTAAACTATTCAGAGCAGTTCTTGTTGATGGATGTATTTCATAATTACTTATGAATTCTGATCGTATGTTTTTCATGTCTTATTTAGGTAAAGGAGAAGGATGCAGTTTGGTTTGTGCAATTCTGTGTTCCATGGTGTAAACACTGGTAAATATCCTATGAATATCAATTTAACTCCATCACCTAAAGATGGTATTAGCTGTTTTCATTTTCCGATAATCATAATAGAAATTGTGATAAAAACAATATCTTGGGAGGTCTTAGAAATGGCTGTGGAAGGCCAAGACAAAATAGAGATAGGACAAGTTGATTGCAGCTTAAACAAACCGTTGTGCTCCAAGCTGGACATCCATTCATACCCAACATTTAAGATATTTTATGATGAAGAAGAATTTGCAAGGTACAATAGTGTTTTTTTAGTCATACTTGTCTAGGCCTACTGACATTTTTCTAAACAATTTCTGTTACACTGAACTAGTTAATTAAGTGTGGTAGTTTTTATTTGTTTTGTTGATGTGGATTGATAAACTGCATACATCTTTATGTCCAAAGTACGAATGTTGCAAAATGACCTTTGTGAAAAGATATTGTAGCAGATCAGAACAGATCAACTTGTGACTTTAGTTTGTCCTGAATCCAGATAGATAACCACCTCATGTTGCAAAATATGTGTAAGACTATTGGTAGCGATGATGCAGAACAGATCAAACTTGTGATGCTTTAGTTTGTGCACTGAATCCATCACCATACACCACCAAGTTGTCCAATCCTTATGACTTTTCAGAGTGTAATAGCAACCTTGTTTGTCTCCAAATGAAACAATTGTGACCCAGCTTACGTGATTGGGCATGTATCCTAATCTTTGCAAGATAACCCGGCATTGCAGTTAAAATTTAAGATTGGTGTAAAAAAAATATTAAAATCACATCGGTTAGAAAATTTACATTCAGAATTACGTCACACCGACAGTTATACAAATTATGTAAAATACCCATTCAGAAAACGATAAACGTACAATTTGCAGCCCGTACATAAATTTCAAAAAAAATGCATCAAAACGAAAACATAAATTTGCTGCACCAATTGCTGCACCAAAACGATGTACAAAAGCTTTTTTAATTATTATACATTATGTGCAAGCCCGAGAGATGTTTTCACTAAAACATTCATTTTGATTGAAGCAGAGAAATTGGTTTTTATCATAACACTTGGATCGGTTTGCCCTTCTTTCCGGCAATCATCGGGTTAAAAAGAAATAGTTGTACAATTAACTGAAAGCAGAAATTATCTTATTAATGTGAAATAGTGTATTAAAATTACGGATATAGTGAATATACTCAATCGATTGATAGCCAGCTTTTGCCCAAAGATTTAATTTAATATATGTTATCGGCTAAAATTAAATAGCTTATATGTATATATATACACACACTTTAGGTTCTCAAACAGCTCAGCAAAGACCTTCAACCAAAAGCTTGAGACACCCATAATTCTGTCACAACACTACACTAATCTAATGCAGGTGTTTCACAAACCAATGTCGATTGACAAAAAATATGAATCCATCATCATCCACTAGGATTTTGGTGGATTTGATATGACTTTGGATAACAAGAACAGATAAACAAATAAAACAATAAACAAGTGACAAAAGCACAGCAAAAGTAAGATAAAAAGTACAGAGATAAAAACAACAGAAACCCCACATGAAAGCATTGGTCTCATTTGTAACCATAAACCATCTGAGCACCTGCAGCAGCATCAAAAAGGAGTCATGGTTGAACTTTTTTATGCCCAGGTGACTCACTAGATCCCTTCATATAGGCCACAAGAAAAAACATAAAGAACATTTAAATACCAAATGATGTCTCTCAAAATTTCAGATGTTCAAAACACATCGTCGCATGGAAAACAAAAACCCAGACTGAAAAATAGAAAAAGAAGTTGCTAATAGAACTCCAGATGTGATGGAGGGCAAAAACCAAAAGAATGCTGCCCCCTCTACCAAGACTCTTCAAAACAAACGTAAAAACCATGTGATACCCACCACTACCGCTAATACCCAGGCACCTGTGACATTGTTCACTTCTTCTTAGCAGCAGCCTTGGTGATCTTAGCACCAGTTGGATCCTTCTTCTCGACGCTCTTGATCACACCAACTGCCACTGTCTGGCGCATGTCCCTCACAGCAAAACGACCAAGAGGTGGGTACGCTGAGAAGGTCTCAACGACCATGGGCTTGGTGGGAATCATTTTAACAAAACCTGCATCACCATTCTTCAAAAACTTGGGTTCCTTCTCAAGTTCCTTACCAGACCGCCTGTCAATTTTGGTAAGAATCTCAGCAAACTTAACAGCAATGTGAGAGGTGTGGCAGTCGAGCACAGGGGCATAGCCATTGCCAATCTGACCAGGATGATTCATGATAATAACCTGAGAGTGAAGCTGGCAGCCTCCTTCGCAGGATCATCCTTCGAGTTAGAGGCCACAAAACCTCGCTTGAGATCCTTGACAGCAACATTCTTAACATTGAATCCCACGTTATCACCAGGAAGAGCCTCCTGCAGGGCCTCATGGTGCATCTCCACAGACTTAACTTCAGTTGTCAGACCGCTTGGACCGAAAGTAACCACCATGCCAGGCTTGAGAATACCAGTTTCAACACGTCCGACTGGGACGGTACCAATTCCACCAATCTTGTACACGTCCTGAAGTGGCAGACGGAGGGGCTTGTCTGAGGGCCTCTGGGCTCCAGAATCAGGTCAAGAGCATCAAGGAGGGTTGGGCCCTTGTACCAATCAAGGTTGGTGGACCTCTCAATCATGTTATCACCTTCAAACCCAGAGATGGGAACGAAGGGAATCTTCTCGGGATTGTAACCAACCTTCTTCAGGTAAGAAGAAACTTCCTTAACAATTTCATCATACCTAGCCTTCGAGTACTTTGGAGTAGTGGCATCCATCTACAACAGCGCACCATAACAAATGAATAACTTTGACAGGTTATGTACTTCAAGAAGTTGCATGAAAATGTGAAGAAAAAAAAAAAAAGGAACATCCAAACTTGGTGATTTAACTTATCAGATTAAAAAAAAAAAAAAAAAACTCACAATGTATTAAATCTATGCGTTCTAATCTGACCATAAAATGTGTCCGCCTAAAAAAAGCTCTGTGAACATGATATGATATATCTCAATTTTTTTTAATCCTAAAATAAGAGAAAATTTTGGGAAATACAAAATAAAATAAACACGATCAATAAAATATCATAATTCCATATTTACAGATCAAACAGCCAAAACATGAAAGATACAATCAAACTATTAAAACACTCCAAATGCATGAACAGCAAAGCAGGCTGAGCAAGAATATCTATTAGGATGTTCAATCAGGAGGGCTACTGACAGATATCCTCTTGCTGGGAGGTGAAACCTTGGACAGCACCATATTTTGGAAGACAACATTTTAAAATTTTCGACGGTGAATGGGGTATTATATAGCGTTAAATGACAAGGAGACATAGCATGCAGCAGGCAGCAATATTCATACCTTGTTGCAGCAGCAGATCATCTGCTTGACACCAAGAGTAAAGGCAAGCAATGCATGTTCACGTGTCTGTCCATCCTTTGAGATACCAGCTTCAAAACCACCAGTAGTGGAGTCTATAATTAGGACCGCACAGTCAGCCTGGGAGGTGCCTGTGATCATGTTCTTGATGAAGTCACGATGCCCAGGGGCATCAATGACAGTGCAGTAGTACTTTGTGGTCTCGAACTTCCAGAGAGCAATATCAATTGTGATACCACGTTCTCGCTCAGCCTTCAGCTTGTCAAGAACCCAAGCATACTTGAATGACCTCTTGTTCATTTCAGCAGCTTCCTTTTCGAATCTCTCAATCACACGCTTGTCAATGCCACCAAGCTTGTAGATAAGGTGCCCGGTGGTGGTTGACTTCCCAGAGTCGACATGGCCAATAACCACGATGTTAATGTGTACCTTTTCCTTACCCATGATGGCTGAAAGGGAAAAAAAGATGATCAGGCAATAACAACAGGAAACAATAGACTTGTATATCTAATGAGAGAAGAAAAACTGATCAAACAAATGTAAATAAGATCAATTGGAAATACAAAGCTTGCATTCCAAATCTTAAACTCACAAACTCACTCATATAATTTATCTGAATCAACATAAAGGACATAATATAGAGAATAGCTTGTAAACAATAAAATAAAGCAATAAACAATAAAAATGAAGCAAACTAAGACAATGCATATATAGCCAGAGGATTAGCAGGTAGAGACAAACATGGAGCAGGGAGAAAATGGAAAAAGAAAAAGAAAGTAACATAGAACACATGAAAAGACCACACGAGCAACTAGAGCAAAATTTTTGATGACAATAGGCGGAAGAAAATAAAATAGGAAAACATGGTGAATGTGCCCACGAAAAATATAGAACGTCATCTTCCCAGTTGTTTCAAAACTAAGAAAAGGAGTAATCAAGTTTATAAGTTGGACCACAAACAACACCATCCAAAGCATCAACAATATCTTCCTTTACCATCTAAGAAAGTTCATCCATTATTTACACTAGATGACAGGTCACATACAGAAATATGATAGAATACATAAAACAACTTTAACTAAAGAAAAGCTACATGAGATAAATGACATGCCTAAAATGGAAATACTATGGTAATATCATGTTGACATGAATGAGAGTTGGAAATCCAGAGTTAATAAGAAAAAACACAGGACATCAAACTCTCTGGTTTGATATATGCCTCCAGAACAAAGCCATCAAGACATTCATAGTGAAAACCTCTTGCAGCCGAAAGGAGAGGCAAAAGTACAACAAACTTTTAAGAACCCTAATTGATAATACAAGAGACCATGCATCAGCCTTTTAAGAACCCTAATTGATAATACAAGCAACCATGAATAGAAGAAAATGTAAAACAGTTGAATATCTAAAGATGAAGAAATAACTCAAGAGTAGACAAAATAGACAAAAAATCCTCTTCGCATGTTAGATTAATACATGCATTCAGATTAAAACAGTAAAAATAAATTTTGATTTCAAACCTCTTGCAGTCAAAAGGATAGGCAAGATTTGACTAAAAATCCAGCAACCTAATTAATTATACAAGTACATATAAACTGGACAAAAGGATGAAGCATGAGAAATATTTTAAACCAGCGGAAATAGTTGATGTTAACGCAACCACTTAGCACACAAACAAAGTGGATTTTCCTTCTAAAGAAGGAAATAATCAGTACTGTAATATCAAAAGGCAATTGCAAAATACAGTGAATAACCATAATCATAATAAAACCAATTAAAGACTAAAATTTAAACAATACCACAATAAAGCGTTTTGAAGGTATATTCCTGCACTACAGAAATAAAGTGATATGACCTCCAGCAAGACCTTGAAAGTTAAATCACTAATAAAAAGTTCAAAAGAATGCATTGCATGCGCATACATCAATTTCCAATTTTTTCTCTTTCAAAGAGAACACAGTAACTCGTTCAATATTAGCAAAGAAAAGAAATAAAGAAGGAAACTCGCCTAGATGTACAAAAACAGCAACGACAGCAACTTAATGATCAGTGATACTTACGAACACCAATCAATCAGCTATCTAGAAAACGACATCACCGAGCGGATTGAAATCAAAAGCACGATGTAACCAGCCATCGATTCAAAGCAAAAATTGTGAGACGAATATTCTAGTAGATATCCTGATCGAAAACATCAGAAAAAGCATCGAGATTCTAAATCGACCGGCTCTAACAATTCAAACACAATCAGATTAATCACACACATGAACTCAGACCATAACATGAATTGCCTCCGAGACAGAAACAACTCCTTTTCCTTCAAAAAAAACTCCACCAGCGCCATATTAGTTAGCTACACCAATGAAAGCAAGCAGAAACAAATCCAAAAACAAAACTTTAGATCCAACACACAAATCTAACCGCAAGCAAGATGACATAAATCGACAGGTAAGCAATTTTTTACAGTAGAACTCAAGAACTCATGCAGATCTAACCGGAAGAACCAAATTCGATAAAAAAGAAGGGCTTTTCGAACGGAAGATGGAACTCACCTGGCTGCGCAGCGGCGGAGCGATCTGCCTCCCTCGACTGATTTGGACCAACGCGAGCCGAGAGAGAAGCAGAGAGGGGGTTAGAGAAGAGCAGCAGCGAGTATTTTAAAGAGGAGGGCCGGAACTTGGGAGACTTCACACGCTAGGTTTCTGTCTAGGCCGGTGGATTCTCAGATCGGACGGTGATCACCCATCCGGCATCCCGCCGTCGATTATGATCGGACGAATGAGCGCATGCCACGTTTTCTCCAAGGCTGCGTTAGATGAACGCGAAGATATTTCTATAATTTCTCCGGCACTTTGAAACTGGTCGGCAAACTTACGGCGCACGTGCCGCCCGCATGGGATGCCGGCTCCGTGTTTGCTGTTTGTCTTGCCTTGTCAAACAGTGCCACGTCGGCCAACCATTTTATAGTCTAATGGTTGTCGTGTGCTTGGAGTGGTCCTGCATTAAATAGTATTTGTTTTGTGGCAGGGGAATGTTGGCGGGGCAGCTTGGTAATTATACATATATAATATAATTTTAATTTACCTAAAAAATAAGATTAAGAAAGAGATAAGAGAGTTTTCACCTGTCATCCGAATTCGGCCCATGTTGCATCCCTAAAAGAGAGTTTTTCACTTGTCTAATTAATATGATCCTCAATAAGTATTTTGCTATTTTTTTAATTATTTTTATGAATTATTCCAAGCACTCAAAATATATGAAAAATGGCTATATGAAGCGATGATTTAGGAACATCTTTCAAGCTTCCAAAACTTATGTGCTCAAGCTTGATCTAGTTATAATTATTTTTTAATTTAAAAATTATACCTTACCTAATAGCCAATTGATTCTAATTAAAGCTTTTCTTAGATATTTGCGTAGAAATTTTATTTACCCAAAGTGGTTGGTCATAAGGACAGAAGGATTGGGTGAAAAAAAAAGGATAGATTATAAGAAATGAAAATCAACTTCTTAATAGAATTAATTGTCCTAAAAAGAACATAATTAGGTTAACATGTTCTCATGGCTTCTACAAATTTTTTATTCATCATTTTGGTTTTATTTATTATTAACAATCAATCATTTGCAAATACTTCAGATAATCATTTAAACGGTTTCTATAATTATGGATCATCGAAGCATGCATAACAAGGAATGTTGTAATATCTACTCATATGTTTTAAGATTTGTTGTGCTCATATGGCCATGGATCAAGCATGAGATGATTGTTTTATACGAAAAGACACAAGGTGTGCAAGACACACTTAATAAAAAAATAAAAAAAAACTCCTACAATGGGATAGAAGAGAGAGTATTTTTAATGCATTATTGAATATCAAATTGTCAAGACATTATTAAGAGACTAAATAACTTTTTTGTGTGCATAGCATGCATCTTAAAGCATTTTGGTAAAGTAGACCATCCCTTAACCTTGGACATATGCATAGCAGACAACATCTTATCTACTTATTTGTAGAGCTACAATTTGTGTTGGGGTGGTGGTTTTCAGGGCAGAGTGGTGATCAACAATTAACTTGTTAAAAAAATTAGATGCTTAAGTCTGAAGTTTACATGATAAGTATATGAGGTGAGAACCTGATGTGCTTAGATGAAGCATGATGGAAGGTGGTTCAAAGGAGTAAGAGATGGGGTTCAGTGGAGAAAAACTATGAGGTGGAAAGGAAGAATGTTTCTTTTAAAGTGCATGGGATCATGTGGAGTAGCACGCATCACAGCTATTGTGCAGGAATCGATCAAATAAAAGCAAGTCCACTGTGAAACAGGCTAAATCAAATAAAAGCTATGGAGGTTGAAGCATATGACACTGCATGAGCTCATCATGGTGGTTCTCTCAGTCCAATCTCCAACCACAACCACAAAGGAATCATGACAAACATATTACTTTGAATTCAGTGGAGCAAGCTAACACATGCCCCCAACTTACAGATTGTCTGAGTAGTCCATAAGGGAGAAAAAAAAAAAAAAAAAAAAAGCTTAGTTTATTCTAAAGATAACTGTAGCAAGCCATTAGCTTATTTTAAAGTTGACTCATGACTGCCCAATCTTTACTTGATCAGACCTGGACCGATTCATTTTTGAAAACTCGTTTATTGGATTGAGATCGACCGTTGTATTTGACTTGAAAACCAAGTCAGGTTTGAAATTTGTATCTTTTGTTCCAGCCTAACATGATATAGCATTCAGGTTTAATTGCCAAGTGGAAATCTCTCATTTATAAAATCCCTTCACCTCCCTTGGAATGTTCTTTCAATTCATCAGATGAACCTTATTTAAATTGATTCCTCTTTGATCATATCAATCCCATCTCCTCTTATTGCATTCATTTTACAATATTTAGCTATTGATATTTATTTTAGTAGATTTTTTATAAAATTTCAAATAAATTAATTTATTTTCAAAATTATATTCTATAAACTTATACCTTAGGAACCATCACTTTCTTATAACAAATTTAAAAAGTGTTTTGGATGATAGTTTATATTTAAATTGGCTTTATAGTTCTATTTAAAATTTTTAATGGTTAATGTTTAATTACTAATTATCATACTTTTATTTATAAAATAATAATTAAATATTTGGTCCAAACTTTGGATTCAGTTTGATTTGATACCAACTTGATTAGAGCATCTCAGGTAAGCTCAGGTCATAACTTAACCCTGACCAACTCTGTCCCCATTAGCTCATTGTATCTGAAATTCCTGAACTTGGTTTTACTTGACTCAATTAAACCAATGGATTGGATTTTGAGTTCAAAATAAAGATTTGAACATGAGACCAGGCCAGCCATGATTGGATATGCTATACATGTTATCATTTTTGTTGTGCATAGCTTAGCACCAAACTATTGTGGATTAATTACAATCTTGAAGACTAAAACAAAGATATTTTCTTTCATTGAACTCTTTATGTTGTATCCACAATCCACTAATACTTGGTTGTGTAGATTAGAATTCCAACAACCTATTAGCAGCATATAGTCTGCAAATTATTATGACAAAGGCAAATATGCAACATGAAGCAACAAGCACTTAACATAGCTTTCCACTTGTAATAATTTAAAGAATGTGAATTATAAATGAAGAGATGCCTGCTTCTGAAATTATATGATACATTTAAAATTATATGATAACACTTAACATTATACACACTAAATAAGCCTCCCTTTGCTTCATTTCTTTGCAAGTTTTCCCACATAAAACTGCCCATAGGTGATAAACGAACCATTTGACAACACAAGCCCTAAAAGCATATAGTTTCATTTTGGTTTGAAAGACTCGGTTCTGCAATACACTTAGCAACTTTCTAAAAAATTTAAGAACTACAAACAATCTTCAATCATATCACTTAGAAAAATGGGCAAGATGAACTGTATCGAGATACCATTCTTCAGAAAACATGAGTACCTTTTCAGTATCTGGCCTAAATTACTCCTTTGGTCTCAGCTAGATTGGTGCAGGAGCAAGAGTGAAAAAAAAGGTTGCAGGGTTTCATTTGGATCTCTAACCCTAGAAGTCAGTATTTTTTAGTTGGTCGAGTCCAGTGTGTTACTGAGCCAGTCAAGTTTGATTTAGTTCAATATCCAGGTCATGCATTTTTATTTTATTTGAGTCCTGTAATAATTCAAGGGAAGTGTATTACTCTTATTGAGACCTACTGAAGATATTCAGAAGAGGCCCCAGATTAGGTAGTATTGGGAAACCATCCAATCTTCTTCAACCTTATTCATATCCTACCCTTAGAGCTCTGCATGGATTGGATCTATCTACATCAAGATTGATGGCATAAAATCAATCTTGTCCCTCCATATCGCCATCAATAATTTTGGCAACCTTGGGCACCCCATGAGGAAGAAATTCGATGGTTCCTTGCTATGCTTTAATGGGAATGAAGATCAGCATCTCAACCATTTTAGAAAGGATCTTGCACCCCATATGGACCTTATTGACAAAAGAAAAGAAAGAAGGATGTCACCCAAAGCTTTCTTCTTTGCTTGTGGTTCCTCGCCTTCATAATTGGAACCACATCTTGCTGCTACCATTTTGGTCGAACCAGATGAAGGAAAGAAGAATCTTTGCTCTATGATGATAAATATTCTAACATATTTTGTAATCCCTATCATTTAGTACTCTAATTGTTGAACTTACCTTGTAATGGTATGAGAGGTCTATAAAACCCTTCTCTTGAAACGATGAAAAGGATATGAATGAATAAAAAAAAAGTTTTGAGAACTTTCATCCAAGTTCTATTTCCATTGCCTTGAGCAATTGATCCTCCATGAGGAAGTTAGGCGTGAGACCGAAGTATTCTTGCTATCAAACCCTAGTCTAGTCCATCTCCTCTACCAAGCTCCACCAAATAACCCTAATCCTTATATCACCATCTCATAACCGATCACCAACCTCCTTTTCCTAAATTCTAGGCATCCATACTTGAAACCCTAGCCGCTGCCCTCTCCCTTGATCCATCTTCAAAGTCGTCGCCCTCTCTTTTGATTCATCTTCAAAGATTTCGTCCCTCTCTTGATTCATCTTCAAAGTTAAGGATGTCTTCTTTGTTCCTGAATCGAGATCAAGGAACCTCACGTGAAAGATAGCTTTCTCATCCAGAAATTTTACCCACTAGCGAGAGATCTTCTATTAACACTAGAAACACATCATCGTCGAGTAAATCAACCTTTCCCTTACTTTGTGATTCTGATTCTGTGAAAGTTCATGATCATGTCTTCTCTAGAGTTTCTCAATTCCAGATTATCGTGATACGCTTCTTCATTTTTCTAAAAGTTCTATTCCTGAACAGTTACTTTCTACATCACAAAATATGCTCTTTTACTCTTTCTCTTATTTTCGGATGAATTAGTCATCTTCTAAAATATTTTAAAAAATTAATTTTTATCAATTCATTGACTGCATAATCATCCCTATCCTTGTGCTACATCATTGATTCTTCTAATGGCATGAAAAGAGTAGTTGTAATAAAGGAGATGATAATATTGTTTCCCTACCTCGGCCTTTAAGATTATTTAGATATGAGATAATGCTTGATCACATACTTGTCCAAACCATCCTTCTGATAGTAGGATGACCAATAGAAGTCAAGTTACCAGTGTCAAATGTGATTAGCAGCCACAAGGTCAAAGCAATGGTTGAAACTCACTACCAATAGATGAAGGCAAGTAACTATTCAGAAAGCTAAAAAAAAACAAATGAAAAAAAATGCTTGTGCTCTTGTTGATGCACAACAACAATAATAAACCTTGATTACAAACTAGTTAAAGTTGACTACATAAATTCTTTTTTTCATAGCATTCAATTTAAAGCCATACTCCTTAAAATACCCAACCTAATTTTTAGACTTAAAACCCCTCCATGAGCCAGCTAACATAAAAGCTTGATTTGGGGCTCAAAACAAAAATAAAATCAAAGATTATTTTCTTTCAATGGTTCAAGCAATTTTTTCCGAAAAAAGGAAGGATTGAAGGTTGATAATTTGAAGCCTTAGCAAATGATTGTAGGGTAACCATCAAAAAATACATGTGATTTTTTTACCTAAACTACTAAGATTGGCCAAATTATAGCTTGGACGCAGTTCAGTTTTTAAGGACTTACAAATCATTGCATAGTAAAACAAAGCCTAATGCATCAGAAGGTTTCATTTTTTATATTCATTTTGCTATACGGTATTGCATCAATATATAATTAACAGAAGTGGATATGAACAATTCTAGTTAGAAAGTAATGAAGAAGTACGCATGCTCACAGATGCCTCAGTTAGGGCCCACCCAACGTGTGGGCTCTCATTTCAGATAGGTTTCAGATCTTCCACATACAGCTTGTTCAAATACCAAAGCCTAATTAATATCTTCACCATTTTTTTTTTTTTTTGCTAAAATGGCTAAGAAAGCAGAAAGGGACAACATTTTCAACCAGATATTCAGAAAAGAGGCATTAAGGTATAAAGTCAACAAGGAATGATTGAAATTATTTACAAAACCCTAGTTAAATTATAAGAGCAAGAATGATCGACGAAAAATTCTAGAATAGCTAGTAACTTTCTTAATAAGCTTGCAAGCAAGAAAAATTAAAATTACTTGGATATTAAACACACGTTCGACACTCCTGTAGCAGCTAAGTTGAGACAAACATAGTATTTACTATTGAGTCCATAGCTTGATTCATATAACAGAATAAAAAGAGCAATTAGATTTTACCATACGTGGTTGTGATGATTTTCAAGCATGGAATGCACTAGATACCCAAACGGATGGACATATCTCAAGTTCAGGTAAAAGCTATGTCAAGGACTCCATTCTTAAGCTCGTTTGTTTACTAGCGTAGAGGTGTCCTATCGAACTAAACATCAAACCAGACGCTAGACAAGAGCTGATCACAAGAATATCTCCTGCTCACCAAAAAACATAAGGGGAACACACTGTAGTCCTGGCGATGTGATTACAAATTAAACTTCTTCGGATACTGCAAAAAACACAATTAAGAAAGCAAGCATTTCATGGCAACGACTTTGATGTGGCTTACTGAGCCATGTTAAGATTAACGGACATAGTTGACTAATGAAGTTGAAAACAGACAATAATAACCATTTGCCTAATGCCGATGTGTCATCTTCAGAGATGGCACCAATGCTAGCGTCGGCCTCGGCACCGACACCAGCATTGGCTTTGGCATCGATGCCAGCATTGGCCCCAGCACAGACACCAACATTGGCAGTCACTACGTGGCCCATCTACTGCCTGCAGCCACCATGTAACTGTATGTGGCCACCACGTGGCCCACCTACCATCTAATAAGGCTTGGCCCACCTACCGACTGCTGCGCCATGCCCGACAAGACTTAGCCTACCAACCGTCTATGGTGCCACACCTAACAAGACTTGATCGATCAACCGGCTGCAGCTGCCTGCAGCCGCCCATGCAGTGGATGCCCGGCTAGCCAGGAGTCCACTTACGAGAGACTCCCCCTATGGGAGGCCTACCGTCGTGCTTTACCAAGATCTCATCGCCGGAAGGCTCCCAAAAGGCTATGATCTTCCGCCCGCCATTCTAATAGTCCTTTTCCTAGGCGGTAGCACGGGAAGGAGCCCGAGCGGGGATATCGTCACCAGCGCTACCCCTCTCCCTATTCATCCTCTGAGTCCTCAGGGGAGAGGTCCGTTGATGATTAAATCGTCTGCCGAGCGAAGCAGCAACTTGATGAATATAACCAGTGACTGAAGGAGCTCAATCGCAAAATCACCAATTAACCGGAGACGGACTACGATAACTGCCCCCCTTTGACTCGCCGCATTATGGAGTCGATCCCTCCTCGATTCCACCTCCCCCAATTGGATCCTTACGATGGCACTACCGATCCACTCGACCACCTGGAGAGCTACAAAGTGCTCATGCAAGTTCAAGGAGCGATTGACGCCCTTTTTGCATCTCTTTCTCGGTAATCATCTAGAAGGCTGCGCGTGCCTGGTATTCTTGCCTCCCACCGTGCAGCGTTGACTTTTTTGACAGCAGAAGAGGGCCTTTCTAGCACATTTGACACCTGCCGAAAGATTATCTGAGTAGCCGATAGTTTATTCCTCGTCCTGCAGAAGGATGGAGAGTCACTCAAAGACTTTATGGCTCATTTCAAGGAAGTCGCCCTCGAGGTCTGCCACCTCAACGACTCTGTGACCACCTTGGCCCTGAAGCGAGGGCTCCACCCCTCTTGCTTCACCTACTCCTTCAACAAGAAACCTTTCAGTTCCTACGTCAAGCTTCTGAGTCATGTGCAAAAGTACATATGCACCGATGAAGCCGATTCCATCCGGAGAGAGGCCGATGGAAGGTCCAACAAGAGGCAGGTTCGCACAAAGCCAAGTGGACCCACCCCAAGAAACCCGAGCCTCCAAGACGACCAGATAATCAACACCAAACTTCGCCCTTAAGGATGAGCATCTCACCCCTCTTCTCGCCCCCAGATCCAACATCTTCATAGAGATCGAGAGCAAACCATACTTTCAGCGCCCCATTCCTCTGAAGCCAGGAGTCGCCCGCAATAAGAACCTCTACTATCGTTTTCACCGGGACCACTGCCATGACACGGAGGATTATTGCCACCTGAAGTGGGCAATCAAGGCGCTCATCCAGCAAGGTTACCTTGAAAAATTCATCCAGAGGGGGACCCTAACTGTTCCAAGCCAAGTGGCGCCTCCGATCACCCAAGTCAACATTGACAATGCCCCGATTGAGAGGACAGTTGGCATGATTTCTTGGGAGGCAACGGTACTTCCAAGAGGCCATGGAAAAATGAAGGGATAGAAACTATAGTTCCCTTCTCCAAAGGGGAACAAGTGGGGGTAGATAATCCTAATGATGATAGCGTTGTCGTCTCTATGACAATCGCTAAATACCCTGTAAAGCAAATCCTTATTGATAGTGGAAGCTCGGCTAACATTTTCACTTACGATGCTTTTGTTTGGATGAACTTATCTTCTAGCTCCCTTTAACCTTTGGCTATGCCTTTGGTCGGCTTCACCGAAGATTCCGTAAGGGTGAAGGAAAAAATTACCCTTTTAATCATGGCAGGGACACCACCATGTTAGATTATGGCTCTTATAAGGTTCTTGGTTGTTCGAGTGCCTCTGGTCTACAACGTCATACTCAGGCGACCTAGCTTAAACCTCCTGGACGCAATCATCTCCACCAAGCACCTTCTTGTTAGATAAAATCCCCCCATGACAACTCCACTCCCTAGGGCTACATGCTAAAAACAGATCTCCACCAGCTATGGGCTCTACCCTCCAGTAAAAAGGTGGCAATACTCAACCTCTACTCCTCAGAGCATCCCATCACATTAAATACCCTTTCTATCCTTTGCAGCCATGCCCGACCTGAATAGGATCAGTAGTTTCCTGAAACTCCAAAGCCCCCAACTTCCTAGCTCTTTCCACACTCCTCTCAGCCTCCAAGTTTCTAGTTTGAAAGCTAGAACTAGCACCCACAGCTGCTATTACAGCCTGAGTAATCATGCCTACCAGCTCTGGCATACTGGGCCTCTGAGTCTGTGCCGAAGATGGGTCCACCGGTGCAGGGGTAGCAGACTGTAAAAAAGACTCTAGCATCTACTCTAAAGATGCCCTCACCCTAGCCTCATTAGATGTTGGTTCGGTGGAGTCGCTAGAAGCCATTCCACCAGATTGACTTCCTCTAACTGACCTTCTGGGTCTACTTTGACCCCTGCTTGAGGATTTCTCTGCCTCTCTAGTTGTCCTTGTAGTAACTGTCCTACAAGATAATTTATTACATCAGTTTTATCATTCAATAACTATAATCATAATCATTCAATCATCCTAGACTCTACTATACTTATTCCCCTAGGACCTAATAACCTAGGGCTCTAATACCAAAACTTGTTGGCACCCCTATCCTGCAGAGGCCACCGACAATAAACCTGCACACCTACGATAATCAGATGGGGTTCTCCTAGCCTTTATGTGCACTCCATAAAGACCTAGAGAACTCCAACGGATTATCACAAGCAGCAGACGCTGAAAAATGCCTTATGTTCAAAACTTTTTTACATTTGCTCATATAAATGTATATCATTACAAAATTAAATCAACACTAAGCGTCATCCTACTCAGATAATATTTCTCATGACATCCTCAGGCAGTTTACAAGATCACATTCATAATTGACATCAAAATCATAAGTACATATCATACTCATAATTTCCTCCAAAACACAAGTCTTTTATTAATATCCAAATAAGTCAGATACATCACCACTCCTCACTGTATATATACACATGTACATAAACATAAAAGTCACCCCACACTAACTCAATATACAAAGCTATTATTATACACTCTTGCCTCCAAGCAAGCTTCACCAACTAAGGATCCGGTTCTGCTAGTCCTTTGATCCTATCAGATAGGCTTACTGATCTGAAAGTAATTATCAATCATAGAGGGGTGAGACCTAAGTTTCAATGATTGGATAGTCATCAACCATGGAGAAATAGAGAACCACATCGCCATATCAACTAAAATAAGAATACATAGTACAAGTAAACATGAATTGCACATTTGAACATGATATCAGAAAATATAAAACATAGCTTATTCTTCAAATAATATACTAATACTGAAATACTCTTTAAATAACTTATTTATAAAAATCCATGTATAATGCAATACTTTATAAAGCATATATACGTATATATGTGTATCCTCATTATATAACCCAAACTTTCTTTACTCATCTGTTTGATCCCCATTAGGAACTATTTTTTGCCCACTGGCTTCTCTTCTCAAACTCATCCCCATTGGAATATGTATTTAGCCCACTGGCCCTTTATAAAACCAAATGCAAGATTTTTTTAAAACTTTATAATACTGGGTTATGTATGAAACCTTCGAGGTACTATCCTACAGTCGCCCTTCTGCAGGTGTACTCTCATCAAATGCGTGACTAGCAATAAGATTCTCGCACAAATAGCATCCCTTACTCGTACGGTTCACTCGAAAAAGTGCTTTGTTCCTTAATCCTGGAACTTTGGGTTTTCACTCTGCCCCCACGGGCTATATAGTAACTAATTCCACTGATGTATGATTCATGCTCCAATGGGCTGCTTACAACCTACTCTACTGGGCTTGATCTAGCATGCACTCGCCCCTGTTCTCGGGGTTCATCGTACAATCGAATCGCAAGAAGGTGCCAACTCAATAGTAGTGTGCAATGCTTATGCTACAACATAGTTTAAAGAATGATCAGCCCCATAGCTGCCTGATGCTCAGTATGATACATACGTCAAAATATGTCATTTGTAAAGCTTTATCATGCAAATATGCCATGTATGCATCAAAAGCACACATATCAAACCCCCAATTTTATTCTTTTTATTTGAAACTCATGCTTTAACTTGTATAATAAAATCCATGCTCAAAGACTCATGCACCAAATATCATATACTAGGTTTTATTTTTCAGGTTTAAAATATGCATAATACTCTACTAACATAACATAGCATAGCTAGGTATTAATAACAGCTCAAAATAAACTATTCATTGCTAGATGAGAAACCCACTCACCTCAGCAATTTACTCTTTCAACTGGTACTCAACTTCGATGTTCCAGCTTTCTGGAATAATCCTCTTGACCTACGTCAACATACAGACATAATAGCTATTAGGGTTACCTGCACACAAGGTTTTCCTTAAAACCATGCATGCATGCATGATCTAACTTCTAATATCTCATTATTTTCTTCCATCCTTTCTCTATTTACTATTACCTCTGCTATCATCTTATAATACAAGAATCTAGAAGTCTAAAACCATATAAGTCTAGGGAGGCTATAGCTTACTTGAAAATAAGCACGAAACCTTGAGCTTCCCCTTTTCTTCCTTCCTCTTTTCCTTCTCCTCCTTTTCTTCTTCTTCTTCTTCTTCCTCTCTTTCTTTCTTTCTTTCTCTCTTTCTCTCTTTCTTTCTTTCTTTCTTTCTTTCTCTGGCTGAACCCACCTTTCCCCTTTTCTTTTCCCTGTTTTCTTCAGTGACTTAGGGACCAAGGCATGAATAGTGGATTGCTTAGGGGCTAAGGCATTTGAGTGGATTTTAAATGACCCGATGAAATTTTTATTTTACCCTCAAGAACTCTAAAAGCACGCTTTTTAAAAAAATACATGGCTCACTCATAACCATGATATTTTGTTTTTATATTTTTTTTTCCAATTTGCCCTTAGCACAATTAGCATATGGCCTTGGAGTCTTTTTCTATTTTGCCCCTGACTGACATATAATAGATTTATAGACTAGATTATTATTATTTATTTAAATTGATATTTTTGTACAATGTTTTCATAAAAATATCTTGCCAACTCGAAGAGCTCGATTTTAGAAATCCAACGATACAAATGGCACTCAAATCAGACTTAAACGGAATAAATATGTAATTTTAAAGATTTAACCCAGAAAATCTGCCGTCTTGGAGTCAGCTCGAGCAGAATTGCGAGTCGGTTCGAGCAGAATCATGAGCCGGCTCAAGCACGAAGCAGAATTATTATGTTTCTATCTTTTTGTAGGAGTCGACTTGCCCTTCTGCAGTAGTCGACTCGAGAGCGTGCTAGAAGTTCTAAACCATACCAGAGTCGACTCCTCACCAATTGGAGTCAACTCCAATTGCTAAAATACAACACTTAAGGGCAAACTCAACTAAACTTAATTTTTCTTATGATTTAAGCCTATTAAAACTTAAATATCTCAAATTCTTAAATCAAAATCATTAGCATACAAAAATACTCATTTACACCATAAATTTTTTCTTTTTACATTTATCAAGTGGCCAACACACCCATGCATCATTGAAACCATCCGACTTTCGTTACAAAAAATGTCATTAATATTATAAAAATTATAAAATATTTAGGATGTTATAACGAAACTCTACGTCATCGGAGGTCATGATGGAAACGACCCCCTCCGGGTCTGCATTGCTACGAGTGGTGGCCGAAGAGGGTGCCCGGTGAACCTTAGGTGGTGGTTGGGCTATAGACTGTGGTGGAGCTACGCTCTTCGGATGGTCATGAATTGAGATCCCGCTAGCTGCCCAGAGTTGGATCGAGGGAACCCTATCCTCAGAGGAGGATGAGGAGGAAGATGCCACTATGGGCCTTTTGTCCTTCCTATCGGTAGCTATCAAAAGGAAAGGAGGAGGAAACGAAGAAGGATCAAGGAAAACTAACCTGGAGTGAAGGAGAAGACAGAGGACACGGGGATCAGAGGAAGAAGGCCTTGGGGACTCAGGTTTCAGGGAAGACAGAGAAGCTTCGAACGCACGAAGAGCTCGGTGGAGAAAAATGAAACACCCTTTATGTCTAGCGTTCGAATCGTCCTATCCGATTCTCCAGCCACGTGGATGTCCCCTATTGAAGGCAGCACACCTCAACGGTCGCACGATCCACTTCAACCGAGGCGACGTGCTCCAGTGGTTTACGAAAAAATGTGATTTGCGGCTAATGATGGTACAGTGATGATGCCAACTCAATAATGACGACCGCTTTTCATCGATTCTAAAAGAAATCTCCTCGATTCTGAGGGAGATCTTCTCGATTCGACGGCAATGGATGACAGAGCGGTGGCATTACGATGCCCCATACCTCAGCAAACATTAATGAGTTACCTCCCTGAAGATAATTACTCATCTCTGCAATCAATGGCACATGGGGATCAACCACAATAATAATTCCATGCTCCTCTCACTTGGCGGGAAATGCGGTCACGCAAGCTCAGGAGCGAAGGCAACTGATGTGGCGTTAAGATTAACGGACATAGTTAGCGAAGGGCAACTGATGTGGCGTTAAGATTAACGGACATAGTTGACTGATGGAGCTAAAAACAGACAATAATAGCCATTCGCATGGTGTCGACGTATCATCTTCGGAGACGGCACCGATGCCAGCGTCGGCCTCAGCACTGATGCCAGCGTCGGCCCTGGCATCGACCCTAGCGTCGACGGTCACCATATGACCCACCTACTGCCTACCGCCACCGTGTAGCCACCTGTGGCCACCATGTGGTCTACCTACCACCTGACAAGGCTTGGCCCACCTATCGATTGCGGCATCATGGCCGATAAGATCTAGCATACCAATCGTCTATGGCGCTGCATCTGACAAGACTTGGACCACCAATCGGCTGTAGCCGCCCATGTCAGACAAAGAGGTGGCCTACCAGTCCTGACAGACCATGAGGCAAACACGCCCTGTTGCTGCTGGTCTCACCGCTCATCCCATACTAGACTGTGATACCTTGGGATAAATAACTATCCAAAAAGGGATAAGATGGACCCTCGACTTGGTATAAGAACCTTCGCTCATAATGAGGAAGGAGACTCCAAGCTCTTATCAACTTTCTCAAACATTCACTAATGTTGTTCTAGATCATTTACTTGAGCGTCGGAGATCCCCATCGAAATCTTCAGTCCTCGGGACTTTTTGCAGGCTTCCGAACAAGAGAAGCTCATCGAAAGATCCTAGGCTCACCGAAGAAGATGATCGAATGCTCAAGAACGTTCGAGAAAGATTATTTGACAATAGGAGCTGATCACAAGAATATCTCATGCTCACCAAAGAAAATAAGGGGAACACCCTGTAGTCTTGACGATGTGATCACAAATTTGCAATCCTGACCATGCGATCACAAATTAAACTTTTTCGGATCCTACAAAGAAACACAATCATAATAAACTTTATTAAGAAAAGCGAGCAATTCATGGCAACGACTTGATCCGAACTAGTATGGTATAGTGCCCCTGGATGTAGGCTTGCGCGCAGTTGCAAGGCATAAAGAATGAATTACCCCAAAACCGATTTAGAAAAAATGTCAAGTGTACCAGAAGTAAATATTGGTTTTTAAGTGAACTGGATGGATGTACATCAGACTGGCATTTTATCTGGCGCCATTTCAGACCACTTGTTTTCGTCCCCGCAGATCAGCTTCTGATATTCCTGGGTTCAGACCACTTGTTTTCGTCCCCGCAGATCAGCTTCTGATATTCCTGGGTCCCGTTTTAGTAGCAAAACAACTTTAATTCTTGGGTCCCATTTCAGTAGCAAAACATCGCTTCTGATATTCCAAAGTAAAATTCACCAGGATGCAAGGTTCAAACGTGGTAAAATAAAACAGCATGTAAGGTTTTCATTCCCAAAGGCAGATGGAAACAATTTTGCTAATTCTTTCCAACCTGAGCCTTGCATGTATCGTCTTCTCAGATTCTCTCAAAGTTCCCAAGCCCAAGCTCTCAAGCCCAGTTAAGGAGGGTTGCATTGGGTAACCAAAAACTTCATCAAATTTTTAAAAACTGAATCTATTTATAATTTAAGTACCGACTTAGTTCTGAAAAATAAAATAAAAGAAAGAAAGAAAGCGCGTCCTTCAACCCACAATGCAGCCTCCTTGCGAGCACAACAGGTTTAGATCACAGCAGAGGTATGCAGCTGCAAACCTAGTCACCTTGATGATTTAACCATTATAGCACAATAATATCATCACCTAGCATAATACATCGAAACAAATAATTTATTAAAACTTCACGGACATTAAAAAGAGATTGTATCTTAATGTAACAAAACTATCCAAGCTGCCCATGAGTAAAAAACCTAAAACTCTGAAACAGCTCGTAAAGTCTAAATGGATACCAGCAACGCAATAATAAAACACATCAAAACCGCAGAAGACTCCGCCCATCAAGCAACCAGTTCTGCAACCGATTGCCAAACACAGACAATGGCATCGACCAAACCCAATAGTAAACACCATGTAAAACCAAACTAATACTGCCACCAACTAAATTCCTGCAGACCCTGACCAGAATACAATTAGAATGCATGTTTCACTTCTTCTTTGCAGCAGCCTTGGTGATCTTGGCACCAGTCGGATCCTTCTTCTCAACACTCTTGATGACTCCCACAGCAACCGTCTGGCGCATGTCCCTCACCGCAAAACGACCAAGGGGTGGATATTCAGAAAAAGTCTCAACAACCATGGGCTTGGTTGGAATCATCTTCACAAAGCCAGCATCACCATTCTTAAGGAACTTGGGTTCCTTCTCAAGCTCCTTCCCAGATCGCCTGTCAATCTTGGTGAGAATCTCAGAAAACTTAACTGCAATGTGGGAGGTGTGGCAATCAAGGACGGGGGCATAGCCATTGCCGATCTGACCAGGATGGTTCATAATGATGACCTGAGATGTGAAGCTGGCAGCCTCCTTGGCAGGATCATCTTTCGAGTTAGATGCAACAAAACCTCTCTTGATATCCTTAACAGCAACATTCTTCACGTTAAAGCCCACATTGTCACCAGGGAGAGCTTCCTGGAGGGCTTCATGGTGCATCTCAACCGACTTGACTTCAGTTGTCAGACCTGAGGGACCAAAGGTAACGACCATACCAGGCTTGAGGATACCAGTCTCAACTCGTCCGACTGGGACAGTGCCGATACCTCCAATCTTGTAGACATCCTGAAGAGGAAGGCGAAGAGGCTTGTCCGTGGGTCTCTTGGGCTCCTGGAGCAAGTCAAGGGCCTCAAGAAGGGTGGGACCCTTGTACCAGTCCAGGTTGGTGGACCTTTCAATCATATTATCACCCTCAAATCCAGAGATGGGAACAAAAGGAATCTTCTCTGGGTTGTACCCAACCTTCTTCAGGTAAGAAGAAACTTCCTTCACGATTTCATCATACCTGGCCTTGGAGTATTTGGGGGTTGTTGCATCCATCTGTCACATGGCAGAAAACACAATTTCAGTTGATCTAGAAGACAGAAACAATTATCATATAGGAAGATATTGACTAAGAACAACCTACCATTATCCTAGGCTCGGAGACTAAAAAGCAAAGATATTTAGCAAATGATTACTGGATAATAATTTTAAGTGGAAAGTTCTATATACTAATTGCATAGAATACGGACTTGAAAGACCATATATCACAGCAATATCAAAAATATATATAACAAGTCACAGGCAGAGAAGATGATAGATAAAAAAACAATCCACAATAATATTAGATATAGATATGACACACCTAACCGACGATTTCCAATGCATGTATCAGCAATATGCATACCTTGTTACAACAGCAAATCATCTGCCTGACCCCAAGAGTGAAAGCAAGCAAGGCATGCTCACGTGTCTGACCATCCTTCGAAATACCAGCTTCAAAACCACCGGTGTGGAGTCAATGATAAGTACAGCACAATCAGCCTGAGAGGTACCAGTAATCATATTCTTGATAAAGTCACGGTGTCCAGGAGCATCAATGACAGTGCAGTAGTACTTGGTGGTCTCAAATTTCCAAAGAGCAATGTCAATGGTAATTCCTCGCTCACGCTCAGCCTTAAGTTTGTCAAGGACCCAGGCATACTTAAATGACCTCTTGTTCATTTCAGCAGCCTCCTTTTCGAACCTCTCAATCACACGCTTGTCAATACCACCAAGCTTGTAAATGAGATGGCCTGTGGTGGTCGACTTACCAGAGTCGACGTGACCAATGACCACAATGTTGATGTGAACCTTCTCTTTCCCCATGATGGATGTGACTGACTACCGAGGCAAGAAAAACTGTCGAGAAAGATGAAGACAGAATATTAGACAACAATCTAACAAACTGATTGCAGGCTTGATATTTTAGAACCTTCAACATGCAGGATAATCATCAAAGTTTGACTACTGAGGCAAGAATAACTGTCCAGATAGAACACAGAAAACAATAGACATTAATCTAACAATTTGATTGCAAGGTCGATATTTTAAAACCTCCAATATCCAAGACATGAGACTTGAGAAATCTACCAATTGAATTATCATCCTTTAAAAAAAAAAACCTTCATCTAAGATGACCATAGATCTTCCAAGCTGAACCAAAATATTTTTACTTTAAGCATCAAATTGCAGCAGCACAAAAGTAACATGATAATTTTGTTATCAACTGACTGATAGATATCAGCAGCTGGCACATAAGCTTAACATGTGTACATTCGACAATTAAGAGTACCAAAACAATTGACTAGTGCATTTCACCAATTTTGACTGCCCAAAGGTGAGTTTATATCGTTCTAATATTAAATCAGTAAATATAAAAAAGGGTGGCAACTAAAAAAATCCTTAAAGATGGACGAGCAAATAACTATGTGGCATATAATTTTCAATAATTGATTATGAAGACAGACAACTGGCTTATCTTCAAATTTTTGGAACTAGCTTTTTTAATGGTGGGAGAAGCCTGTGTTTGTCTCACTTCCAACACAACAAAGATACCCATAATTAACTTCCAATCAAAATGTTTTACAAAAGAACAGCTATCTAATATATACATTAAAAAAGAAAAGCACATTTTTTAAGCAACTAAGTAGGTAAACTAAACTAGAAGACTTCACATTTGTTAGTTCTATTTTGTTGTATTCCTATCATATAAACTAAACATTCAGGAGAAAATAATATAATAGGAAACATAAATCCTGCATTAACAAAATATTAAGAAAGATCTTGCCAACATGATTGACACCGAGATATGTCCATGCTCAAATGATTTGCCCTTTTGAAAAATCTCACTTTCGGACCAATCAGCATGCATATCTCTGATTCTCCATCACTCAATTAGCAAGGTCAATCATTTTCGAAATTGGAATGAACTAATCACGCCCAATAGGATTTGAACCTATACCAAAGGTTATATATAACCTCTGTCCTTCCCATTAGACAATGGACGTTTTTCATTCCCGATTCTTCTATCCTTACTCTTTTCCACAAAAACCAAACCATGAACAACACGACAGGTTCACAACTGTTGCTAACATTCTCTATATTAAATAATAATAATACGCATAATATATCCATTATCAATATGTAGTTTTTTAGTGATACAAGTAGCTTAGAGAGTGTATTAGATTAATCAGGGATTTTAATCCTATATATGAACAACAGAAAATATAAGGTATATGGGACAGGTGAAAGAGAACAATAGGGTTTCCAGATTGTCGCTAATATTATCTGAACAAAATAGTAATAAATCACATAACATATCCATAATGAAAATTTAGTGGTTCAACAATACAAGTAGTTGAAAGACAATATTAAACCAATAAGAGAGATTAGCCCTAGATATGAACAACAAATTAGATCCATACGATATAAGGTACCACAGAGCAGGAACCAATTATACTCTGATCCCTTCAGAAGAAAGTATTATTACCGCTAATTACTCCTACAAAAATTACAAATTAATGATACAAATCCGTCTTGGACAAAAAATAAAAATACTAATTTCAAAGCTCAGATCTACTGGCTTAATCTAAAAAATTCAAGAAATCATACAACGATAAGACTCGGATTATATCGACTCCAGGAAAACCAGAATCGGTCTTTAAAAATCATTGATGCAACGATGAACGAATGGAAATCTTTGCGCAAAACTAGCAATTCGCCAATAATTACAATAAACGAAGAGAAAGATCGGACCTTTCTGAATCAGAAAAGGAGAAGAAAGCTAGCAAACAATCGAAAGATGGAAGAGGAACAACGGAGATCTCACCTTGGGGAAAGGCCGGCGCTCGGGAGGACGAGCAGCCGAGAGAGAACACTGGCAAGCGGCAATGGTTTTTGGAACGGAGGGGGACTTCTCGAGCGGTTTATAAAGAGATGCAACGCAGCCGGGTCGACTAGGGTTTCTCCCTCTACCGTCGGATTCTCCATCCGACGGTCTTTGCCTTGTCTGGATCCCACATGTCTAATGACGCCACGTAGGATCTTAGGTTTCGTGCGCTGGCAGTGTCCCCTGCCTCTAAACTTTCGGTTTTGGGCTGCTAAGATCGAAATTAAATATGATTAGAAATATAGTTTAGTACATCATCGGAGTCCTGGTACGATCTCGATCTAAAACCCTATGAAGGACGGTGCTTGGATGGAATCAGTTGTGGGCCGTCCGATCGGGTCCATCCAAGGGCGGACGATAGTTGGCTCCGCCGGCCGCGCGCCGGTTCTCGGTCGCTGGTTTCTTTATCGGTATTTGTTGATTAGTTAATTAATTAATTAATTAAGGTGTAGGAAAACCAAATG
The DNA here is from genome assembly GCA_900491605.1 of Calamus simplicifolius. Taxonomy (NCBI): domain Eukaryota; kingdom Viridiplantae; phylum Streptophyta; class Magnoliopsida; order Arecales; family Arecaceae; genus Calamus; species Calamus simplicifolius. The sequence continues at coordinate 1,627,233 of UESW01003891.1, forward strand.
GGAAAAAAAAAAGAGGCCGCAGCAAATGGGTCCCACCAAGTTGGCCCATATTGCGTTAAAGAAAAGAAGGTCTTGCTGCTATCTGCACCTCTTTCCATGCAGCAAGTCTATATCGATTTTGATGATCAGTATGCATAAATATATTTAAAAATAAATTTAATTTTTTATTTAGTATGTCTATGCATATGGTATGCATCATGATCGAGAGGTTTACATTCATAATATTCAAGCCTCTCTTGTTGAGTGTAATTGACACTACTCATTGTTGAAGGAAAAGAAAAAAAAAAAAAGAAAAAAGGTTAGTTCAAGATTAGTGTTCTTAATGGTTTCATGATCATCTTCGAGCACATGTATAAAACACTCGAAGATGATGAGTAAGTAAATATTTTTCTAGACAAAAAATTAAAGGGACGGTGATAAATAAATTAGACTATATTTTGTTTTTAGGAATTTTTTATAATGATATTCTTTAAAAAGATAGACGAAAAGAATTAAAGAAAATATCACTCATTATCATATTTTTAAGTTCTTTAACCTTTCTTTTCTATTATGTTCTTTATTTCAATGAAAAAGTGGAGATTATTTTCAACTTCATGTTATTTTAAAGTTTTTTTTATCAAAAAAACTATTTATTTTCAATCGCTGATATATTTTTATAAATATTTATTTTTTTTTTAAAAATTGAAAGATATAATTATTTTAAAAACTAAAAATAATTTTGTTCTATCATTGCATGAGGATATTAGGTAGAGGAAAATGAGGAGCGGAAAGAACGGGAATTTAAAGACTTATTGATGATCATTTTATTTGTTTAGTGATTGGTGTAAAATGTTTGTCCTGTAATGAATCAGTAATTAAGGTTAAGTTATTGAAACATTTGTTGTGATTTATGGTTTGATTGCAAACATGTTTCTTGGTGGGCCTCTTTAATAATCTCCAATGTTAGCCATGTTTAATCAATATCATGCTGCATCACGTTTGACATTGAATTTCACAATCTTGTACAACGATTAATTTTGGACACTTAAAAAAAATATTTATATAAGATAAATATAAAAATAAAAGTGTTGATATGAATGTATAGTAATATAAAAAAATATAAAAATAAAATTATTATTAAAAAAAAAAGCAGAAGTAGCTTCAATCAAATGTAGATTAAGGAATGGCGATTTAAATGGTTTAGACATATGCAACGTATACTTAGAGATACATCAATAGAAGAAATGACTTGATACATATAAAATAAAAAAGAAATAGAGATTAATAAAAAATTTAAAATGATAAAAAAATTTAAAATCTTTGCATCTTTTAAGAAATATAACTCAAAATGAAGTTGAATGGAAAAAAAAAAAATGATTCTGGTAGGGGCCTTCATATCCAGACTATCTGCCCTTTGTATGGCCAGGAGGACGAAACTACTGATCATGTTTTATTTACTTGCCCCAGAGTCAGGCGGATTTGGCAGAGTATGGGCTATGTCTGTAGACCTGATTCGGCGGACTCCCTGCGATCCGGATTCTTGCACATTCTTCGATAGGGTAGACAGCAACAAATTGGTCTATGGGCTGCGACTGCTTATCATATATGGTTATCTTGGAACCTCCTCATCTTTACTAATGAGGTCATATCTTCTTTCAGTATTGTTCGGAAAGCCAAGCTATTATCGGCTGACTTCTCTCGTCATCGTAATCTTCCTGTCATTGGGAGCCCTAGCCACTGGGGATCCCCTGCTACTACGGCAGCGGACCGGCATACGTTCTTCATCTCTTGGGAGCCCCCCTTCAGGGTTTGTAAAAATTAATTTTGATGGGAGTGTCCGAGGTAAGCTTGCTTGCTCTGCTTTTGTGATCAGAGGGCATGGTGGCGAGCTGTTGGCGGTTGGAGGTTTTGGCAGTCTTGATTCCTTGGTCCCCTTGGCCAAGCTCTATGCCGCATGGGCTGGAGTTCTATATACTAGTAGGACCATGCATGCTCTTCACCTGATTATTGAGGGAGATTCTCTTTCAGTTATCCGCTGAATTCAGAAGGATAGCTGTGCCTGTAGTCAAGCTCCAGTCAATCCTTTGCTCCTTGACATTTGGGCCATTTTGCTGGATGTGTCTAGATCTGACACGTCTATCGCGAAGCCAATGCTGCAGCAGACTGGGTAGCGGTGGCGGTTGCTCAACATGCAGGCTATAGGGTATGGGTGCAGGGTAATCCCTGTCCTACTATTTTAATCATATATTGTATTCTGATAATTCTGGGCTGTCTCGCACTATAATTGTGTGATCGATCGTCTATAAAAAAAAACATTATCTAGTTTAGAATAAAGGTTTTGCCATCATTGCAGCTACAACTTCTAAATTTACTGTTCTCATATTATTTTTTTTATGTTTTTCAAAATAAATATATGTAGGAAAAGAGGGAATTCGTGGGGAAAGAGGGTTGATGTCATGCCCCAGACCCAAATATTGGGCTAGGGTGACAACCCGCCGCGTGCCGGGCACGCAAGGCGTCTTAAAAATCTTGATATACGATTCAAATGGACAATAAATATGAAAACCAACCATAATACAAATGATAGTTATAAGTTTTGGGTTTCAACCCTACACCCAAGTTATGCTAATAAAGTTGGGCTACAACAAGCCCTACACACAAACATAATAGGATTACACCAATGCAATGGTTCTTATTTTATTTATTAGAAGCTCCATCAACTCCGAATATCCATCATCAACCCTGAGGCTCTGAAAAACATTGTGAAGGTTTAATGAGTTTACACTCAATAAGTAAGCCTATTATACAATCATATCACACTTGAATTATATTTAACATGCTATCAACATATGCATTTTGTCAACTTAACATAAATTGAACATTCGATAAGCATCAGGATATGCATTCTAGCAAACTCACTGTTTATGTAATTATAGATTTCCTATGTATCCCACGGCCCTGCAATACCTCAATCAGAGCACATCCTCAGATGTGTGGCCATATAAAATCAACAGAACACATTGTACGATGTGTGGGGCCATACCATAACAAAACACACTCTACGATGTATGTGGCCATATGAAAATCAACAGAACACATTGTAAGACATGTGGGGCCATACCATAACAGAACACACTCTACGGTGTGTATGGCCATATCATAACAGAACACGTCTACAATGTGTGGGGCCATATCATAACAGAATACATCTCCAGTGTGTGTGGCCATATCATAACAGAACACAGCTACAATGTGTGGGGCCATAGTAAAGGAGAACCGCAGTGACCCATATAAATCTATTTAACATTTTCATCACAATTACATCATGCATCTGTATCTCACATTACCTTACAGTGGTTTACACAGTACTAGGAAATGCATATAGTCACCTCAATATAAACATATCGTACAGGCAATCACATTTCTGGCATATACATCAATAAATCATTTCTTACAATATTACCAATCACTATAATCATATAATTGTTCATTTGTAATCTACAGTTCCATGCTACATAGACAATTCAGATAATTTCTATTTTCTTCTTATTTATAAAAATGCATGCAAACTGTATATACTCAATTTATTAATTAAACAATTATTAAATTTGCATAATAGTCTTACTTACCTCCTACGCAAAATCCAAATGATGCACCAACTAATCAGATGTCTGGGCACCTACAGGATCAATGTACATAATTAATTCACTGAAATCTAATTAATAAAATGACCCTTAAGACCCTACCCAGACTAGTTCATGGGCCCAACTTTGGGCTCGAATATCTCCCACTATACACACCCAATTGGGGAAGTAAAAATACCCCAAGAAACTAGAATTAACCCAGATTCTAGCCATATAATTTTCTTGCTAATCTCGGCCCGTTACGGGGCCCAAAAACTAGCCCCAAAACTGCTCGCAGCACGGCCCAAAGGCCCAGACCAGGCCGGCCCAGCCGGCCCATGGCCAAACCTCCTTCCCCCTGCTCCCCTGTTTCGCCCGAAACAGGGGACACCATCCGGCCGGCGGCCAGGGCCACCGTCGGCCTAATCCCGTCCAGCCCGGCCACCAAAGGCCGGGCCGGAGCCGGCCGCCGCCGCGCCGGCCTCCTTCCCCATCCATTCTCTCTCAATTTCTCTCCCTCTCTCTTTCTCTCTTCTTGCTCCCGCGTGAAATTCACCGCGCCGGCGTCGATTCCGGCCAAATTGGAGCCAGTCCGGCCACCGTTGGCCGGACCAGAACCGGCCGCAGCTCTCTCTCTCTCCTTAATTTTCTCTCTCCCTCTCTTTCTCTCTTTTTCTCTTCGCACTGTGCGCTCGGTGCCGGCGGCACGGCCGGCCACCAAGGCGGCCGGACCTCCACCGGACGCACGTCCGGCGCCGGTGGAGGTCACCGGCCAACTCTCAGGCCCTCTCTCTCTCTGGCTCTCTCTCTCTCTCTTCCCAGCTCTTTCTCTCTCTCTCTCTCTCTCTCTCTCTCTTCTCTCTCTCTGTGGAAGGGGGACATACCTGAGAATGATGCGCGCCAGGATGAAGGAAGGAGTCCTCCTCCTTCACATTTTAATCACCTGTGCGACGCCTCGGTTCAGGAGTTCCGAAGACTAAACGCTTCACCTGGAGCGAAGCGTCAGCCAGGAAAACCAACAGGCTAGAACCTGGTTCATCTGAACCAAACCTGGTTCATCTAAACCGGGTTACTACATCCTCCCCTCCTTATAAAAATTTCGGCCTCGAAATTGGTATACTATAAATCTCAAAAGTCAACAATCTAAGATAGATAAATTACCTTCAAATAATTGTGGATACTTTGTTTTCATCTCTTCCTCCAGTTCCCAAGTAGCCTCCCTCTCAGAATGATTACTCCATTGTATCTTGACATAGGGAATGGTACGCCGCCTCAGTACCTGATCTTTGCGGTCCACGATACGCATAGGATGTTCCTCATATGATAAATCCTTCCTCAACTGAATAGGCTCATAAGCTATAACATGACTGGGGTCTGAAACATACTTCCTCAACATAGATACATGGAATACATTGTGAACACCAGATAAAATCGGAGGCAGTGCTAAGCTGTATGCAACCTCCCCAACTCTGCTCAAGATCTCAAAAGGTCCAATATAGCGTGGACTAAGCTTTCCTCTAATCCCAAATCTCATCACATCCTTGGTTGGTGATACCCTTAAGAATACATGATCCCCAACCTGAAATTCTAACTCCCTTCTTCTGACATCAGCATAACTTTTCTGCCTGCTCTGAGCTGTACGAAGACGCTCCCTGATCAAATGCACCTTATCTACTGTCTGCTGGATCAGCTCAGGGCCTAGCAATTTTCTTTCCCCCACATCATCCCAACATAAAGGAGATCTGCACCTCCTACCATACAAGGCCTCAAATGGAGCCATGTGGATACTGGCTTGGTAACTATTATTATATGCAAATTCCACCAAAGGTAAGTGATTATCCCAAGCCCCACCCAAGTCCATCACACAGGCTCGCAACATGTCCTCCAGAATCTGTATGGTCCTCTGACTGTCCATCAGACTGGGGATGATAAGCTGTGCTAAAGTTTAATTTGGTTCCCAAGGCCTTATGAAGGCTCTTCCAAAACTGTGATACAAATCTGGTATCCCGGTCAGATACAATAGAGACAGGAACACCATGAAGTCTCACGATCTGCTCAATATACATGCTAGCCAATCTATCACTCGAGACTCCAACTCTGAAAGGTAGAAAGTGGGCTGATTTTGTCAGTCTGTCCACAATAACCCAAACTGCATCATTACTCCTGGGAGTTTTGGGCAAACCAGTCACAAAATCCATAGTAATCTTTTCCCATTTCCACTGAGGAATCATCAGAGACTGAAGGGGTCCCGCAGGCCTTTGGTGTTCGGCCTTCACTCGCTGACATACCAAGCACTTGGCCACAAACTGAGCAATCTCCCTCTTCATACCTTTCCACCAAAAATTCTCTTTAAGTCTCTATACATTTTAGTACCACCTGGATGAACAGTATAGGGAGAGTAGTGAGCCTCCCTCAAAATCTGGCTTTCAACTCCTCATTGCTAGGTACACAAAGTCTGCCTTCAAATCTCAGGGATCCATCATCCATTACATAAAATCCACTCTGAACTCCTGACTGAACAACAACCTTAATTCTTTGAAGATCTGGATCTTCCATCTGGGAGGACTTAATTTTGTCAACAAGAGTCGGCTGAAGAATAAGTGCAGCAACAAGTCCATCAGACTGCTGTACTCTCAGTCCAATCTCCCACCTCTCGAGGTCCTTCAGAATGTGAGGCTGGGAGGTAAGCATAGCAGCTAACTCAGAAGAGGTCTTCCTACTCAAGGCATCAGCCACAACATTAGCCTTCCCAGGATGATAATGCAGATTCAGATCATAGTCCTTCAGAAGCTCCAACCACCTCCTCTGCCTCAAATTGAGCTCCTTCTGTGTGAAGATATATTTTAGACTCTTATGGTCTGTATACACATCACACGACACCCCATAGAGATAATGCCGCCAAATCTTTAAAGCAAAAACCACCGCAGCTAATTCCAGATCATGAGTAGGATAATTCTGCTCATAAGGCTTCAGTTGTCTGGAGGCATAAGCTATCACCTTTCCACTCTGCATCAGAACGCATCCCAATCCTCTTCGAGAGGCATCAGTATAAAGTGTAAAACCCTCAGATCCTGACGGAAGAACAAGGATGGGAGCTGACACTAATCGCTGCTTTAACTCCTGGAAACTTTTCTTGCACTCCTCTGTCCAATCAAACTTTACTCGCTTCTGGGTTAAGCGAGTTAGAGGTAGAGCAATGCTAGAAAGTCTTCCACAAATTTACGTAATACCCAGCAAGTCCCAAGAAACTTCTGACTTCCGCCACATTGGAAGGTCTGCACCAGCTAATAATAGCATCAATCTTTTTCGGGTCCACAGAAATGCCGTCAATAGAGATTATATGACCCAAGAAAGATACTTGGTCCAACCAAAAATCACACTTCTGCAACTTGGCATAGAGCCTCTTCTCCCTAAGAATTGCAGCACCATCCTCAAGTGATCCTCATGCTCCCTGTGACTCTTAGAATAGATCAAAATATCATCAATGAAGACCACCACAAACTGATCCAAATATGGCTTAAAGATTCTATTCATCAAGTCCATGAATGCTGCCGGGGCATTAGTCAATCCAAATGGCATCACTAAAAATTCGTAATGGCCATATCTGGTTCTGAATGCTGTTTTAGGCACATCTCCCTCCTTGACTTTAAGCTGATGGTAACCTGACCTGAGATCAATCTTCGAGAATACTCGGGCTCCTTGGAGTTGATCAAACAAGTCATCAATCCTCGGCAAAGGGTATCTGTTCCGCACTGTTACCTTATTAATTTCCCGGTAATCAATGCATAGCCGGAGACTGCCATCCTTCTTCTTAACAAATAGAACTGGAGCACCCCAAGGGGAAACACTGGGTCTGATAAATCCCCGATCTAGGAGCTCCTGCAACTGATCTTTCAATTCTTTTAACTCAGCCGGGGCCATGCGGTAAGGAGCCTTGGATATAGGCCCAGTTCCAGGAATTAAGTCAATGGAGAATTCAACCTCCCGATCTGGGGGCAAATCAGTCAATTCATTAGGGAAAACATCAGGAAATTCTTGAGCTACAGGAATATCCTCCAACTTGGTCTCCTCCTTTTGAAGATCCTTAACAACAGCAAGGAATCCTTGACCACCACTCAATAAATACTTTCCAGCCTGTAGCGCTGAAATGAACACAGAGGCTAGATGTGACTGACCCCAGTAAAACTGAATTCAGACTGATTTGGAATTTTGAAATTGACAATCTTCCTGAAACAGTCTACTGAAGCATGATAGGAGGCTAACCAATCCATGCCAAGGATAACATCAAAGAATTTCAATGGAAGGACAAAAAGATCAGCATATAATCTCATATCCTCAATGATAATCAAGCAGGATTTGCATACTGTGCCAACTTTCATAATATCACCATTTGGAAAGGCAATGAGCAACTCATGGTCTAGAGATTCAGGTGTCAATGATGTATTCTTGCTAAGATAGGTGTCAGATATAAATGAATGCGTGGCACCCGGGTCAATAAGTGTTTGAGCATACGCAGTGCCAACTTTAATCATTCCTGGATATAAGTAAATTTTGTTTTAACATCAAAGATTTAACATTTAATCTAATGTTCTAGTAATTACCAATACATTGCGCTAGAAAAGGGTATTATACTAGGTATGTATTTAAATGGTTTACCTGTCACCACAGAATTAGAAGCGGCAGCATCCTGCTGAGTGAGGTTGAAGACTCTACCCTGGGTCCTCTGTGGCTGCTGCTGCTGCTGAATCAACCCTTGACTAGAAGAGGGCTGCTGAGTCTTCTGAAGGGGACAGGTAGCCATTTTGTGATCAGTCTCCCGCAGAGGTAGCAGGCACCCGACACACCACGGCAAGGCCTTCCTGGGTGAAAACTCCCACAGCGAAGGCAACGTGTCTCTCTATTCCTCTGTCCTGCTGGGGCCTGCTGCGCACCTCTCTTCCTGACCTGGGTTGGGGGTTGGCCCGCAATAGGCCCCTTTTTCTTCCTCTGCTGCTCCCAATCCCTCTGAACTGTATTCATATCTCTCTCAATTACCAAAGCCTTATTCACCACAGCACTATAGGAATGAAGCTCAAATGCATTGACTGCCTGCATCAGTCTGGGTCGCAGCCCCTCTGTAAATCTGGTGATCTTGGCCATTTCATTAGTCACAATACTTGGAGCAAAGCGGCCAATCTGGTGAACTCAGCTTCATATTGGGCCACAGAAAGATTCCTTTGCTCCAACTTAAGAAATTCTGATTCCATCCTCCTTTGTACACTCCTGGGAAAGTACTTGTCAAAGAATACCTCCTTAAACTCTCCCCAAGACATAACCTGACCACCCCGACGCTGCTCCTCAACTAGCCACCAGTCATAAGCCTCCCCCTGGAGAAGATAAGTAGCAAATCTGATCCGCTCCAACTCCTGGCTACCATGGGCCATAAAAGCCTTCTCCATATCTCGCACCCATCTCTCAGCATCAATAGGGTTGCTAGAACCAGAGAAAGGAGCAGGGGCAAACTTCTTGAAATCTGCAAAGCTACGGCCAATCCCTACCCAGGGTTGAGGTGGAGTAGGCTGGGTCAATGGTGTGAAATGAGTAGTAGGTACAGTGGACTGAATTTGTGGAGCAGGAGGGACAAATAGAGTCTGTGGCATAGTGGAAGCAGGCTGCGTCTGCGGGACAATAGGGGTAGGCTGACTCTGCGGAACAGTGGGAGTAGGCTGAGTCTGCGGAGCAGGAATGGCAGACTGAGAGGATAAAGCCTGATGAATTTGTTGTTGCATGTCCCGCATCGACTGTGCCATACCCGATAGAACCTGAAGCATCTCGGTCTGGAGTCGCTGATGATCAGTCCCAACAGGGTTGACAGGGGCAGCACCTCCAGTAGCATCCTGACCTCCTGGTTGACCAACATTTCCAACCTGGGAGCCCTCATCATTTTGTTGGCTCCTAGTGCGAGCCATTACTATCTCCTGATAAATTAGTTATTATAAAAATCATGATCAAACTTTTCATATCAGGCTCCCAAAACATAAGGTTTGAAATTCATATAAAGTGATAATTGTCTCAATGTCAACCTATTTGTTTGCCTAGGGTGTCATCATGTATGTGATCCTAAGGTCAATAACCTAGGCTCTGATACCACTAAAGCTGTCACGCCCCAGACCCAAATATTGGGCTAGGGTGACAACCCGCCGCGTGCCGGGCACGCAAGGCGTCTTAAAAATCTTGATATACGATTCAAATGGGCAATAAATATGAAAACCAACCATAATACAAATGATAGTTATAAGTTTTGGGTTTCAAACCCTACACCCAAGTCATGCTAATAAAGTTGGGCTACAACAAGCCCTACACACAAACATAATAGGATTACACCAATGCAATGGTTCTTATTTTATTTATTAGAAGCTCCATCAACTCCGAATATCCATCATCAACCCTGAGGCTCTGAAAAACATTGTGAAGGTTTAATGAGTTTACACTCAATAAGTAAGCCTATTATACAATCATATCATACTTGAATTATATTTAACATGCTATCAACATATGCATTTTGTCAACTTAACATAAATTGAACATTCGATAAGCATCAGGATATGCATTCTAGCAAACTCACTGTTTATGTAATTATAGATTTCCTATGTGTCCCACGGCCCTGCAATACCTCAATCAGAGCACATCCTCCAGATGTGTGGCCATATAAAATCAACAGAACACATTGTACGATGTGTGGGGCCATACCATAACAGAACACACTCTACGATGTATGTGGCCATATGAAAATCAACAGAACACATTGTAAGACATGTGGGGCCATACCATAACAGAACACACTCTACGGTGTGTGTGGCCATATCATAACAGAACACGTCTACAATGTGTGGGGCCATATCATAACAGAATACATCTCCAGTGTGTGTGGCCATATCATAACAGAACACAGCTACAATGTGTGGGGCCATAGTAAAGGAGAACCGCGCGACCCATATAAATCTATTTAACATTTTCATCACAATTACATCATGCATCTGTATCTCACATTACCTCACAGTGGTTTGCACAGTACTAGGAAATGCATATAGTCACCTCAATATAAACATATCGTACAGGCAATCACATTTCTGGCATATACATCAATAAATCATTTCTTACAATATTACCAATCACTATAATCATATAATTGTTCATTTGTAATCCACAGTTCCATGCTACATAGACAATTCAGATAATTTCTATTTTCTTCTTATTTATAAAAATGCATGCAAACTGTATATACTCAATTTATTAATTAAATAATTATTAAATTTGCATAATAGTCTTACTTACCTCCTACGCAAAATCCAAATGATGCACCAACTAATCAGATGTCTGGGCACCTACAGGATCAATGTACATAATTAATTCACTGAAATCTAATTAATAAAATGACCCTTAAGACCCTACCAGACTAGTTCACGGGCCCAACTTTGGGCTCGAATATCTCCCACTATACACACCCAATTGGGGAAGTAAAAATACCCCAAGAAACTAGAATTAACCCAGATTCTAGCCATATAATTTTCTTGCTAATCTCGGCCCGTTACGGGCCCAAAAACTGCCCCAAAACTGCTCGCAGCACGGCCCAAAGCCCAGACCAGGCCGGCCCAGCCGGCCCATGGCCAACCTCCATCCCCTGCTCCCCTGTTTCGCCCGAAACAGGGGACACCATCCGGGCGGCCAGGGCCGCCGGCCTAATCCCATCCGGCCCGCCACCGAGGCCGGGCCGGAGCCGGCCGCGCGCGGCCGGCCTCCTTCCCCATCTTCTCTCTCAATTTCTCTCCCTCTCTCTCTTTCTCTTCTTGCTCCCGCGTGAAATTCACGCGCCGGCGTCGATTTCGGCCAAATTGGAGCCGGTCCGGCCGCCGTTGGCCGGACCAGAGCCGGCGCCGCCGGCCGGCCTCCCCTCTCTCTCTCTCTCCCTCTCTTTCTCTCTTTTTCTCTCCGCACTGTGCGCTCGGTGCCGGCGGCACGGCCGGCCACCAAGGCCGGCCGGACCTCCACCGGACGCACGTCCGATGCCGGTGGAGGTCACCGGCCAACTCTCAGGCCCTCTCTCTCTCTGGCTCTCTCTCTTCTCTCTTCTCGGCTCTTCTCTCTCTCAGGCTCTCTCTCTCTCTTCCCAGCTCTTTCTCTCTCTCAGGCTCTCTCTCTCTGAGGCTCTCTCTCTCTGAGGCTCTCTCTCTCTCTTTCTCTCTCTCTGTGGAAGGGAGACATACCTGAGAATGATGCGCGCCAGGATGAAGGAAGGAGTCCTCCTCCTTCACATTTTAATCACCTATGCGACGCCTCGGTTCGGAGTTCCCGAAGACTAAATGCTTCACCTGGAGCGAAGCGTCAGCCAGAGAAAACCAACAGGCTAGAACCTGGTTCATGTGAACCAAACCTGGTTCATCTAAACCGGGTTACTACAGTTGAGTTATTATATTTTTGTTCATTGCATGAAAAGGTGTTATTTTCATAAGAATATAGTTGCAGTGAAATTCTATATATCAAAGGCCCTACTTTGAATCCAATGGCACAAACACAATCAAGGAGGTCTTCAATTAGTCCAAAATTCATTCACATATGCTTATATTTTCTTTCAAAATAAGGATTCAAACATTTTATTTACTAATATCTGATAGATATCTTCTCCATTTTTTTAACCTAAAATACATAATTTGCAGCAATATAATTATTTTTCAATAATAAGGACTATTTTTTCATCACCTTATTCATATATTTTAATTTGATTATATATCCATAAAGCATCAACAAAACTTAACAACTCGTAGCCAGCCGTAGTTCTACCATTGTCAATGAGACGCTTGATATACTTTGTTTAAATACGTAGAACCCATCAGTTGATCTACATATATCCTTTATTTTTCATAGGATTTTTTTAATCATAATTATATTAATAAGATAATTAGAATAATGTGCTTCTCCGATAAAATTTGTTTCGTTAGATTTTTTTAACCATAATTATATTAATATTCTCTGATAAAATTTGTCGGACGCGTCGATTTGCATGTTCGAATCCACAAACGAGGGGGGCTCCTGGGCAAACCCGCGGCCGTTCCCTCCACCGCTACGGCCATATAAACCCTAGCCAACAAATCGATATCGAGCAAATATCCATCCTCAGATCTCTCACGGATTCATCGGCGCAAAATGGTGAGTTATCCCAAGCCTTCAATCATGTTCTAATTCCGATGCATCTGGATTTTTTTTTTTTTGATATCTATGTCATGTTTGTTTTATCGATCTTACTTTATTTTCCTGCGATTGAGGAGTTGTGTTGTTTTGATGGAAGAGTCTGGAGGTGGCTCGAGAAGAAGAATCGGGCCACTAGGGTTCGACGTTGGAATGAGGCATTGGGTAATAGAGGGCAAGGAGAACGAGGAAGGGGAAAAACCACCGACAAACTCGACGAAATTTCTTTAAAAAAATTGGGTTCAAGAGAGAATAGATGAACAGAGGATCCTGATGAGATCATAGAGGGATTTTTTTTTTTTTTTGCAAGAAAAAAGGAAAAATTTGTGGCTGAAATATGATTAGAGGTTGTAGATGCATTCGGGCATTACACTTTCAAGCTCAGAAACCTATTTTCTGCAGAAAAGATCTTTGAAGCCGATTCACAAAAAATCCTCATATTATGGGACAAAAAGGTGAAATTTTTAGTTATTTTGGGATTTTTAGGACCTTTATTATTGCAAGATTCTTATTTCAATGCTTGGAATTACATGACATGGTTATCTCAAAACTTCTATCTATTAGGTCTCATTTGCCTTATTTTCTTTCCTAATCATCTGATACAAGCTTACCTTGATATTCCCATTTCATTCTATTTAGATATTGTTTCACCGGACTGTTTGACAATACAGGTCCTTCAACAACATCATTTGTTGCAAGCATCAAGTTCTTTTCCTCATCACACTCCCCTTCCTCCTCCCCCCCACCAAAAAAAAAAATCCAACCTTTCTCCATATAGACATACTTCATATTTAGCTCTGTGACATCCTTGATGTTCTGATTCATACAACATTGCAAGCTTGTGCTATCAAGTGAAATTATCTTCTGGTCTCAAGGGGCATGACGCAACAAATAACAATCAGAGCTCATTTTAAAGACATTAGAGAGCCCACCATCCGATAGAGATTAGACTCTTATTGTCTTTCTTACTTAATAATAATGTAGGTGCAACTCCCACCTTTCCTCTCTCTTGCATAGCCAGACAATGTCCATTCAGTTAGTATGGAAGTTCTTAATTTAGTTGATGGCCCAAATTGCATCATTGACAACTCATAAAGGCCATAATTTCATCTTGTAACCATCTTCAATTCATTTCTTTGTGTTAATTAGGTTTGAGGTACAACCCCAATTTGCAGTGATGTCCTTTTTGAAGCCAACATATAAAGTATGCCATGTAGCTGAATACTCTGGAGTGACATTTAGTTGTCTGTTTTTCAGAACTTTTATCAATTCACGTGCTAGGTAGTAGGTATTTATGATATTTATGAATTATGATGTCATAGAATTTGTAGCAACACCTGTACTTAAGTTAGCTAGATATTCAATTAGCTCTCTGGAACTAATATTATGCTGACTTTTCTTGCATACCACTAAATCTAGAAAAAATATACAATAGTGAGTCCAATATTGTTGGCCCATTTTCTCATTCTTTTGATGTTACATATCAACTGAGAAACTAAGTCTTTTTTCTCTGACACTGAGAGTTGATGTCAGTTTCAGAGCTGAAATGCTAAAATATTTTCTTGGACCATACCATGATCTATTAAGGTACTCTGTATGGTTGAATTGAAGCCTGAGGTTAAGATACAGAATGTTCTCCACATTCTTTAGACCCAGTGCAATGTTTACTGTTCTCCATGGATGTGTAATATGTTCCTCATTTCATAATTAAGGCTTCCAAGCTAGGCTTGTAATTTCCATTTTTCCACCCATGGATATTGTTGTCTTGTAATGAAGTAATCAATATGGTTTTCTTTTTTCCTTTTTTTTTTTTGTGTGCGCGTTTTCCGCCGGGGGGGGGGGGGGGGGGAGGGGGTGGATGCAAAGTTATTGGCAAGTATTAAAAAGTGAGAAAAAATATGCAGCAAGATTAATTTGAGGCTCTTGTTTCTTTCTTACAAACATTAACATGCTCTGTACAGTAAAACGTGATTGACATATTAAATGCCAGGAATTCCTTGAAGGTACATGCTACCATTGTCAAACATCTGTAGAAAAAGCCATCTATATGGACTTCTTTATTATCACAAACTGTCATAACTCTATCATTGAAAGCAACTAATAGAAAGAAAATTCCTAAATAACTCTGTATTCTGTAAATTTTGATTTTCTCGATATGCAGCATCACAATTTCTTTACATTGTAGTGCAGGGCCCTGGTATGCCATCATTGAAATAGATGTTAATGGATAATTGTACTCTTCCAATAGAGTTCAAAGAGATACAACGTAAGATATGGTGGTTGGTCTAATGATGTGATGGAAAATTACATGTTCATAATATTAAATACATTCTGCATTGATTAATACTTTGATCATGCTGCTGTAGTGTATTACTTTTAGTTTCATGTTGTCAAACATCTTAGGGATTTCACTGAGATGGGATAGCCATGGCTCCCTTCTTTCTACCCTATAAACTCTGTTTAGGATTTTGTCTTGTTTCTGATGTTGAAGTGTCTGCACTCTGCAGGTTACACCACTTTTAGCAGGACTAGCAGTAGCTGCTACTGCTTATGCTGGTAAATATGGAATGCAAGCCTGGCAAGCATATAAGGCACGACCAGTTGTTCCTCGGATGCGAAAATTTTATGAAGGTGGCTTCCAGCCTACCATGACTAGAAGAGAAGCTGCTTTAATTCTTGGAGTTAGGCAAGCATATCTAAATTATCCAAATTGCTCTCAATATCAACTATTTTTGGTCTCTGCTTATGGAAACAGGTTTATATATGTGATTGAAAATTTGAAATGCATGTAGAAGATAATTGAATGACATGATAAATTCTTCCTGGCAGTATTGTCCATTATTCTGCACTTGAGGTAGCTACTGGAGGCAGTGAATAAATCACCATACAAATAAATCAGAACTGACTTGTTTTCAAACAATTTTCATTCATTGAGTCAGTCTATTGCATCTGTTACACCATGAGCATTTTCTGCTTTCATTATTTTTCCTTGATACCACCTCTTCCTTTAGTAAATTGTATACAACCAGACCATTATCAAACAACCATATTATGTTCATGCAAACTTGAATCTTTAAAATTGGAGGGTATGATGTTTATAGTAATTGGATGAAACTTCATCATTTTTCCCATTCATCATCTTCTAATCGAAATGAAAAGAAACTTGCATATACACTTTGATGCTATCACATCTTAGTTGGCGCTTGTTTTTACTCAAAGATTTGATTTATGAATGGCAGCACGAAGAAGTCATAGTTATTTGTTTGAGTTAATTCTACTTTGATAGTTATACTCTGTGAAAGTCGAAGGATATAAAAAAATGCTGGATTTAGTTTCTAGCATATTTGATATGGTGAAGCAATAGAGCAACTACTGATTATTGGTTCTTACTGCCTATCAATGCCTGTCTTTCACCAATAGTTGCAGGAAAACCAGAGTTCTAGGCTCTTTGATGGGTCATGTTTACAATTTTTTATTGTGCAAAGCATCTCCATATTCAATTTTCCACTGTCTCCCAAGCTTGTTTCTTGTTCTTGCACATAGGATGGCGGGAGATCTTGACATTTATATCTTCTCCCCTTAAGTTTCCCTTCTTGCCCCCCCCCCCCCCCCCCCCCCCCCCCCAAAAAAAAAAAAAAAAAAATTCCACTAAAACATCGAAACTAGCATATAAATGATTAGCAGAAATATTGTACTTTCAACAGTGTCCCTTCAAAGCTGGTGAAGTTTTAGAGCAAAGCATTGCAAGATGTAAAGAGGAATAGTATCAGTGAATTACAGTTAATAGTTCCCTTCCAACCTGCCGAAGTCTTGATATTGAACTCTGACAACTGCTTCTTTCATCCTTTGGGTTCTGGTCCAGTCATAGGAGTCAACAGAAGTGTTGTGTGCCGTCTTTTCTGATTTCTGAATCAAGTGAACTGTAGAGTTATGAGCTGTCAAGAGAACCATTGAAATAAGCACTTAACCATTTCCAAAGATGAATGGGACTAAAGGAATGCAACCGCTTCAGTTAGGAGGATTTGTTTCCTTTTTTAAAGAAATTTGATCTTGCAATAGGTAGTGCTATGAACCATACTTATCTTTAGGGCTGCTGTCAATGCTGTCAATGAGATTATGAGCTATACTTATGAATGAACTGACAAAATTGCAATAGCTGTGTCAGGGGATGCAAGGTTCTTTCTGGGCAAACTCTATTTTAATCATCGCCCAGACAGATGGTCATTCTCAAAATTACAGAGAGTTGTTCATTATTAGCATCTGCCTTCAAGGTTTGGCTTGGGTTCGACTGAAGTTGCACTTTTTTGATCATTAGTCTAGAGCAGGAGCAAGAGAGAGAGTGCGTAGGATGTCTGAGTGATCAAATTTCCTTGAAATATGTTGTCATGAATGAATTGGAAGTTGGGTTATAGAGATTGCTGATCTGCAATGGTAATTCTATGGATCTTTACCCTTGGGGATGACAATTTATATTTTGTATTTTTTCCCATGTAATCAATTATGTATTGCTTGTACTTTTCTTTCTTCTCGTTCCTCTTTTCCCCTAGCATTGTCATGCTTTTTTCCTTCCTTTTTCACAGGGAGAGCACCCCTCCAGATAAGGTCAAAGAAGCGCATAGAAAAGTTATGGTTGCCAACCATCCAGATGCAGGAGGAAGCGATTACCTTGCTTCGAAAATCAATGAGGCCAAAGATGTGTTGCTAGGGAAGACCAAGGGAGGAGGATCTGCATTTTGATTCGTTCTTTCTTCTCTTATTATTAGTCTTGGTCTTGCCTCCTCAATAAATCCAAAGATTGCATTGCTTTGAGAAAAGGCTTAGAGCTTGATTTTCAGTTACACCGTATCTGACACTTACCTAGTCCATCTTTGATCTTCTTGGCTCGCCTAAACTTCAACTAAGCTGGCACCTTTAAAATACTGTGGTGAATTTTGTTGTGCATCCACTAAGAATACCGGCAAGTGTACTACTTTTTTAATTTGGAGGACTTGTAAACCTAATCACTGGATGTTCCCAAAGTTTGTTATACATTTTGGCTATCAATTGATACTGGAATTATTTGATTTTGAGGACGTACCTTGGAGTACTAATGATGTAGCATGAAACATGCACTATGAAAATTTCTCATTTGGATACTTGAGACTTACCAGCAAATTTCTCGCGCTGACCTTTTTCCTTGGTAAATTGGGGACTGGTCATGCATCACCACCACCATCTTATTCACAATCTCCTGTGCCAACTCTTTTTCCAAAGCATGTTGTATCCAACTCTTTTGCCAAGCATGATAATTTCCAAAGCATGCTGTAGCCCACTCTTTTTCATTATAATTTCTATTCAATATTCTGATATGAATATTCTGCTCCAGTTGTTTTTGTTTTAGTCAGATATTGGGCGCTCAGATGGCTGTATTTTGTGAACGTTTATGCAGTGCTCTAAAAACCTTAGCTAGGTCTTGAAATTGCTAACTAGGCTGCTTTCCAAACACCTATGATGGGTTAGATGTCACAAATTATAATATAACAGGGAACCTAAAGGCATTTGGAATGAATGCAGAGGCTTTTTTATATGTGGGGGTTCCCAGTTTGTGCTCTTTGCATGAGAAATAAAACTATGATCAGCTTAATACCCATATACAAAAATAAAGGATATATTCAAAACTGTGTAAATTATAGAGGAATTAAGCTGATGAGTCATATAATGAAATTATGGGAGAGAATAATAGAAAATCGAATAAGAGCTAAAACTTTAGTGTCAAATAATCAATTTGGATTTATGTCCATCGATCATGGAAGCTATATATTTATTGAGAAGATTGATGGAGAGGTATAGGGAAAAAAAAAATCTTCATATGGTCTTTATTGATTTAGAGAAAGATATGATAGAATACCTAGAGAAATAATATGGTGGGTTTTTTTTTTTTAAAAAAGGAGTTACCAAAAGGTACATAAAATTGATAAAAGATATGTATGATAGAGCAATAACTATTGTTAAAATAATAATAGAAGAAACTATTGAGCTTTCAATTACTGTAGGTTTATATCAAGGATTTGCCTTAAGTCCATATTTTTATATTAGTTATGGATGAATTAATTAAACATATTTAAAATGATATCCCATGATGTATGTTATTTGCAGATGATGATATAGTGTTGATGGATGAAACTAAATCTGGAGTAAATGCTAAGTTAGAGATTTGGATAGAGGCTTTAGAATCTAAAGGTTTTAAGATTAGTAAAACTAAAACTGAATACATGAAATGTAATTTTAGTGGGAGTAAAAATACAAATGAAGAAACAGTGAAGATTACAAGCCAAGAGATACCAATGAGTGAAAAATTTAGGTATTTGGGATCAATTATCCAATAAGAAGGTAAATTAGGTAAAGATATGAATCGTAGAGTTAAAACAGGATGAATTAAATGGAGGAGTGCTTCGGGAGTATTGTATGATCGGTGCATCCCATTAATATTGAAAAAAAATTCTATAAAATCGCTATTAGGCTAGCTAAGCTATATGGAATAGAGTGTTAGGCAATATTGAAACATGTGAATAAATTAAATGTAACAGAAATGCGTATGTTAAGATGGATATGTGGTAAAACTTTAAAAGATAGAATTAGAAATAAATATATAAGAGAAATGACAGGAGTGGTCCTAATTGAAGATAAAATGAGAGAAAATTGATTATGGTGTTTGGACATATACAACAAAAACCTTTAATGCTCCAATTAGAAAGAGTGATTTTTTAACAATCCATGATAAGGATAGAGATAGAGGTAGACCTAAACTAATATGGATAAAAATAATTAAAAAATAATTATTTGTAATTTGAATGTCGACTTAGTCCCGAATAGAGCAGAGTGGAGGAAGTAGATTCTATGTACCGACCCCATGTAGTTAGGAAAAGGCTTAGATGAGTTGAGTTGAGTTTAGTCTGTGGGTGTTCACAATTTGTCATAAGAGATGTATTGTCTTTTATTTAGCACGCCTCTCTTATTTAGCTTATATTTATAAATATCATTGGATTATATTAAAAGCTCAAGATAGCATCAACATGAGGCGTAGACAGTGTTGTTATTTGTCAAGCATCAATCTTGTGTTGCTGTGCTCTGTGGATGTGGATTTGAACACTTCGGATTAAGCTGTCCTTGTCGGCCTTGTTATTGTGCAATGAGGTCTTATACTCCCATTTAAAAACAAGAGGTAAAAAGGAGGTTCACGGCCCTTGTTGGCCATCCGTCGCTTTCCCTTGTTAGCCTCCCTTCTTTTCCCCATATCTTTCTAGTTTGAATTTGGATTCATGCAGCCTCTCTCTTGAGGAATTTGCGGTCTGACTACTATTCATTATCTGAGTAATTTGTGACCCTGGTTAAGGAATATGGACATTGGTGTCCCCTCTACTTTGTGTTTATCATCCGTTTGGCTAAATTTTTAGCCTTCATCACCATATAGATACAAATTTGACCGCTGCAACGAATACCAGAAATTGTTTGAACAGCAAATGGAATTTGTCCTCGTACATGGGAAGCTGAAAAGAACTGAAGCTATGTAAGCAGATACTGATCGCCATTCCCAATTTGAGAAATAGGTGAGAAAAGAGACCTTGAACATGGAACCAGTACAGGGAGCTTAAGAAATTGAATTAACTTGTATTACTCCTTTTTAAGTGCTCACTAGCACCTTAGTGGTACATGCTGGTCGTTCCTCTGTTTGATTTTTTATACTACACTTCTACCTATGCCTTCGTGCATCTTCATGCTGAAGCTTTGTTTCTTTGTCACATTGTATGACTGGTGGTGGTGCTTTTTTCAATGCTCTTAACTACCTTTTCTTTTTTGCTCTTCCTACTCTACCTCATTATATTTCTGATCTTTCATCTTGTGTGTTATTTTAAAATGCATTACTTGTATATTCAGTTTGTGAGAAAATTTTAGAAATGGTAGTTCAGACCAAGTATGTTGAAGATTCGTGGGCAGTAATACTGATGAAATTTAACATTGGAGCAAATCAATTGATGTATGAAGGTTTAACTCATGAGCTTGAGGGTAAGTCTGTTTCCTTTTCTTCTTAACTAACTCGGCAGTGGGTCTTGGATACATCTGATGAGGCTTGTCAATTATGGTTAGTTGCACAGATGTTCTCTTTCTGGTTTATGTTCAATCTGCCTTTTATTTTTTGATTGTCATCAACGCACTGATCCTTGATTAACTTATTCTATTTTATGAGTAAACGCAACTTTGATGTGTATGTTGATTCGGGTTATACAGCTGTATCACTATCTTAGGACTTGGATCCTTTTCCCCTCATAACCATAAATTTGATGAATCTTGCTGGGAAGATTAAAAGAAAAATTCTTATCAGCCAAAAATGCTGAGACATTTTTTTTTTCAAAATACAAATGATTTATATGTTTGTAGTTTGTTAAACTGCCGCCAGACTTGTCTAGTCGCATGTTCATAATAATTGTCACTTTATTTGTTTGTCCTGATTCCATCAATTCTAAAAGATCTCCGGTAGCACCATGCATTGCTTTACAAGTTTTTAAACGATGAGACTTGAAGAAAGATCACTGAAAGTAATAAACTGCCATGCTTATTGTATGGATAAATTTCTGGACAATAGATTGGGTGGATGCGTACAAGAAGAGCTTAACCATGATTAGAATGTCAGGTTGATGTATTCTAAACTAAAGACAGGATAGAGACGGTCAGCACATCTACTGAAGCTTACAATTATCATCTATGGATAGAACATAGATTGAGAACCAATGTGGTAATAACAATGTGATTCTGTTTAATGAAGGCTGAAATTGGTGCCATGGCTAGGAATGCTTGAAGTTACGAAGGGTGGGCCTCCCAGAAAGTCTGCATGATTCTTTGTTCCAAATTTTTGTGGTATCTTATAATCTTATTATGCATTGTGGATTTACTGTATTTTAACATGTTCAAGTGACTTATGAGGAAAAATTTTCATCATTAACCACTTAAATGATATGAATATTACCATTTCATCTATGCAATTCTGCTCATGTTGTTTATTGATGGATCGCATTAATTGTTTTGCCTGTTGAAGTTATATCAATGATTGGAATGATTGATCTACCTCCCAAAAACGAAGCCACTCTAAATGCCATTTTAGTAGTTATATCTCAGAGGCAGAGAGAGGAGATGTCAGTTCGGTGCCTTCACTTCCAGGTGTCCTCTGACAGCCACCTCCAATAAAAGAGCAGAATAATAAGGAAAGCTGGCCAGCCTACTTTCACAGCTCTCTTTGTATGGAATTTAAACATTATACGTCTTTTCTAGCTCTCTGCTTGCGAAAGGAACCAAGCTTGTGGCACGGCTGCTGCTAGATCGGTGGAACTACCATCAACCAGCAGCTGTTCTGAAGGAGAGCAGGTTGAAGCCCTTTTTGGTGGTAGGTTGGTGCGAATTGACATTACTGACAAGAGACTACTAAATAACAAAGATTGTAACGGCAAGTCTCTAGAAGAAGTATACTGTATTCATTTCAATCTGCGGAATTGATTGTAATATGGTAACATGGCTTTCATGCATTCTCCGATTAAAAGATGAATCTGTGGAGTGCTTTGTAGAGAAATGGTTTTGTCATCACTTGGTAATGGACCTTGTGAAGTTTGAGGAGACCAAAAGTACCATCAATGTTGAGATCACCTTGATGGATGTTGCCTTGATCGTGTGTATTTTTATTTAACAATGTTCTTTAACTATCTATACCTGGTACCATTACCATAGGAAACTGCAACAAGGATTTCTATGTGCTTAATGAATTTCTCGTGTTCAGCAATTCTGGATGAAGTTATTTTGTGAACCCGCTTGTGTTGTTATGATGAATTTGCTTTGACAGCAAGACAGATCAGTAACATTGACAATAAGATGCAGTGATATGGATTTCTGTATCACCTTACGTCATCACATCTAGAGGCTAGGTAGCAGTTTCATTTGGAAAGTTACCTTCTGAATAGGTACTGCATTGGATAACTTCACAAATTATTGTGTAATCTCACCAAAACAAATGCAGCATCTTCTGGCCTTATCCCTTGCATTTTCTCCAACTCCCAGATGTACAGGAGAAATTTAGCCGCAGGGACCAACAAAGTCTTCGCACCTGAGCCTCTGCGTTATAACAGCAATATAACAATGGCCTGCAGCTTAACTTCCAGCCAGTCTGAGGCTTCAAACAATCTTAATCACCATATCTCCAAGCATTTGACATGGTTTGAGTGTCCTCAGATCATTTCAGAGATCCATTGTGGCTACATTGCAGCTACCAACTACAAGTGTTAATAAACCACCGTCTCCTGCATTGCCATTACAAAAAAATGGAAGGTGAAACCATAATGAGCAAGCATTTATCTTACATTCAACACCACAGAGCAAGTCTCAGGATCTAGCATATCCTGTCGTAGAACTGAATCAATTCTTGTTTATCCCCCTGACAGCAATTCAAAGGCGGGAAGAAAATTAAGGAAAAAATAATACAACAAAGCAACCCCTGTAAGCTAACGTGTCATCCATAAATAATTTCAATAGAAATAAATCATATTAAGGCAAACGAATTGGCTGTAATAATAGGTCCTCCACCAGAGTTTCTTCTTCTGTCTCCTTGTCTGACCAGGCTAGCTACCTGCTTCCACCATTGCTAGTTTTGTGGTCTGAGTGGACTCCTACATTCTCAATGGATGCAACGTCCACCCTGGGAGGACCTGAGTGCCGCCTCACTCCTGCTGGAGATGTCACACTGTTCTTATCTCCCACTGGAAAAGACAACCTTTTCTTCACAGAGACTACAGACCCTCCATCCGAAGCCTCAATTTTATCATTGAATGGGCTATGGAAGCGGGTTTTGGCCCTCGCTGATTCTGTGGGTACCATGTAGCTAGGAACGGTCGGAGAGCTTGCTAGACTCTCATCATCCCTGATGGATGACCCTGCTAGGCTGTGCCTCCTGGGCCGCTCCGACTGCATGCTGATTACACTCCTCGAGTCATCCTCTGACAGACCCCAGCCAGTCTTCGGGCTTGCTGATTTTATCTTCCCCACAACCAGTGATGCCTTGGAGTTAGGTGTTGACGGAGACTGGCGGATGCCAGGGCGACCTGATTTCTGGGTGGTGGGTGAGGGCCTATCAAGATTGCTGTCACGCCGAGCATAGGCTTTGATTATTTCCCCTCCTCCTCCTCCTCCTCCTCCAATACTTTGGCTAGCGCTCTTCACAGAGGCATGATCGCTGTTGAGCTCTCTATCCGTTGTGCTCCGGATTTCCCATGGCTTTGCTGCCATCCAGCGCTCCAGCCAGCTCCAACCCCAGTGTGGGTTGTTGGGATCTATAAACATTGGGCTCACTGACCTTGAAGAGTTTTTCCACTGTTGGACGGTTCAAGAGTTTAGAGTACTTGAATATAATCCATGCTCATCTCATAAAAAGAAATAGAAATGAAGACTGGCTCAGGTTGAGTAAAACAGTGATAATGCTAAGTAGCAGCAAAATGGGACACGATAGAAAGCAAACCATGAATGGCTGATCAGAAAACATAAGTTGATGCTGTTGCATGGAGAAAATTGGACTAGTATGAGATCAAGTGATTTAGTCAAATGTGCAAGTACCTGATGAGAAATGCATAAGCCAATGCTCTCTCTCTTCTCATTGCAGCCTCTTGCTTGCTCAGCAGACTTGCCTCAATTTGCTCTTTTGATTGCATACTGTCATCCCATTCCTCTCCCATCTGTCACCAAAACAAAGATCAGTAGGCTGAGGACAGCTAACTTGCTTTACCATAAATACACCAAATTATAAAATAGGACTCTGATGGACCAACAATTAAATCCTTGATTGTTGTAATAATCATATAAGAATTGCACATGAGGAAATAGAACTTCAAGAAAACTGGTCACAAGAGAGAGAGAGAGAGAGAGAGAGAGAGAGAGAGAGAGAGATTTCAACTAAGCAAAGGAAGTAATGACTCCATGAGGGAAAAAAGGAACAGCTAAGCTGGCTGCTGCAACATGCAGCATTATTTTAACTTGTGAGATCCCTGGCTGATGCTTCCAGCACTTCCTATGAAAGATTGTGATTCAAGGGCCTGCCCGCATTGTATAACACGAATTCTTCATTCTCTAGAAACAGACCACTATAACACCCAAGTGAAAAAAAAGGCAAGCTTCTAGTTTTGGAAATATCGAAGAAAAGGTTTGTTGAGAAGAGGGTGTTAAGGCACAGAGTGCAAAATGATGTCATGGCATAGCAAACCGGAACAATAAAATACATATAGTCAATAAACTGCCAATTTTAGATTCCAATTTCAATTGAAAAGAATTTAGAATGCAAGTAAAGATATTGTAACATGCATTATTTAAGCTTATTATGGTGGTAATTTACAGAGATGATCTAATACGGATAGGATAAAGTCAGTTGGTAATATTACGTTTGTAATGAATATAACCGAGTTATCTTAGCAATTTGAATTTATAAAAGCATATTTTTCTATTTTATTCTGCATACACACGTCTACTTGTATGTTCCACCATCAAGCATAGTCCTAGACATTGCTCATTTTACCAGTCTCATTTTTGGTAACTTATGAAACATTATTCTCATCTATAATTTTATTCCAAAACGTGGTCATTTGTAATAAGAAAAAAGAGGAATGAGCAAGACAACAATAAACTGGAGTTTAATTTGGGTTTCTATTTGTTTGTGTAGAGAAAGGGGTTAAAGCAGAAAAGCAGACAACATGAAATATAATAAATGAAATGCTAGAAAGATGTGATTACCCTCAAACTTTCAATCTCTCGCTCACGTTGAAGCAGCAGCTGCCGTTGAAAGGCCTGGTTTTCCTCTTGCATTCGGACTCTCCTAGAACGTATCTGTGACTGAACTCTTGCCAGTGTCTGCATGCAACGTAACGTAGTTGTGGCTTGACGCTTGACGGAATTTCCATGAATCAGGGACTTCAGTCTAACCAGCCCTCTCAGGGCCCTCAGTGCTCTTCTTGCCTGAAATAATGTCGAAACAATTGAACATTTTGCAAGCAAACTCATCAACTTGAGAATATGAGATTCAAATACTAAATATATTATGGAGAATTGAACTGTCAGAAGTAAATTTAACAAAACATTAGGCTCATAGGTGCCTCATAGATTTTATGTTGGCATTAGATACGCCTTTTGATCACAAGAAAAAGATGACTATCAATTGTACTATCAAGAATGATCCTGAATTTTAAGTCATGCCAAGTATTCATATTTAGTTTTGGTTTTAAACTGAGCAGAATGAAGAAAAAGCAGAATGAAGAAAAAGAATTCATGTAGCTGACCCAAATTAATTATGAATTATTTCTTAGTGGAGTTGAGTTTTGTTTATAGGTGTTTATATATGGTTTCACACAGCTTGTGCTACTAAGTAAACAATTCTATCTGTTTTCAATTAAAATGTCATAGTCTAAGTAACTTTTGCTTATATGAGTTTTTTCAATACTTCCATGTTGGGATTAGTTACTAGTTCTAATTTGATACAACTTCATATTTTTTGGGAACTAGTGGGAATGTGTTCATACTTATTAATAGGGTTTTGGTTTACACGACCGATTGCCGCAAGTGCTTGTCAAATAGGAGAAAATGTGAAATCGGGAGCAAGAGACAATAAGTGGCAAAAAATAGCATGGTTCAAGCTCTTCAAGGTCAAATTTCTTATTTTCTGTAAGTGAATCTAACAACTATATGTTCCTTAAAAATATTGATCTAGAAAATGAGATAAGAATGAATAGTATAAAATACTACGCAAAAAGTGAATATGTTGTTTAAAAGTAAGCAAGTCTTGCACTGCAAAGACTCCAGCTGACAATGTTGTGCTCAACATGTCATTAATAAGCCAACGCTTGCCAAAAATTCATAGAATATAGTATCTCCGTTGTGAAAGAACAAACTAATTACTTAGAAATCTTCTGCCACAAAAATGATTTAACTAGAAATTGAACATTCCAGAGACTGGTACAAAAGCTGGGTCTTCGTTATTATCTTTTGCAAACCCTCAGAAAAACCTGTTTGAAAGGCTTCATATTAAAAACTCCATGGTTTCAAATATGATGATAGATGATGTCTACGGCAAATTAATACATTTTACAACCACCATACTTGTCAACCTTCTTTTCAAATCTTCAAATAGAAAAAAAAAAAAAAATGAACAACAACAAAGGAAAAGAAAAGGAAGTTCTATTTTTCAAACCCTAATGCTGGTCCAGAGAGTAACAGTATCCTCATAATTTAACGTGCATTTCTAATTAATCATAATCACACAGTTTCATGTCACAATTCAAAGACTTTTTATTCAAGGAATGTGAAGCAATAATTAAAGAGAGATCTATCTGAAACAGTAAGAAAATTGGACCATTTGGGTATATATACCATGTACCCTCGGAAGGCGGTCTGGATCTTGATTGCTGCAATCTCCTCTCTCGACTTTCCAGCGAACCTCGACGTTGTTGTCAGGCGGACGACCTCTGCAGCAGCCTTCTCTGCCGGCACGCTGGCCAGAGCTACAGAGCAGGCATGCTTGTTCTGCTCATTCTCGGCCTCGGCCACCTTAACCTCCTCACGCTGGGGAAGAGGTGGAGGAGGCGGAGCTAAGACTGGAGCAGCATTCTCTAATGGCTCCGAAGCGGGTGGATCTGAACTCCTGGACGCCCCATGCACTGATTTCTTCTTCGATTTCTGATAATAGGAAGAGAGAAGATGACATTTTGATCAGTACCATTTGAGAATCACCAATTCGAAAAGCAAAGGAATGTGGGAAAGATCCAAAACCTCGCTCTTCTTCTCCTTTGACTCTGGGCTGAAAACCCTCTTGACAGCACCAAACCACTTCGCCTTCCTCCCCATTCTTTCTTTCCTTCCTTCCCTCCCCTTTATCTCATTACTTGGCTCCGATCTTGAATACAAAAATCATCAAAGAATGAGTGCCACTCATATATTCCACACCCTCGAGTCAAATTGTGATCTCCGAACAAAAAGAAAGAAAAAAAAAAAAGGAATCTTTCAAGCGTTAGAAAACGCGAGATGTCGAGATCCTTCCAACAAAAAAAAAAAAAAAAAAAACGCAAATTTCTCTCAGCCTCAAAGATCGAGAAGAATTAGCAGAGACCAAAAATACCATAAAAATTTAATCTTTTTCGCAAAGCAAGAAGAACCACAGCGAAATCAAGATAAAAAAGAGATCTTTTACCAAAAACCATATTCTCAGAGGAAGAAACAAAGAAAGAAAAAGAGAAAAGAGCTCCGTAATGGAGCTAATAAAACAGTCAAAAAAATACAAAAGAAAAGAAAAGAAAAGGAGATCAATAACCGACAGGGAAGCGAAAAAGAGAAAGCAATCCAACTCGTTTGGGATTCAAACAACCCATTACCCGGAGATATTGATACCTTCTCTCCCTCTCCTCTCTACTCCCCACGGCAGCGAACAGCAAGAACAAGGAAACAACCCAAAGATGGGAGAACGAGAGAGGACTTGGACGGATCGGAAAGGAAGCCGAGAAGAAGAACCTCCCCTCCCCTCTACTCCGTGCGAGGCCTGATATAAAAAAAAACCACTAGCTGTGGAGTGGGCGGAGGGGTTGGAGAAGGCGGTGGGGCCCACAGATAGAGAAGGGTTTATTGGCACCAAAACGGACGCATTCTAAAAATTATTTATCCACAATTATTGTATCGGATCGCCTTCTCTCCTAACCCTCTCGGTGCGATCATAATAATATATAAACTGCCGTGGGTTTCCCAATGGATATCCGTGGATCGGGTAACCGCTCAATCACTTCTCTGGCCCATTTTCGCGACGTGTCGGAAGGTGATTGATCGAATGGCGACTTAAGTATGGGCCGGACATAGTACGGTATCCTTGCGGTGATCGCATTGATGGTCACCGCATCAGCGCTCATCCCCGTGATCCCATTTATTTTCCTGCTTTCGGGTATCTTGTGGGCTGGTGATGGTGTTTCCAGTCATTAGCTGGACATTGGAGATCGATGCAAATGCTTTAATATATATATATATATATATATATATAAAGACGTTTTAGTTGGCAGAAGATGTTGTTTACCAGTGCATGGCCATGGGATTTAATTTGGATGGATTTAAAGGGTATTATTATTGGAGGTTAGGTGTGAAATTGATCTAGAAAACTCTCGTTTACTTTCAAAAGTTAGGGTTTTTATTGGGATGTGAATTCTTGGCAAGATGTCAATTTTGTGATCGGAATTGATGAAAGTGAAACTGGATGGCCCTTTGTGAAAAGCTTGGCTTCTTCTTTTAGTTGTTGATTGCTTAATAAGGTATTGAATTATTTTAAATTATAATTTTATTTTTCTCCTTTTACTTACTTATTTTTTTACATTTGTCATGCTTAAACCATAGCATTATTTACATTTATGATGACCATCATATTTTATAATTATTTTATAATATTTTATTTATCATGTTAAAAGATGCTTCTTAAGCATCCATAACTTTTAAATTTTTTAAAGCATCATTACCTTTCAACTTTAGCTTTAGCTTTAGCTTGATTTGGATCGACACCTACTATAGCCACTAATAGTGGGTAGCTGATCGCCGTTATAATATGGACGTATACGAAGCCTTCATTCATGTGGATAAATACAATGACATATAAATATTGATCGAAACTTGATAACGTAGCTATTGTTATTGGATCGATTTTTACTAGCTTGACATTTTATTATGGATAAAATTTGACTATTATTTTCACAATAACTACTACCATTGAGCTTGATGTACAAATTCATGCAAATAAATGGTGTTCCTGGACCACCGCTGATCGCTGTAGATTGATCCATAAATTCTTAATGCCGGGGGTTTTCCTACATGCATGAAGAAGACGAAAAGTCAAACAGTGGCTCAAATTAAGAATACTTTGGTAGTTCAACGGTTGGATCAAATTAAGGATTCTTAATTATCAGCCAAAGGCTGTTCGCATTTTATTATTGGATACAGTGATGATGAGTAGAGGTCACGTTAGGTGGGCGTTATGATAAGGGAGGGGTGCGAGTTGCGGTGGGCTCGCGAGTCGCCCGAGCTGTCTGCCCTTATGATCGATCCTCATCATCGATCGTCGCTCTCTTTTCGATGCATGTTTCTTCTTGTTGTTATTGTTTTTGTTCTGTTTGCATGCGTAACGAGAGCTCATCATCTGATTTATAGAGACTTGGATCAAGTTTTTATCTCGCCAGAGGAGTCTAGCTTGGAAGAGCGGAGTTGCTGCGGTTATTACGATCGAAGATAGAGCCGTCAAAGTTCACTTTGATGTAACTTGAAGATGAAGCTCTCAAGAAATAAAAATCGTAGAACGGTGCACTGCCAAAGCAGCAAGAGAGTCGTCAAACCCATCATTATGAACTTCAGAATAACAGTGAATGTACTTCTTGACATGAAAAGAAAGATATACCAGCCATCGGATCCGTCGAAGGTTAATTTTAAGCTAATTAATTGATACCTGCTACATAATTTTCTCTTTCATTTGATTTAATTTTGAATTATATTTTTTTTATAAATATAATTTTTGAGCCTACCATTTGGCCTCTCATCTTCTTGTGAAGATAATCAAAAAAAGTTTCATAATCGCACGTACCATGACTGGTTGCATCCGATTATTAGAATGGGAAGGCACTTCCTCTGAAAATGTGGGTTACTAACAGCCTTGGGAATTGTATGGTACCTTTGATTTTAACTTACACTTTCAACCAGAAACACAGTCCATCTGAGTACGGCCTAATTTGATGGGCGCCAGGCCTTGGTTGACCCGAGTGCATTATGATCGTTCTACGTAGTACGTACACCATTAAGCTTTCAGCCGTTCTGCTTCAATGTCTTCTGGAAATGGATGGGCCACCTGTTTCTTTTCAGAAGAATAATGCAGGTCTTTTCTCCTTTCTTCCCAATTCTTCCTGACCTCTTCTCCTATCAAAGAAGACAAAACCAACATTTTCCTTGCGGTGGAATGGCATGGCCGTTTGGGTAGTCAGTGGGCATTGAAGGCTTATTCAAAGTTTATTGGAACACTTTCATGGTGATCCATTTATTTGGTAAGAAATTATTTCATCGGATACTTTCTGTTCCGTTCATCTCGGGTACACAGCCGACATCAAATTATGACAAAAATCATGTTTTTCTAGGACTGCTGTCAGAAACCTCATAAAGGTTTATAAGCCACAGCCTCAGTGTACAATGGATATAGCATGCATTTGAAAGCTCCTCATTCATCCCAGAGTTCAGCTCTTTATATAGAAGCTTGTATAGGACTGTCTTCCTACATCTTTTTTGTTCTCTAAAAAGGGACTGTCCATGCAGACTACTTGTCCATTGTGTGGCCAGAAGGAGGAGACTACAAACCATGTCATCTTCATCTGCCTCAGAGCAAGACGGATCTGACAGATGATTGGTTACTACTATAGAGTGGATGATACATGTTCTTGGCGATTCCTTTTTCTGTATATATCCGAAGGGATAACCAGCAAAAGGACACCATTTGGGCTGCTACAGCCTATCAGATCTGGTTATCGCGGAATCTGCTTATCTTCACTGATGATATTATCTCTTTCATATGATTATGCGGAAAGCCAAATCTTTATCGACGGAATTCGCACTCCATCGCAATGCTTTTGATCCTGACAGCTCTGGCTACTGAGAATCCCCTATTGCTTCAACAACGAACCGGTATACGGTCTTCATCTCTTGGGAGCCTCCCAAGATTTGTCAAAATCAACTTCAATGGAAGTATTCGGGAAAGATTAGCAGGTTCCGTTTTTATTATCCGAGAGATTGATGAAGCTTTGCTGGCGGTGAAGGTCTTGGCATCCTTGACTTCTCTGTCCCTTTGGCTAAGCTTATACAGCTTGGGCTGGTATTTCCTACGCTACTCGGATTCTTCATGCTCATAGTATCCTCATCAAAGGGGACTCTCTTACTGTCATCCGATGGCTTCGGAAGGAAAGCTGCAATCAAGTCTCCATCAATCTGCTGCTCCACGACATTTGGTCTATCCTTTGAGATGTACACAGAGTCCAGATCTGTTATGTTTATTGGAAAACCAATTCTGCGGCTGGCTGAATGATAGCCTCTGTGATCCATTATGCTGGCTTTTGGATTTGAAACAATGAAGATCCTGTCCTTTTGTAACAAATCCTGTTTTCTGATCTATCAGGGTTGACTCGTAGTAAACTAGTATGATCATTTGTCTGTACAAAAAAAAATTTAAATTTAAATTTAAATTTAAATTTTAAAGGAGTCCACCCTTTTTTACCTCTTCCACTCCTCCTACAGACAGCCTTTGATTCTTTTAGCTCAGACAGCCTTTGATTCTTTTAGCTTAGCCAGTGGAGCAGAAAATCATCAATTCATCTGAAATGGATACTAAGTTTGGTGAATGGGAAATTTCAATTTCAATCATCGATGTGGACTATTTAGTTAAAAATGTTAGAGGGTGCTGAGAGATGGGATTCAGGAGTAGGATTGTAGTGGTCAGATGATGAGAGCAGAAGAGATAGCAGTCCTTTTTTTTAAAAAAAAAAAAACTTCCATTGGCTTCATGATGTTTCTGATAGAGAAAGACCAGCTACCAAAGAAGTACGTCCTACCAGCACTGACCGAGAAAGGGACTGAAGACCCATATAATATCCATGAACTCCAAGAGAAGCATGCCTTCATCAATCATCATCCAGTGTTTATCATCAATCTGATAAACTCTCAGATTACAAATACCACAGACCGTTTGGAATCACTTAAAAAAAAAATTTCAATAAAATTCCTCTATTTTTAAGTGACTCCCATTTTGTTTTGAATGCTTTTTTGCGGTGGCAAGGATTCCGACCAGTTTGTGGTTAATCTTAACCTTATAGGGACCTTTTTTTTTTTCCCTAAGGAATAAGTTCAAGGGATAACCCATGTTAACCATGGTTAACCATGGGTTATCCTCTCTAGTTAAATTTTTTCAGATCTATCCCTTCTAGCTATAGCATTTAGGAATAAGGAGGGATATCCATGGGTCTAAAAGAATAGCAATGCAACATTTGTTGATAGCTTTGGCTATCTTTTATTTATGATAGATTTAGCTATTATTTTTAAGTCTAATTTGGAAGCTTAACTATGTCTTTTCGTATAAGGTGAGTTTAAAATTTTATTTAGGCCACTAATTTTTTTAATAGTCATAAAACATTAATTTGATAAGAGTTAAAAAAGAGAAGCTATTTAGAAGGATAATATTTGAAACTTTAGATAGATTCAGTTCATTTTGATTTATTCTAAATAATGTAATTCAGTTAAACTTTAATATTTTAAGATTTATTAATGAATTCTATTACAAATTTATTTCAGTTCAACTATATTATAGAATTCAAGTGAATTCTATTTAGAATTTATTCTAAAAGAGCGTTAAAAATAAGGAATTTAATTGAATTCCTCTATTTTAAGTGGCTTCTTTATTTGGAATGCTTATGACAAAGGATATAATTAATGAAGAATTTCATAAGAGTTAAAAAGAGAAGCTATTTAGAAGGATAATATTTGAAACTTTAGATAGATTCAGTTCATTTTATTCTAAATAATGTAATTCAGTTAAACTTTAATATTTTAAGATTTATTCCAAACATATGAATTCTATACAAATTTATTTCAGTTCAACTATATTAATAGAATTCAAGTGAATTCTATTTAGAATTTATTCTAAAAGAGCGTTAAAAATAAGGAATTTAATTGAATTCCTCTATTTTTAAGTGGCTTCTTTATTTGGAATGCTTATGAGCCCAAAGGATATAATTAATTGAAGCCCCCAAAATAGATTTTCATACAATTAAAAGATACACTAAAATCAGTGCACTTTAGAGAGCTAGAATTTATTTTGTGGAATCCACTTATATATATATATACTCCTTCCTATTACTTATTCCTCTCTTCTATCGTTTTCACTCATATTTCAAATTATACTTTCCTAATCTCTACATCGTGAACCATGCTTAGACGCATCACTGAGCATTGTTGTGACGATGCAAACGTTGCAATAGCAAAGATTCCAACCGCGCATTGAAAAGTTGCCCTTGAAGCAATAAGAGAGATAATATTGAACTTTATATAAATTTAATTTATTTTGATCCATTTCAAATAATAAAATTTAGTTGAATTCCAAAATTTATGATTTATTTTAAAGACATGAATTCTATTATAAATTCATTTTAATTCAATTTTATGAGGGCTCCATCTGTATTATAAATCACTATAGAATTCATTTGTAAATAAAATAAATTATAATATGAAATCATATGTAAATAAATTCTCATGCTTGGTTCACTAAACACAAAATTATGGAATTAAAATAAAATATTATATTTGAAACAAATGAAAATTAAACTCAATGTTTCTTTTTCCTAAAGTACTCTAATTTAATAATTAGTTGAAAATGTTGGTTTGAGAATTTTTATGTTAGTTATATTCTCAAATCATATTTAATTATATTAATGATAATTTATTGTTTATATTTAATTATAATTTAACATAATAATGATATATTTATTAAATATTTACTTAACACATAATTAGATATAATCATGATTATAATTTAATAATTATATAAATTATCATAACAATAACTATTACAATAATAAAATAATAAATAAATAATATAAATAATTATATTATTATAAATTATAATAATATCATGAAATTATAAATATATAATAATTTTAATAATAATATTAATATTAAAAAAACTATTGATTGTCATAGGAGCAATTTTGTCTTAAAATTTTATTTTTTTCTTTCTTTATGAAATTCATTGGAAAATCCTTGAATATTGATAGAATTTACAGTAAGAGAAAGCAATTACATAATTTAGTAGTTGGAATTCCTAATTTATGATTTGTTATGGTTCCAAACATAACAAATCATGAATTTATAAATAAATTTTATAAAATTTATTTATAAATTCACTTTAATCGGGTGTAATAGGATTTGATGTAGTTGATCATGCCACGTTAGGGCTAACGAACGAGGTAACTGACCGGGATGAGGGCTAGATGGACAAGGCCATTTAGCGGGGATCCCTAAGGCCCTCACCTAATCCAACGACCCCAAGACCGACGCCGGAGTCGACCTCCAAGACCGACGCCGGAGTTGGCCTCCAGCACCGATGCCAGAATCAGCCTTTAGGACTGATGCAGAGTCGGCCTCCCAAACCAATGCCAGAGTCGGCCGCCCAGACTGACGCCAAAGTCGACTTATCAAATGTCTACAAAATGACGACTCGAGTCGGACAGAAGTACACAAGTAGGGAAAGAAAAGGGGAAAGAGGAGGTCTTCAAGTGTCGGTTGGCGCTGATCCATAACCGGCCGATCTCTGCTCCGTGGGTGGCACCTCTAGCTCCTCATCACCATCGGGGCTCGAGGTCGTTGAGGCTCAGGATGCCGAAGACCCTGCCGCCTTCTCCTTCACTCTGAAAAGCCTTGGAGGTAGACGTTGATCGAGGCCTCTGCCAGCTCATCCAGGAAGGCCTCGAGCCTCGATAGCGCTCTACTGCCGCCCTCTCGGCCGCTGCGGCCTTCTCCTTGGTGGCTCATGTCGCGCCTCGGCGGCTCGCACCGCAGCCTCCATCTCAGCCACCCTTTGGAGGGCCTCGCGCTTGTTCGCCATGGCATCAGCTACCCTGGCATCAGCCATTCGGGCGATCTCCTCGGCATCGTTAGCCCACAACTCGGCCACCTTCACCTCCAGATAGAGAGTGGAGGCGGAGATCTCGGGCTTCAATCGTTGCCTTGGCGACATCCAACCTCTCCTCGGCAACTCGGGCGCACTCAAGCTCGACCACCGCCCGACACCTTGCCTCCTCAAGCTCCTCTGCCCGCTCGGCCCAAGCCGCCCCCAATGTGCCCTCGGCCCTCTCGGCCTGGGCTCAAGCATCGGCGGCCTCTTGCTGAGCGCGGCGAAGGGTCCTGTCACCTCGGAGAGTGACCTCCCTCACGAAGACATGGAGTTTACCAACTACACGAAGGAGGGTCTCTGTCAACATACATGGAAATGAGGAAATACCATGAAGAAGGGGAAACACTTACCCATAGTAGAGCCACGGAGGCGTCCCAGAAGAAGGCGGAGCCTTCCTGGCGATGGAGCTCCTCCTGGAACTCCGATAGGCAGACTTGGGCCAGCAGCCTTCTCCGCCATGCGGCCATGATTCATCAGCGAGGGCTAGGATGGGATTGCCCTGATCCCACCTCCCTCCGCGGGCTCGGTCGATGCTAAAGTTGTAGGCATGTGCTAGAGGCCGATGACATCTCCTCTGCCGACGGCCCCGCTACCGCTGGACATTCCTTTGCCGATGGCTTCGCGCTCGAGGTGGCCAGCTTCGTGGGTGGGGGATCACCTCAACCCTCGGCTCCTCCGGGGGTGACTGGCGGTAAGATCAATCGGTGGGGCAGCCCCCTGACTCGCTTGAGGCTCACTGGAGGGAGGGGTCGGTGACTAAGAATGGGTCATCTTCCCCGACCCCTCAGCGTCACTAGCGGCCCTCTTCCTCTTGGCCACTGCCTTCCTACAGCGTCAGTCGGCAGCCTCATGTCTGCATGTACCCGAAGTCAGTTAGCAAAAAAAAAGGGGTGAAAAGAAGAAAAGAAAAAAAAAAATCTGCAATCGCTCACCACCACTCGAGAGGATGCCGGCGAGTCGGAGGTTCTCCTCCGATAGAAGCTTTCGGGGGGGGGGGGGGGGGGGAACCTCGAAGGACAGCAACTGCTCATGCGCCTCTTGGTCCCTTGGGACTACCGTCGGGTTCTTGTTCGGTTCTAAGTGCAGGTCCCCCCACTCCCACCTCACTCCCTCGAGGTTCACAAAGAAGAACCGGTTTTCCACCTGTTGATGGATGTGGGAGTTTCAATCTGATAGTTCGACCGGCCAGGGTATAAACAACCACCAACCAGAGTTAGCCTGGCGGCGGAGGATGTATAAGTTACAGAATAGAGACACTCGGGCCTCTATGCTCTGGAGGCCGCATAGCACCATAAATGCACAGATGGTCCAAAAAGAATTCGGGACCAACTGTGTGGGTACTAAGGCATACCTATGGAGGAGGTCAATAATGAAGGGGTAGAGAGGAAGTTGGAGACATGCCTTAAAGAACTCCTCATACAAAGTGACTCCCCTGGAAGAGGAGGTCACCCTATCGTTGGGTCCAGGGGCGGTTAGCCAAGTGTCTCGGGTATCTTATAGGCTATCCTAAGGGACTCTAGGTCAGAGGGGGTAATGCTGGAGGCGATCCCTTCCGAGCTTTCCCTGCTAACCCTAGGTGGTCGGGCAAAGGACGACGATGGAGCTGCAACTACCGAGCGGCCCCTGGTCGGGACCCCACCGGCAGCCCGTAGCTATTCTAAAGGAACCTGATCTTCGAAGGAAGAAGATGAGGACGAAGATGAAGATGAAGAGTCCATGAGGAAGAAAGCAAGGAAGGGTCGGGAGGACTAACCTGGGCAAAGAGAGAAGACAACAATCACAGGGTAGGAGGAGAGCTCGGAGGAAGTTTGAGCTTGACAGAGGAAGAAAAGAACTCTTGGGGGCGTGAAAGACCAGGGTCAGGGCGGAACCTCCCTTTTATGCCCATTTTTCAAATCGTCCAGCTTGATTCGGCCTGCCATGTGGATGGTTGCCACCGAGTGAGACACCTCGATAACCACCGGGCGCGCCGATGGCATGATCTGCGGCCAATGACAGGACATTGATGACATCAGCCTCATGATGGTCATCGCCTTTTTGTAGAGTCCGAAGGGTTTCCTCGGTCTTAGGGAGGATCCCACTGAATCTGACGGTGAGAAATAATAGGACGATGGCATTGCAGTATCCCATATCTTTCGCATTGAAGAGGCATCACCTCTGAGGACACGTGCCTTCTCCGCAATTAATGGTGTTCGGGGATCAGCCACCAAATGATTGTATGCCCCTTTTGACGGGCAAAAAACATAACCACACCATCTCAGGGCGGGGGGGCATATGATGTGGCTGATCATGCCATGTTAGGGCTAACAGACGAGGTAACTGATGGGGATGAGGGTTAGATGGGCAAGGCCATTTAGCGGGGATCCTAAGGCCCTCACTAATCCAGATGATCCCAAGACCGATGCCAGAGTCGGCCTCCAAGACCGATGCCAGAGTCGGCGTCCAGCACTGACCCCAGCGTCGGCCTCCAAGACCGACGCCAGAGTCGGCCTCCAGCACCAACGCCGGAGTCGGCCTTCAAGACCGACGCTAGTGTCGACCTCCCAGACTGACGTCAGAATCGGCCTCCAAGATCGAGGTCGGAGCCGGCTCCCAGCATCGACACCAAAATCGGCCTACAGCGGCCCCACGTGACCTGTTTGATACCTGCAGCTGTCATGCGGCTCACCTACCATCTGCAACTGCATGTAGCCCCTGTGGCCACGCCCGTTATGGCGTACGCCCGACAAGACCAGACCTGCTTACCGCCTGCGGTGCTACGCCAGGTGAGGGGATGTCAGGCTACCCCTGACAGGCTCAGAGGTAGTTGTGACTTGTCCTATCAGTCTTGCCGCATATCCTTTGTCAAGTGATGTCGTCTCAAAATAACAATCTTCCAAAAGAGGGTTTGAGGGACTCCTGAATAGGTATAAAAACCTTCGCTCATGATGAAAAAGTGATCTGAACTCCAAGTTTTTGGCTTTATCTTTTAGTTCACTATTCATAACTATTTTTTCAAGTTACTACTTGAGTGTCGAAGGATTTCACCGAAGTAATCGGTTCCGAAGACTTTCTTGCAGGATTCTGCTCGAAGAGAAGGCGTTTGAAGATTTCTAAATCCATCCTCAACATTCAAGAAAAATGATTTGGCAACAACATGATTCAAAAATTTAATTGAATTGAGTTATAAAGTAGAATTGATTCCAAATGGAGTGATTTGGACATGGGCTATTTGGTTAAAAGTTATGCAAATGTTGTTGGAGCCGAGACATGGGATTTC
The DNA here is from genome assembly GCA_900491605.1 of Calamus simplicifolius. Lineage (NCBI taxonomy): Eukaryota > Viridiplantae > Streptophyta > Magnoliopsida > Arecales > Arecaceae > Calamus > Calamus simplicifolius. Next base: position 1,666,084 of record UESW01003891.1, read on the forward strand.
CGTGGGTGACTGTGGGTGGCCACAGAAGAGAAAGCAATATTTTCCTTTCTTTTTCTTTTTCTTTTTCCTTTTTCGACTTCCAGTGGTTTCATGAAATTTCTGATAGAAAAAGACCAACAACCGACAAGTGCATCCCACCGGCACTTACTGAGAAAGGGATTGAAGACCCATATAAAATCCCTAAACTCCAAGAGAAGCTTGCTGCAGCTTCATCAATCATATTCCAGTGTTTAGAAGGAGAGTTGGGTAGCCATATAAAAAAATTATTGGATTACAAACGCCATAACCCAATCCTTCTTTCACTTCCTGGTATCAAAATCAATCTCACGTAAGATGCCATTCTGTGAACTAGTAGCTGGCAAACCTCAAGTTCCTGTTCCAAAATTCTATTCTCCATACCTTATTGGGTTGGGGCCCTTGGGAGCCGATATTGATTGATGATGACCATTCCCTTATCTTTCCGCATTGTTTTTAATACATCTTGCTACTTGACAGGAGCCTAGGAGCTGACCCCTCCATCATAAACAGTAGCAATCAGGGTGAAAGAATGACAAAGAACTAATGATAAATAATATTGCTTGGGGGATGATGGATTCCCCCCCAACAAAAAGGGGGCAAAAAGCAGAAACTCAACAACAAACTTTTCTCTATAATACAATCCTTCTTTGGATCCTCTGTTCTCCTCTCCTTGTCTTTCTTTTTCTATCTCTTGTTTGGATTTTGGCCGAATGGGAGAGGGATGGCTCTTGGTATATGGAGGTGCCACAACAAGATCCTGGAGCTGTTCGGAGGAATACATTTCAACTTGGTCTCATCCTCAACGATCACCTCTTGGACAAATTTGAACGAATCCTGGAAAAAAAAATGTACATTTATATGTGGTCATGATTTACTACAAAACATGGCGGTGGGTGGGAGAACCTTCTTAGTGGACTGGCCACCAGCCATTCCCCTTAATTAAGGCCTCATTGCCAGTCCCAATCAATGGTCCCTCTTTGCTAGTGTTTGACAGCATGAGTTGAAAGGATGGAATTGGTTTAAGAAAAAATAATTGCATTAGGTTATAGTTAATTAATTTAAATTGATGACATATTTATTATAAATTAAACAATTAACATTCTACATCAAAGCTTTTAGGTATGAATAATTAAATTTAAAATATTTTTAAAAATTATATAATTTAAAGAGTTTTAGTCTGTATATCAGTACGTAGTCGAGCTTAAATTCGATCAATTTTTTTATTCTTAGATTTATATGAATCACAGATTTTAAAGATAGAAACATATGAAATGCGTTGAGAAACATGCAAATCTAAAAATGACAATTAGATTTAAGACTTAACTATAGTTCAATGCGGCCAAATCAACCATATAAAAGGCCGACTTCTTAGCCTTGTGAGATGGATTCTGAAAGCACTGGTGAAATGCATTTTAGTCAGATTAAGGCGACAGTAATTACGACCACGAGATTAAGCGACAAACCACCGACTCAACAGCACACCACTTTCTAGACCAGTGAAGCTACGCCTAATGTGCTTGCTGTTAGGCCATTCTTGCCGTACTCTTCTCCTCGTTAATTAAGCCTGGGTTACTACTACAAGTTCAACAGATCAAGCTTTCTATTTCCCAATGAACTACTAATTAATCATACCATAAGAAGCATTATTGGGCTAACCTGTGATGTGTCAGGCACTGAGGTTGCGCGACCCCATCTCTCCGGATCCCACAGTATTGAACTATTGAACGCAAAGCCTGAGATGTTAATCCTTGCAGGTTTAGAGGCCATGCCAACACCTCTGGGATCGGTGTTAGTCCCATCATTTGTGGTGCCATAGCTCATCTCCTCCACGGGCCATCCCACCACCTTTGACGACCTACAGCAAGGCCCCTCCACCATCACCCTCTTCCTGTTTGCCGACACCATCGCCACCGGCCAGGTCCCAAAAGCCCTGCAATTTGTTTTCAATGATCATGTTAAATATCTAGTCAAGTTTATTCTCTAGGGAGATGATAGCAGAACAAACGTGTCAACCTCGCACTTTAGAATAATGGCACCTTGGAATCTAAGTAGTGGACGAGCTTGTAAGTAAGCAGAGAGCATACAGCTAGCAAGGTGAGGTCTTAGTCATTTACAATTCTACCATTATAATGAGAATACGTTGGGCAACCAATTATTTCGCTGACAGACAGGGAATGTACATGGTCTTACCTTAAATTATATGAGAACTATTTACAGTCATGCGAGAGAGAGAGGGAGCATTAGAAAGAAAACAAGAAGAGTAGGTGAGAGGTTGGCTGGAAGGGCTTCATCAAATTATGAAAGGGGTAGAATAAAAAATTGATTTGTTTAAATAAAGACGTGTTGGAAGACGACACCTGTTCATGGTACTTTAGTTAATGGTGTTGGTTGCCGAAGAAAAAGTATTTAAAAGGATAGCTGTTGGGTGAAAGGACTATTTCCACAGTTTGAGCTCCTGGCCTGAAGACCAAGCCTTCATTTCAGAACATGCGCCCACGGCACCAGCGAGAAACTTTAGAAATCATGATAGGAATGGAAGCAAGCAACGGTAAATCATGGAAAAAAAGCTGAGACACACAGTGGTCAAGAAAAGGGATTGGTACCAAGTTTCAGTACCTAACTCCCTGGCCTACATGAATAAAGCTTTAACTTTTTTTTTTTTTTTTTTTTTTTGAGAGAGATGGAAATAAAGCTTCTTCTTCTTCTTTTTCTTTTGGGTTCAAGAAAATATAATGTATGCATTAATCCCAAGCAAACCTTTAATTCAGTTGTAAGAGATAAGTGGGAAAACGAACTCATATAACTTGCCTCAACTCCTTGTAAAGGAAAGATTTAAAGAGTATTTTTCGAATTCATGATCAATAATGTCTAATTCAATATCTATTTGCATAAAAATTCTCCATTTATACGCTAGTCCATAATTTTGTGAAGAGAGAAAACTCTAACATTTTTTTTTTTTTTCTCCTATGGAATCCTTTTATCATAAGCTAGTAAATTATAAGAGAGCAAATTCTAATTGATCCGTAAAGGAAGTCGAATTAAAGAAAAAAAAAAAGGGGGGCAGCAGAAAAGAGGAATTTGGGAGGAAAGGACCGTACTCGATTTCTCTAATCTCTTCAAAAAGTTGGAGATCATAGACGTTGGAGATGCCGGCGAAGTGCACGATCCCGGTGAGCCGATGGTGCTCGATGTGACTCAGCGCCACATTCCTCTGGTGGTCGGCCTCGGCTTCGGGGTCGGTGAAATTCTCCTTAAAAGTCAAATGCCTGTACATGACTCCGGTCTTCCTCAGCATCCCGGCGGTGCTGGGGGCGTCGCCGTGGGCCTGCACGACGATCCAGAGGAGCGGCGGAGGGACCAAGCTTAGGGTCTGAGCCAATCTCGTCAAGAAAGCCCCTTGGAACCGGTCGTTGGACCTAGTCGTAGTGATGACGATCAGTAAATTCCGACTGGTTGGCTCCAGCCCATCGTCTTCCTCCTTCGGCGCAGCGTCGGTGGCGCCTTTCGCGGCGGAGATCTTGGCCATTAGGCTTCGATTGAGGCTGCCAGGCTCGAGGGGCTTCATGGGCTCGGCTGAGATGCCGAGATTCTTGATGTGTTGGTAGGAGACGAGCTGGCCGGCGAAGAGGGAGGCGGTGTTCGTGGGGGCGAATCCGGTGAAGAATCCCATCATAAAACAGAGGATGGCCTTCTTCCATAGTTGGATCTTCTTCTTTGATCGATCGAAGGTGCCCATTTTTTTTTTTTCTTTTTCTCTCCCTCTAAGAAGAAAAAGAGATCACAAAAAAAAAAAAAAACAAGGGAAAAAACAGCGAAGAAGTGGACAGAGGGAGGTATTGATGTGGAAGTGGGGTGGGGGTGGGACGAGAGAGGGAGGAGGATTTTATATTTGGGTGAATTGGAAGGAAGTGGCTCGGATCGTTTAAAAAAAAAAAAAAAAAAAAGACGGGAGCCAACGGCTCGGTTGGGTGCCGAACATTAGGTGCGAGGATGCCTTTGGTTCCGGACCCCGGTGGTTACTTGTCACCAAGTCATCATCTCTTCAAGTTAAAGGAATGCGTCTTTAAAAAATCAAAAAAAAAAAAAAAAAAAAAAAAAAAAAGAGAACGAAGTTGAAAGGAACGCTAACAGCGAGAAGGCGACAGCCAATACTTTTGTTGGGATTGGAACCTCCCAACTAAGATGCAGGTGACGTTGAATTAAGCAAGCTCGCCTTCTCATTGGTGCATGCCGAGATCAATTTCCACGAGCACCAGATGGATTGATCCTCTTGTGCGTATTTTTTGTGTCGAAAGTGCATGGCAACGCACCGGTTGACAAAATTCTCTCACCTACCAATCATTTGAGTGAGTCATTCACGTTAACTTCTGGCGGTGAAAATGGGTTGGATATACTCCAGACCGAAGTAGTTGAATCGATCGATTGTCGAATTAGAAAATTAGGAGATAAATTCGATCAGTTAGTGAGAACGGAGGCTTATGGTTGATGGCCGATGCAAATCACATGATAGTAGGCGTGCATCTCAAGAGAAGATGGACACCATTTACGACCAACAGAGCCAAACCAGAGCGATTTGATTAGTATCTTACGACAAACAAGTTGTTTTCTTTTTCGCGATGAAGAGGGAGGCCAGGTTGGCCATTTTTTAGTCAAGAGAAAGAATGCTGAAAGGAGGACCAAGGAGATTACACTAGAAACGTAAGGAAATCTTGGGCACAATTGGGTCCAGAAGTTGGCTACTGAAGACTGTTGCGTAATGGAGACAAGTCACTCGTCAAGTCCGGCCTAATTCTGACAACAGACGGTTCAAAAACAAAGTTCTTATCCCTCCAAACTTGCCCAACTTGTTCTGGCTAGAATATTTCGATTTAGTTAAAAAAAAATTATTCATTTAGTTCCTCAAGAAAGAAAATGGTCTGCTTCACATGTAGATTGTTTAATGGTGGAGAGCCAGAGGAGGAGCATCCAAAGCAATCGCTCCTCAGCTTGTCAACTCTTGTCGTGATTGTGAACCTCCACTTGCGAGAGCACGGACTCGATGCAAAGGGTCAAAACCTCACGGTTTATTTGCCTCCATCCAAGGTCCAAACCTTGCAATTGTGTTTCTGTTTCCATGAGGCATGCTTCAATGCAAGTCCACTTCAAATAAATAAAATGAATGCTGAGAAGCTAAAATCAAACACATGGCGATTGTAAAGGAGATGGCCTTTTGAATTTTGTTCACTCGATACCAAGCAAAAGCACCTGTTTGGGCTTGGATCTAAAAAGCTGTTTTCCAGAGATGAGTGCTTGTTTATTGTGATCCGTTTGGATTTGCAGTCAAATTTGACTGATTAGAGACAGCTCCGTTTAGAGACCTTTAAATATCAAAGAATGATTTTCTCGAGTTGCAATAAAATTAATTTTTTAAAGAAGAATTTGGATTGAGAAATTTATTGTTGTTTCTTGCGGAGACAATGTCTTTATCATTTATATATATATATGGGGAGCTCAACTCCCCTGTTTCCATACAAAAAGACAATGTCTTTGGATTTTTATGTGAATTTAGTAGGGCATTCTAGCAAATTATGCCATGTCCAATTATTTATAGTGAATCAACGAGAATTTTTCAAAATTTTAACTCAGAGCAAAATCACAAGCAGTAAATGTTCTTAGAAACCTGGGCGGTATAGCAAAGAGCAGAGGTTTGGAACAAATTGCTGCACTACTTAAATATATTGTATGACAAAAGGGAAGTTGTTGTTCCAATGACTTGGTCACCAATGACCATCTTAATGATGACATCTCACTAAAAAATAAAGAAATAGATAAATCGCTCTCCTGGCAGTTTGCTGACTCCTCCAATCGATTGGAGGAGTTAAAACTGCTCCATAAATTTACTTGGCCTCTTTGAAGTGAGATGTCTGGGTGAATAAAAATTCCATCCACCTCTCACTCGATTTTCTTCCAATTCTATATTATAATCAGGCGTTGGTGTCGTAAGTGCGGGAGAAAGACAGCGAGTGCCAGCTGGGATCGAAACAATTTTCTAATCCTTGACCGTTGCCACCCGGAGAGATGTTGACCTTTGGCCTACACCCAGATGATTCGAAGGGCGGCCATCCGCCATTAAGTTTGGATGGAAGTTAGCGCCAAGTCGTCTGGAAAACTAACGATGAGAGGTAAACGTGGACGGCTCTCATCGGCACCAGCGGCGAAACGCGGTCACCAGTTCACCGCACCCGCGTTCCACCCTGTCAAAACTCCTCGGTCCAAGCCAGACCCACGATCGCAGCATACCACGCCCGGCCAAGGCCAACCCTTTAAAAAACGAGACAAACGTTCTCTGCCCACCGGCTTGTCTCGTTCACCGACGGGATGGCAATTTGCGCCGGATCGACGGGTATCCGTCCAATTTTTTTTTTTTTTTTTGATACAATGACTAATCATATCGGTATAGAATAAGACATACCCGATATATCATAATACAGTATTTGAGAAGCACCATCGAACAAGAGTCATCCGGTAACCAAAACCAAGGACCCAAATGATGGGCGACCCGGGCAGCTACTCAATCAGCGACAGAATTAGCTTCCCGGAATATATGTCGAATCTGAACAGAATCAACCTGCCGAAACATAGACCGAATGTCACTAAGCAGAGGGTTGGTAAAAGTCGGGTCGCGCAGATCCTGTTGGAGCCACCGAATAACTGTAGTGGAGTCCCCCTCAATGATGAGCCTACGAATGCCCAGGCTACGTATAGCATAAGAGATACCCGCCCACACAGCATGCAACTCCGCTGACGGCATAGATAGATTAAGAAGACCAGACCCACCAGCCGCTAGCATCAAGCCTTCAGAATCACGGATGACAAAAGCCGATCCCGCCAATCGCCCTTGAACACTACCATCAAAATTGACTTTGACAATCCCTAGTGGGGGGGGGGGTTCCCAGGAGATATAGACCGTACCCCGGTGCGCTGCAGAAGCAGCAGGAGAATCCCAGAAGCTAGGGCTGCCAGAGTCCAAAGAAGACCGATGGATAGTGTACTCAGCAGAAAGAGACATGACTGTCCTGACAATCCGGTGGGGAGGGTCAACCACAGCAGTAAAGATATGCCGGTTCCGAGACAACTAGACCTGATAAGCCAAATAGGCAGCTGTAGAGCTCATACGATCCGAATCCCTCCTCGTATCCTACCGCAGAAAAGTCAGAAGGGAGGCACAAGACAGGGTACTGTGCGTAATCCGCGAACAATAGCCCGCGATCCGCCAAGCTGATCTCGCTCTAGTGCAAAAGAAGATGGCGTGGTCAGTAGACTCCTCCTTAGCACCACATAACGAGCAAGTAGGCTGGATTTCCATGCCCCTTCTAGATAGGAGGGAGCAGGTAGGAAGGCAAGCCCAGGCCACCTTCCAAATAAAAAGCCGAACACGCGGGTGGATGGGAAGCTTCCAAATCCAAGACGCCTCCATAGTCCGACTGGCCTGCGGCCTGAAATCCGCCATGAGGTCCCTGGTCGGAGCACTAGTCAAACAGGATCGCCTCCATAGTCTAGTGTCGAAGAGTGATCCAGAAGGAGGGGAATAGAGAGAATCCGCCGCTGCAGATCAACACCAAACAGAGTGGTTATGGAGAGGAATGCCAGGCCTGTGATTCTGAATAATAAGGTCAGAAACTCTTAATCCACTGGGGATGTCAATACTGACAAAAGTGGGCCAACGGGCCAAAGGAACATCAGCCAGCCACGTATCCCGAAGGACATCAACTGACGTTCCATCACCGATCATCCAAGAAGTATGTGGAAGCACAGTCGACGCATGACGACAAACCTCCTTCCAGAAAAAAGAGTAGCCACGGACAGACTCAGATGGAGTACGGGTGGTCCAGTCGCCATATTTAGCACGCATAAACCGGCTCCCTAGACAATCAGGATCTAGCAAGAATCTCGTAGCGTGCCTAGCAATCAGCGCCTCCCTTCTCGCTATGAGGGACTGTATCCCAAGCCCCCCCTCCGAGATCGGTATACATACAGACTCCCACACCACCAAATGGAGCCCCGGCTATCCTGCGTAGAACCCCAGAGGAAATCTCTAAACCACCTCTCCATCCTCCTCAAACAAGTCACTGGAATGGCTGCATTAGAAAGGGTGTAGAGAGGGAGAGCAGTGAGCACAGATCGGATAAGAGTGATCCTAGCCATCATAGATAGCCCAGTAACTTGCCACCCATCCAATCTATCATGAACACGGCGTTCCAAACCATGAAAATCAGAGATCCGTGGCCGCCTCCCCGTTATAGGAACACCCAAATAAGATAAGTGATCAGCCTGATGATCAATGCCCAATATGTGCATAATAGAATCTCTCGTAGAAGACTTGGTCCTCGGACTGAAGCTGATCATGGATTTATCTGTATTAACCTTATGACCAGATGCCCTACAGTAAGACTCAAGTACTGAAGCAAAAGCAGTAGCATTACTAATAGTAGCCCTTCCCAGCAATATACAGTCATCAGCAAATAAAAGATGAGACAACATGGGCCCTTGGGGTCCCGCACTATAAGGAGCTAAATACAAAGTCTGCTGAGCCTGATGAAGAGCCCTAGATAAAGCATCAGCACTGAGGATAAATAAGAATGGCGATAGCGGGCATCCCTGTCTAAGGCCCACCTCATAGTGGAAATAGTCCGACCGACCACCATTAACCATGATGGAGAAGGAGGGCCGATGAACACAGGTCTTGATCCATGCAATAAACAACTCATCAAACCCAAACTGCTGAAGAGATCGGAACAAGAAATCCCATCTGACTTTATCATAAGCCCTCTCCATGTCCAGCTTAACAGCCATCAGACACTGGCGGGCAGAGGCTCTAAGAATATCATGCATAACCTCTTGAGCAAGCAGAACATTATCGGAGATACACCGACCAGTGAGGAACTCCCCCTGCTCAGGAGAAATAAGGCGAGGGATCACCCTTCTCAACCTGGAAACCAATAGCCGAGCACAGATCTTATAAAGGGTAGTACAGAGGCTAATAGGCCGAAAATGATGCGGCAACGAAGCATCAAGTCCGTTTTGGCACCAGGGTGACAAGAGTCCTATTCAGTCAGCAGGAATAGATCTGGTCTGAAAAACTAACTGGATAGCCTGCACCACATCCTGACACACGATGGCCCAGTAATGACGGAAGAAAAATGGAGAAACCCATCAGGCCCCGGGGCCTTATCCGGACCGAGGTTCCAAAGGGCTAACCGAATCTCCTCATCATTAACAGGTCTGGTAAGGAAAATATTTTCCTCATAGTGACCTTACAAGGAGTCGCCACAGGGGAAACAGGGGGCCCATCCCCAGAAGACTCAGTCCAGCGAGAATGGAAGAACTGTAGAAGCAGATCCCTGATACCCTGCGAGCTCTCTGGACATTCCCCTCATCATCAAAGAGCCTCCTAATACGGTTAGAAGCACGCGTTTTAAGGTGACTGATGAAAAAATCTAGTATTCCGATCACCTTCTTGATCCACTGAATACGGAATCTTTGTCTCCAATAGACCTCCTGCTGCCGAAGAAGGGAGTGGTGGAGAGCAAGATTAGACCTAAGAGAAGATAAGTCAGAATCTTGAGATAACCAAGCCGATCTTCCTTCTCTTGGAAAGAAGCAATAATGCTTTCCACCTCCTCAATTTGCCGAAAAATATCACCCACCACCTCCTTGTTCCATCTGGACAACCTTCGCCTCACAAGCTCCAGGCGCCGGGACAGTCTATATGTGGCATTGCCTCTGACAGGAAGATGTAATTAAGGTCCTGGCAGTAGAGTAAGAAGTCTAGATTTCTCAAATTTAAACTGGCCCATCCGCTGAACACCCACCTCAGTATCAATAAGAATAGGACAATGATCCGAGGCAATTCTGGATAGGTGCGTAACAGTAGTAGATGGAAAAAGCTGAATCCAATTGTCTGTGGCCAATACACGATCCAGCCTTTCCCAAACTCTAGTAGAGCCCTGGCGATTGTTGCACCAAGTGTACCGAGATCCCTGAAACCCCAGGTCAAAAAGATTGGTGGTGGCAATAAAAGACCGAAATTCAGAACTGCCCATAGACTCCACAAACTATCTGCCACCTCTCTTTTCATTGGCATTAATAATGCAGTTGAAATCCCTGCGACCAAGGAAGGAATTCCCTAAGAAAGAAGGGACCGAACCTCATCCCAAAGAATACGACGATCCCAAAAATCAGTACTGGCGTAGATACCAGACAGAAGCCAAGGGGCCGTAGATCCTTCAGAGATAACCAAACCAACATGCTGCCCATAGTGGTGAAACCCATCCACTCTGATATCACTAGATCTCCATAAAGCAATAATGCCACCTGATAAGCCGTAAGACTCAATAGCATAAGAAGACCAGGTTCTGGATATCTGACTCCTGACATGAGCCAGACTCTCCCCCGACAATCGAGTCTCCAGCAAAACACAGACATCACAACTATGAAGCTGCATTAGCCTCCCAAAAAAGGAGCAAAACGCTGGTTTCAGAGCTCCTCGAACGTTCCATATGAGGATCTTCATTCAGTATCAGGGTGGGGCCTCGATCCCCTAGCATCACCGTGTCAGGAGTACCACAATCAATAGGGACATCCAGCGATGCCCCCCGGTCCTGGCAGTCCATAGTCTCAACCGCCGGCTCCACCTGAATGGCCTTCTTAAGAAGGCAAACAACTGAGTCATGGGACCGAGTCGCTGGAGCGCTCAGCTGGGGGGCCTCAGCAATGACAACATGGGCGCTGACCTCATCAGTCTGGTTCAGCTTGGGCACAATGTCTAACAAAGTCCCATGGCCCTTCAAATCACCCGAAGTTGCAGAGAAGATGAAGGTGGCTTGCGCCCTGCCTTTACTACGAGCAACTAATTTACCTTTGCCTTTTGAAGCTTTAGAAAGCACTTTTGGAGCCGCTGATTCCATGGGCCGGGCTCGCTTAAGTGGCCCAGGATTGGCTTCAAGCTGGGCCTTTGGCCTACCCGCCCATTTGTCAGAACCCAGCAAGGTAAAAGGATTGGCCGAAGTATCAGATAATGTCTTCTGCAAGGGAGGCACAGAAGCCACAGGCACCCTAAGGCCCCCAACCTGAACTAGCATGGAGACCAGGGACCGGCACGCTAACCCCCCATTCACCGAAGCCTTCAGTGACGATTGAGACCCAGAGGCAGTTGCAGAAGAAAAAATACTAACACTCTCCTTACCCACATCCGGATGCACTGGAGGCCGATCAACCTCCCCATCGTCACAGCAGAGCAACAGACAACAACCCTCGCTCCTCCTTCCCTTGCCGTCGACCTGCGCGCAGTCTTCTTGGGTAGCTGCCAATCCTCCGAAGAGGTCACAGGGGGCTTCCTGAACTTGCTACCAACCTCTGAATCCTTGATGTCTGGATTTCTTGGATGCCGCAGAGCTGCCATCCACGGCCCGTACAGGAGAAGAAGAGGGAGAGACACTCTCAGCTTCAGAGCCACAGTCACCTCCCTGATGCAGCGATCCACAGGAGCTGCAAATTCCTTCTAAATGCTCATAGACGAAGGGTTGCCAAAATGGATTACTACAGCCACACACACGCACCCCAGGCCGCAGAGGCTTCCTCAGGTTGACTCTGACACATCCTCTAGCAAACCCTCCTCTCTTCCTCTCCCTCGTCGCTGCATCAAGGCAGACAAATCACCAGCAACCGAAAGGATGGAGCTAACGATTGGCTCCGGCCAGAACTCGATGGGAAGAGAAGGCAGCCGAATCCACAGAAGAACAGAGGAGAGGGAGTCATCGGAAGGGACAAACTCCGGTCGCCAGTTCTCCATGGCAATGGGCTGTCATTGACGACCCAAGGTCTACCCAATGCTAAAGCCTTGGCATCAGGATCAGAGAATCTGAACATGAAGTGACGATGAGCCAAGCACAGAGCTTCAATTCCTCCAGCCGCACCAGCTCTGCGAAGCTCCCTGACAATGGCTTCAGGCGGAACCCATCTCGATAGACTCTGAGCAATCACTGCCTTGATCCCCCACTCCTCTGATTCCACGGCCAGCACCTCCGCAGGGACCTATAGGACCTCGGGAACGCTTCTCCAGTGCCGCAACGACTGCCGGAGCTGGTGAAGATGACACCCAGTCGAAGCGGTGAGCAGAGGACCAAAATCCAGGTTTTCCCCACCCGATCTCCCATCCGAGTTGACAAGAGTTGAATTCGATGAAGTTCCCTTTGTCCGGCAGGAAGTTGGTGCTCCAACACTGGCCATCGCCGAAGATCCACAGCAAACACTCTGACCACACGAATCTAAAAGCACAACAGAGCACGGAGCCTAGTCGCTCGCACACGAACTTTAAAGCAACAGTATTTCTGTCCATCTTTATTTGGAACGATTGTGGGCGTTAAAAATAAAAATAAAGATACTTAATAATATTTTTTATAAATATAAAATAGATATGAATGGAAAGATATTTTCAATCTATCTTACTCTATTATGTGCTATTTAATTACCTATTTGTTATTACAAATTTTTAATAAAAATTTTACAAGAAGTTACGAATCATCATTTTTAAAACATGATCTATTTGATCGGTCTAAAATTGTAAGAAAAAAAAAGAAAATAATTGCCAATTGCTTTAGCCTAGACCTTAAGAATTAAAATTATAAATTATAAATTATAAAATAAATAAAATAAAGTCCAAAATAGGTGATGGGTATGGATAATAAGGTGGACATGGGCATTACATAATTTTTATGAGTATAGGTACAAAATTTTATACTCATGATGAGTAAGTATGAGATGGATATGGATATAAAGATACTTTTTTCATACATACTCCATCCCGTTAACAGCTACAGATCACCATTTCAATATTACCTATTGTTATTGTTATTATTATTTATCTAAGATATATTTTTGACTCTCAAACTTTTATTTAAAATTTATATTAGTCCTTAAACTTTTAATTGTTACATTTAGTATCTTATAGCGACAACAGCAGCAACAACAAAGCCTTAATCCCAAACTAATTAGAATTAGCTATATGAATCATTTTTCTCTATTGAGCACTGTTTGGAGTAATATTTTTTATAAGATGCAAAAATTATAAGTCTTTTTTATCACTTCCTCCTATATGATTTTTGGTCCACTCTATCTTTTTTGTCTCTACATCAATTAAGTCATTCTTCCATATAGATGCATTTTTAGATCTGTGTCCATACTATCCAAGTTATCCTTCCCTTAATTTATTATCGATTAAAGCTGTCTCTACCTTTTTACGAATAGTTTTATTTCTTATTTTATTTTTTCTTCTATTATCATATGTTGCTGCTGAATTTCGTTCTTTGACTTGGGAAAGGTGCATGTCAGGATCCGAGTAGTGCTCTTCTATTTGGATGGATCTGCACGATAGTCCTCAAGCAAGAATCGCAGAGGATGGTCCCTGTAGAAGATCCTCCAACGTTCAAGTCAGTGGATACTCTCAGCAAACAGATGAAGGAGAGAAGGTTATTGTAGAAGGATGCTCCAAAGAGGGTTTTTGAAGAGCAATAGCCTCTGCTTCATTTTTAGGGGCTTAGAATTGCCTTCGAGAGCATACCTAGGGGGTCTTGGGACTTGGTATTTGTGTGCTGCCAAAAAGGTAAGCAGTTACCTAATTTTCTAAGCGCATTTTAGAAATTGGAAGCCGATACGATTGAAATCCCATCAGTTATGAGGATTGACGGTTGAGGAGGCTGATGGACGCTTTATCATGAATTTGAAATCCCGTTGATCGTGGAGGGTGTATTGTATTTAGCTTTCATTTCTGTTTTGGAAGGCCTACTCCGAAATCCTTGCAATCGGGATGGTTTATCCTCCGAGATATTTGGCACAGTTTGAAGAAGTAATGGCGCTAATGTTGAGGGGGTGAGGATCGATCTTGCTGAGGTATGAAGATGGCTTAACCCTACCAAAGTTCGGAGATAGCTTGGCCTTGCTGAGGTATGGAGATAGCTTGGCTCTATAGCTCAGTGAAATAGCTCGGCTCTGTCAAGGTACGAAGATAGCTCAGCTCTATAGCTCGGCGAGATAGCTCCGCTCTGCTAAGGTAGGGAGATAGCTCCGCTCTGCCAAAGTATGAAGATAGTTCGGTTCTACAGAGGTATGGAGATGGCTTAGCCTTACTGAGGTTCAGAGAAACTCGATGTAGTTTGTCTTTTTCTGAATGTGGCAGTTAGTAGGTCAGAGCCCAAAAGTGAGCCTTACCGACTTCCATGTCTGTACATCTATCATAGTGACGATTTTGCCTCACATCATATGCCCCCCACTCTCTAGTCCAAAGTGTAGGTTTGAACATAGGGAGTAGAGTCCAAGATGACCCAATTTTATTAGGAGTTTAAACCCACAGAGGCGCACACGATGGCTTCATAAATGCCAAGCCGCTATCCCATCATTTCTTTTCGCCGAATGAGGAGAGGCTTTTCGTTCTCACCCAAGGATGGTTGATGGAATGACACGTGGTGGATCCAGGGTTTACTGTATTTGAATTGAAGGTCTGCGATGCTTGGAGTTTCCCGCCAGTGATATCTCACCCTTTTGTCGAGGCTCGGAAGAATAGATAATTGGCAAGCCTTGCAAAGTTATATGAAGCTTCGATCGACCTTACCGAGGCTCGAAGGATATTTTACTTGGTCCAGCTAGGGTACGAAGAAAGTTGTTCTGATCGGCCAAGGTTTGGAGAATATTTTACTTGGCTTAGCCAAGGTACGAAGAAAGTTACTCGGCCCTGCTGAGGTTTGGAGAATATTTACTTGGCCCAGTCAAGGTATAGAGAAGGCTTGGCCATGCCGAGATTTGGAGAACACCGGTCAGCCTTGCCAAGACCCGAAAGATTTTTACTTGGCTCTGCCAAGGAACGGAGAAGGCTCGGTCATGCTGAGGTTCGGAGAGCTCCGATCGGCCTTGCCGAGGCCCGAAGGATTGGCCCTGCCAAGGTATGGAGAAGGCTCAGCCATGCCAAAGTTTGGAGAGCTCCGATCAGTTTTGCCAAGGCCCAAAGGACTTTTTACTTGGTCCTACCAAGGTATGGAGAAGGCTTGGCCGTGCCAAGGTTTGGAGAGCTCCGGTCGGCCTTGCCAAGGCCTAGAGGATCTTTTACTTGGCCCTACCAAGGTATGGAGAACGCTTGGCCGTGCTGAGGTTCGGAGAGCTTCGATCGGCCTTGCCGAGGCCCAAAGGATTTTTTACTTGGCTCTGCTAAGGTACAAAGAAGGCTCGGCTATGCCAAGGTTCGGAGAGCTCTGGTCGGCCTTGCTGAGATCCAAAGGATCTTTTACTTGGCTCTGCTAAGATACGAAGAAAGTTGCTCGGCCTTGCTGAGGTTTGAAGAATATTTTACTTAGCTCAGCCAAGGTACAGAGAAAGTTGCTTGGCCCTATCAAGGTTTGAAGAATATTTTACTTGGCCAAGCCAAGGTATGGAGAAGGTTGCTCGGCTCGTCCGAGTTTGAAAAATATTTTACTTGGCCCAGCTAAGGTACGTAGAAAGTTACTTGGCCCTATCGAGGTTTAAAAAATATTTTACTTGGCCCAGCTAAGGTACGAAAAAGGTTGCTCGGCCCTGCCACGATTTGAAAATATTTTACTTGGCCAGCCAAGGTACGAAGAAGGTTGCTTGGTCCTGCCAAGGTTTGAAAAATATTTTACTTGGCTCAGTCAAGGTACGAAAAAAGTTGCTCAGCCCTACCGAGGTTTGGAGAATATTTTACTTTGCCCATGGGTTCGGTGTCCGGGCAAGTCCTGCCTTTCATCATCATCTCAAAAAAGATGATTATTCAAGGAATAAATATACAAATTAGAGCGAAGTTTTCTATTACAACAATCAAAATAGCTCAGTTCAGGCATACTTCACTAGTAATACGCTCCATTTTCTAGGGATACTATATCCTTGAAGGTCTTCGTTGCTCGAGGTGATTCAAGTTCCATGTCCAAGGGTACTATATCCCTTGGAGATTTTCATTTGAAAAGGCGAGCCCCTCGCACTGTAACATCCTAAAAATCTTATAATTTTGGTAATATTAATGATATTTTTATTTATAATGAAAGTCGGATGATTTCAATGATGTGTGGATGTGTTGGCCACTTGATAAATATATAAAAAAAATTTATGGTGTAAATGAGTATATTTTAGGATGCTAATAATTTAGATTTAAGAATTTAAGAAATTTAAGTTTTAATAGGCTTAAATTATAAGAAAAATCAAGTTTAGTTTGAGTTTTGTCCTTAAGTATTGTTTTTAGCAATTAGAGTCTACTTTAATTGGTGAGGGATTGACTCTGGCACGGTTTAGAACTTCTGGCATACTTTGGAGTCGACTCCTACAGAAAAGAGAGCCGACTCCTGCAGAAAAATAGAAGACAACAATTCTATTTTGTGTTAGAGCGACTCTCGATTTTGTTTGGAGCTGACTCTAGGTTTGCTGGAGCCGACTCTAAGTTTTGCTCGAGTTGACTCCAAGACTACAAATTTTTCGGGTTAAATCTTTAAAATTCTATATTTATTTTGTTTTAAGTTTGATTTGAGTGCCGTTTAAACTATTGGATTTCTAAAATTGAGCTCTTCAAGTTGGCAGGGTTTTTTCCTAAAAATATTATATAAAAGTATTAATTTAAAAAAAAAATAATTTAGCTTATAAATCTATTAAAAAATGATATGTCAGGGGTAAAATGGGAAAAAGTTTTGATGTTAATTGCTAATTGTGCTAAGAGCAATTTGGAAAAGAAAATCTAAGAAAAAAATAGCATGATCATGAGTGAGCCACCTATTTTTCAAAAGCATGCATTAAGAGTTTGCGAGGTAAAATGAGAATTTTACCAATGCCTTAGCCCCTAAGTAAATCATTGTTCATGACTTAATCCCCAAGTCACCAAAGGAAAAGGGGATTTACGTGGGTTTCAGCCAGAGAAAAAGAAAGAAAGAAAGAAAGAAAGAAAAGAGACGAAGAAAAGAAAAAGAAGAAGAAGAAAAAGGAGAAAGAAAGAGGAAGGAAAGGGAAAGCTCGGGGTTTGTGCTTGTCTAAAGGTAAGCTATAGCTTTCCTAGACCTGGACGGCTTTAGATTTTTCTTAGATTCTTGTATTATAAGATGATAGCAGAGGTAATAGTGAATAGAGAAAGGATGAAAGATGAAATATTAGAGGTTAGATCATATATGCATGCATGGTTTCAAGGAAAAACCTTGTGTGCAGTAACCCTAATAGCTACCGTATCTGTATGTTGATGTAGGTCAAGAGAGTTGTTATAGGGAGCAGGAACACCGGATTTGAGTACCAGTTAAAAGAATATTTTACTGAGGTGAGTGGATTTCCTATCTAGTAATGAAAAGTTTATTTTGAGCCAGTATAATATATTAATACCGAGCTGTGATATATTATGTTTAGTAGAGTATTATGTATGTTTTAAATATGAAAAATGAGAACCTAGTATATGCTATTCTGGTGCATAGGTTTTTGATGCACAAACTTTGAGCATGAGTTTTATTATAGGATTTAAAGCATAAGTTTTGAGCATGAGTTAAAGTCCGAGTTTTTGAGCATCAGTTTTAAAAGCAAAGAACTAAGCCTGAGTTTTGATGTATGAGTTTTAGATGCATACATGGCATATGTGCATGAAAAAATATTAAAAAGAATATGTTTTGATGCATGAGTTATACAGAGTATTCAGGCAGCTATGGGGCTAATTACCCTATAGACTGTGCTGTAGCATGAGCATTGCACACAACTATTAATCCAGCACCTTCTTGCTATTCGATCGTACAATAAATCCCAGAAACATAGGTGAGTGTACGATAACCAGGCCCAGTGGGGTAGCTTGTAGGTAGTCCATAGGGGCAAGAATCATAGATCAGTGGAGCTGGTTATTATATAGCCCATGGGGGCAAAGTGAAAACCCGAGGTTTCAGAGTTAAGAAACAAAGTACTTTGTCGGGTCAACCGCACGGGTAAGGGTGCTAATTGTGTGGGAATCCTATTGCTAGTCATGCACCCGATAAGAGTACACCTGTAGAAGGATGACTGTAGGGTGGTACCTTAGAGGCATTTCACATGCAGCTCAATATTATGATTTAAAAAGGGCCAGTGGGCTAAGTATTTATTTCAGGAGAAAAGTTTACATGAGATACCAGTAGGCAGGCAGATCTCAGTGGGGATCAAGAAATTAAATAAAGAAAGTCTGGGCTATAGATAAAGAATACATATCTTCATGTTGTAATGCATCATACATGAATATTTATATTAATGAGTTATTTTTAGTGACAAGTTATTATGGAGTATTTTAGTACTGATATATTATTTGAAGAATAAGCTACATTTTACTTTATCTGATATCATATTAAAAATATACTTTGATTTATACAAGCTATATTGTATCAGCATACTGTTGAAAATGTAATGTTATGGTTCTCTATTTCTTCTTGGTTAGATGGTTATTCAATTACTGGAACTTAAGTCTCAACCCTCTATTGTTAATATTCTTCTTCCAGATTAGTGAGTCTGTTTGGTAGGATAAAGGTTTGCGGGATTAAGACCCTTAGCTGCTAAAGCCTGCCAGGTTGCAAGAACATAGATGATAACTTCGTATATTAAGCTAGTATCGAGTATATTCATGTATATGTATATGTATATATGTACAGTGAGATGTGGTGATGTATGAGACTTATTTGGATACAAATACAAGACTTATATTCTGATGAAAATTATGAGTAAGATGTGTGTATTTATGATTTTTGATGTCGATTGTGAATGTGATCCTATAAACTGCCTGAGGATGTCATGAAAAATATTATCTAAGTAGGTTGATGCTTAGTGTTGATTTGAGTGATGTGAATATATAATTGAGTTGATAAAAAAAAATTAGCAGGATGTGTTTTTGAGTATCTGCCGCTTATGATAATTTGTTGGTTCCCTAGCTCTTTATGAGCGCTACATAAAGACTAGTAGAATTCTATTCGATTATCACAGGTGTGCAGGTGTGCTGTCGATGGCCATAGAGAGAAGGAAGAGCTGACACACACCATGCCCTTTTAGCCGGATTCTCTTTTTCGATTGGTCATCCCTGGGAGGAGCCGACCATAGTAATCATATTAACATTACCAGCCATTGATGGGTTCCGCGGGGGTAGTTGTCGAAGCTTTGATGGACGTTATGCTCTATTGGCTACTTTAAGGGTGTTTGATTGAATCTCTGCGCTGGGCTTCTGGTGCGCTTTCTTGGTGGTAGAGCCCTATGGCGATGAGGCAGGCTTGCAGGGCGAGCCGGTCGGATCTTTTCCGAGCTTTTCTTCTTCTTTTTCTTAGATTGCTTGGTTCAGGCCGACCTTCTATAGGAGAAGTTCTTAGGATAGTTGACCTCTATAGCTAGGTAAAAGTCTTCGTCCTTTGATACTCTGCCCGCTAAGGCGGACATGGCCACCTCATGGTTGAGGTGGTCGATTTCAAGCATGGCCACATTGAAACAGCCAAGAAAATTTCTTAAGGACTCCCCCTCTTGTTGCTTGACTTCAAAGAGGGAGTCAGATCTTTGTCGATGGCGATAGCTGCTAATAGGAATGGCAACGGCCTGAGGATAGCCCGGGGTGGTCTATACCGGTCCCGTCCCTGTTAGAAAAAACTTTTCTATTCCCTTCCCATTAAGCCGTTATAATTAACGGAGCGGAGATGGAGATACCCGGCCGGATAAACGGGTACCCAGTTGGTACCCATTTATCCGTTTAGATAAGATAGAGACTAATCGAGATGATGATATTGATATATATAAGAGATTCTTCAACTTTGGGATAAGGAAGAAGAGAACAAAAAGTGAGAAAGAAAAAACTAACAAGGAAAAAAAATCAAAAAATAAAGATTTCTAACACAACAACTTTACAAAAAAAAAATACATTCAAATTTCAAAGAATAAATAAAGAGTCATCTTTCTAAATAGATGAGTATACCAGAAAAAAAGGTGTTGAAAGACGTCAATGGGGCATTGATTGGCGAAGATAGACGATGGACTAATGGAGCTAGGTTCTCGTCTTGGTTCAGAACTTCTGATCAGTTGCGTGAAAGAAGGAAGAGCAAGAGACGGCTACGTGAAATAAGAAAGAGCAAGAGCTAGGATTATATATTTTATTTATTTTTAATTTTAATATATGAATATATATATATATTTAAAATTTAAATATATTATATTAAAGTTAACGGAGATGGGGATAGAAAATGGGGATGGGATGGAGAATATCGTCCCCAGGCCGTTTATCCATTTAGCCATTAACGAAAAATCCCCGTTACCCGTTAAGCCGTTTAGATCGGGGATTCCCTGACATGTTAAAAATGGTACTGGCCGAGTAAATGGTCAAATGGGAAAATTGCCATCCCTAGCTGCTAACGAACTGGCTAGTGAAAAGGTGACCCAGCTCGTTGAAAGAGTTGATGGAATTTGGCTTCAAGGTACCAAACCATGTTCTGACATGCCCCTGAAGAGTAGAGGGAAAAGCCCAACACAGGATCGCATCCGATACCCATAAAATGTCATAATGGATTGGAAACTGCTCATGTGGTCGTCGAGGTTGATGGTCCTGCTGTACGGCTCGATAGTAGGGAGCTTGATGTGCGATGGGATCACCTCCTTCATGATCTTTTCGGCGAAGGGCGGACCCTACTCCACCCGTGGCTGAGGATAGGAAGTGTGCTTCACCGCGTCCAACTCCTGACTCATCTCTTGGAGTTTTTATTGCATCCCCTTATTCTGGATAGTCAGCGGGAATGCATAGGGGGATCGAGGTTGTGGCATCGAGTCGTGGCACAAGAAGGCTGGAGACAAGGACGTGCTTGGCAGGATCGAGGTAGACTCCAGTCTCTACCCATCTGCGGTGCAGGCTCCACTCCTTCCTCGCGGCCAGGTTGTCATGGGAGGCTTGCAGCCTCAAGCAGAGTAGGTGGGGGAGCTGCCATTGGACCGTTGCAGCTACTCTGCCATGATGTTGTTGAGTGGGTGCAGTCAGAAAAGGGACTTCATGGAGTCCCTGTATTAACTGTGCCAAAGCTTGGACTTACTGGACCAGTGCGCCAAACTAGTCCTGGGTAATCGGGGCCGCAAGTAGTGAAGGAGCGTCGGATTGTGGTGACTGCGATGGCGCTGCATTATTTGTGGGATTAGGTTTCTAAGAGGTGGCCTGATCCGGGGCATCAACAATTGCTCTCTTTCGATTGGCCATTGAGGATATATCCTTCTTGCTTGAACCTTATCTCCTTAGTTTCAAGTTTAACGAGACTTGAGGCCCTTCCTCTAGCGTCAATCTGTTGCTGCTGAATTCCATCTTCGACTCGGGGAAGGTGCATGTTAGGATCCGAGTAACACTCTTTCGTTCGAGTGGACCTGCACGACAGTCCTCATGCAAAAATCGTAGGAGGTGGTCTCTGCGGTCCTACGGAAGACCTTTCGATGCCCAAGTCAGTGGATACTCTTAGCAAACAGATGAGGGGAAGAAGGTTGTTACAGAAGGATGCTCTAGAGAGGGTTTTTGAAGAGCAATGGCCTTTGCTTCTTTTTTTGGAGGCTTAGAATTGCCTTCGAGAGTGTACCTGGGGGTTCTTGGGACTTGGTATTTGTGCGCTGCCAAGAAGGTAAGCAGTTACCTGATTTTTTGGATGTGTTTTAGGGAGTTGAAAGCCGATACGATTAAAATCCTATCGGTTATGAGGTTTGACGGTTGATGAGGCTGATGGACGTGTTATCGGGATTTGAAATCCCGTTGATTGTGGAGGACGTACTGTATTTGGCTTCTGTTTCTGTTTTGAAAGGCCTACTCCAAAATTCTTGCGATCGGGATGGTTCATCCTCTGAGATATATGACGTAGTTTAAAGCAGTAATGGCACCTATGTTATGGGGTTGGGGATCGATCTTACCGAGGTATGGAGATGGCTTGGCCCTGCTAAGGTTCATAGATAGCTTGGCCTTGCAGATAGCTCGACTCTATCGAGGTACGGAGATTGCTTGGCTCTATAGCTTGGCGAGATAGCTCAGCTCTGTCGAGGTACGAAGATAACTCAGCCCTGCCGAGGTATGTAGATGGCCCGGCCTTACCGAGGTTGAAGAAACTCGGTGCAGTTTGTCTTTTTCTGAATGTGATGGTTAGCAGGTTAAAGCCCAAAAGTGAGCCTTATCGACTTTCACGTCTGCACATCTATCGCGGTGACGATTTTGCCCCGCATCATCATACATCCATCTTAACATTTTTATTTTTTCCATATTCATCATATATATATATATATATATATATAACTATCCAATATTCTCTGCTATAAAGCATAAATGGTCTTATGGCTGTCCTATAAAACTTTTTTTTAACTTAGTAGATACTCTATAATCACATAATATTTTAATTATACTTTTCTATTTTATCTAACTTATTTTAACCATCTGGACAATATCATCCTCAATCTCTCATTCTTTATGAATAATTAATCTTAAATACCAAAAATAATCATTTTTGGAAACTTTATGGTTTCCAATTTATATTTTACATTCATCTTCATTTTTAATCATACTAAAATTACATCCATGTATTCTATCTTTTTCTGACTTAATCTAAAACCTTTAAATTATAATGCAATTCACTATATTTTTAATTTATGATTAACTTTAACCTTAGTTTTTTATTACTATTATATCATCTGTAAATAACATATACCATAAAATATCATCATAATATATTTTGTAAATTCATCTATAACTAAAGCAAAAAGGATATAGACTAAAATCAAATCAGTGATGCAAGCCTATTATAATAAAAAATTTACTAGTATTATCATCAATAGTTTTTACACTAGTAATTGCCCATCATATATATCTTTTATTATATTAACATACCTAGAATGCATTCTTTTCTTTTCTAGCATCTATTATAAGATTTTTCTAAGATCCTATCATATGCTTTCTTTAAATTAATAAAAACTATATGAACATCTTATTTTGTTACCCTACACATTTTCATTAACCTCCTAAGGAGGAAAATAGTTTCTATAGTCGATCTTTTTGGCATAAAATTAAATTAATTCTTTGATATTTTTATAGTATATCTCAACCTATGTTCAATTACTCTCTCCTAAAGTTTCATAGTATGACTTATGGGTTTGATGCGATAATAATTAGTGTAATTTTGGATATCTCTTTTATTTTTATAAATTGTTACTGTTGACGCCAGATCACCGCCCTCGAGCGTTCCCGAGCATCCGGTCGCCTCCTCCAGCGAGCTCCTCGCACCTGCGGGCCTGCAAACAAGTCCTGGGGGCCAAAGATTCCGGCGGGGACCCTTCGACGCTCAAGTCAGTGCTCTGGGCAACGGCCGTGAGCTTGAGGAAGCTCGAAAGAGAAGAGAGAGAGAGACTCAGAGAGGAGCCCTCTCTATGAGCGTTTAGGAGTGTTATGAGTGTATTACCTGGTCTAGGGATGGCAATTTTCCCCGTCTAGCCGTTTACCCGGTCGGTACCATTTTTAACGGGTCGGGGAATCCTCGGTTTAAACGGGTTAATGGGTAACGGGGATTTTTTGTTAACAGCTAAACGGGTAAACGGCTCGGGGATGGTATTCAATGCCCCATCCCCATTTACCCATCCCCATCCCCGTTAGCCTTAATATAATATATTTAAATTTTAAATATCTTATATTATTTATATTAAAAAATAAAATATATATTATATTAAACGCCCCATCCCCGTTTACCGATTTCCATCCCCATCTCTTGCTCTTCCTTTTTCACGCAAGTGATGCAAATCGTCTGCTCTTCTTTCTGATCTAAAATTTTGAAGAATCTGAACATCAAACCGGATAGCTCCATCGTCTACTTCGCCAATCGCTGCCCCATCGATGCCCTGCAACATCTTTATCTTTCTTTGGTATGCTCATCTCTATCCTTTATTTTTAAAAGAAAGATATCTCTGTTTTTCAACATCTTTATCTTTCTTTGGTATGCTCATCTCTATCCTTTATTTTTAAAAGAAAGATATCTCTGTTTTAAAATTTGAATGTATTCTTTTTTTATGATTGTTGCGTTGAAAATCTTTATTTTTTGATTTTTTCCCCTTCTTAGTTGTTTTCTTTGATCTTTCTTACTTTTCGTTGATTTTTTTTAAATATTATTTGTAAACTCTTTTGGTTTCATTCTGAAGATTTTATTTTACTTTTAAAAATAAAAATAAAAAATATAACATTTAATAGCTGATGAGTTTTTCATGGAGCTGGCCGAAGGCATGACATACGTGACACGAAGAGGCCAGGCCAATAGGCCTGAGTCGCCTGACTCTAGCTAAAAAGTGTTTCATAATATTGGCCTGAGTCGCCTGACTCCAGCTAAAAAGGGTTTCATAATAAGAGGATGTTATGGATGATTTGTTGTGTGATGATGGTAATTATAATGGCTAAAAACAAAACCAAATTTAGAAATACCAGCGAGCACTTGCCTTTCATGGTAAGAGGATGAAACCACTCTCATTTCCACTCAAAAGGGGGGTTTCATGTGAATCAAATGCCATGTGCCTCATGCTATGTACGCCCATGTTCATAAAATCATGTCAATATAGCATGGCTTCATAAGTATATTGACAAGTCTTTTTGCGAATAGAGCACTAGACAATAAGCTTAGGTTTTATTAGCCACTTGGACTATGCTATTCACTTTCTTTTTTTATTCTTTCTTATTTTCTTGACAATGTATCTATTTTTTTAGGTTTTCTGCATAAAGTAAGATTATTTAAAACATAAAATTAACCAAAAATATTCATAATAGTTTTACCCGTTTAAAACATAAATTAACAAATTGTGAGGAAAGAGTGCCCTGATAATGTAAAATAAAATTGTTAATAGACGATTCTATTTTCTTCACTTATTGTTGGATGTTCTTAATTATGCCAACAAGAAAAGTTTGTTTTTGTAGAATTTCTTGGTTGATATTCTTTGTTTTTGTTAACAGTTTGGAAGCTTATGTACTTAATGACAATTTATTGATTTTTAGGATAAGATGGAGACCAATCGAGAACAACCAAATGATGATATTGATACATCTAACACATTAGATGACTCCATTAGAGATTCTTCAACTCCTGAAATGCAAAACACTCCTCCAGCAAGAATGCAAAACACTCTTCCAGCAAGGTCTTTACGATCTGATGTTTGGAACCATTTTGAACGCAAAATGATCAATGGGAGTTTGAAAGCAATTTGTAACTACTGTCAAAAGAAATTGGGGGGAGGACCCAATGATGGCACGTCCCATTTGCGTGAACATTGGAAGAGATGCCTCTATCGAACCACAAAAGATATAAAACAAATATTAACGTCAGCTAGTTCAAGTAAGTTGATGGAAGATAGCCCTAATCTTGCTTTACATACTTTCAATCCAGAGGTGTCAAGAAAAGACCTTGCAACTATGATAATTTTGCATGAGTATCCACTCTCCATGGTTGACCATACAGGATTTAGAATTTTTTGCCATAATCTGCAACCATTGTTTAAGATGGTGACAAGAAATACAGTAAAGAAAGATATTTTGAATATATATCGCCTTGAGAAAACTAAAGTCATGAGTCTTCTTGACCAAATTAAAAGTAGAGTTTCTATCACTACTGATATGTGGACTTCTTCGAATCAAAAAAGGCATTACATGGTGGTCACAGCGCATTACATTGATAATGATTGGGTGTTAAGAAATTGCATATTGAGGTACTAATTTTTTTTAATAACTTATTAGTTTAATCTTATATCTGTTATGTTAATATTGTAATTATTTGAATTTGATAGGTTTGTTTACATGCCTGCTCCAAATACCTCTGACGTTCTGTGTGACAAACTTATGGAGACATTATTGGATTGGAATATTGATCGTAAGTTGTCTACCTTGACTGTTGATAATTGTAGTACGAATGATAGCATGATTTCAAAGATGAAAAGTAAGATTGATCGAGGTGCACTTATTTTGGAAGGACATCTTTTTCATATGAGGTGTGCTGCATATATTTTAAATCTGATTGTGAAAGAGGGGCTTAGCAAGTTTGAGAGTGGAATTGAAAATATGCATGATAGTGTCGTGTTTTGGATGAGTTCCCCTAAGAGAATAGAAAAATTTGAGGAAACCGCAAGACAACTGAATATAGCATGTACTAAGAAACTAGTTTTAGATTGCAAAACTAGATGGAATTCTACATATTTGATGCTTAATACTGCTTTAGAATATCGAGATGTTTTCTCTCGCTTGAAGCAGCGTGATTCTCAGTATACTTGTTTACCTTCAGAGGAGGATTGGGAGGTTGCTAGTGAATTGTGCAAAAGACTAGAGAATTTCTATAATGTTACTGTTTTATTTTCTGGTCTAAAATATCCTACTGCTAATCTTTTTTTATGGAGATCATTGAGATTAAGTTGTCACTTTTATGAGTGGATGACATCTACAAGACAAGAAATAAAGGATATATCATTGGCAATGATAGAGAAGTTTAACAAGTATTGGGATGACATTCAAGGTATATTGAGCATAGCAAATGTATTGGATCCAAGGTACAAGATGAAGTCATTTGAATGCTATTTTCCTTTAGTTTATGGGAAGAGCGTGCCAAATTGAAAATTGAAAAAGTTCAGACAACTATGGCCAATTTAGTTAAAGAGTATGAGGCAAGAGACAAAGGCAAACATAAGGAAAAGAGTTCTAGCACGAGCAGTGGGTCTCAATGTTTCTTCTGCCTAATCGTCCATCACTGAAAAGAAGTAGATATGAGGCATTTTTGGCTTCTCAAGATATTACTGCGGAGAAAGTCAAGACAAAGTTGGACTTCTACTTGGAAGAGTCTATAACACATGATAGTGATGACTTTGATGTGTTGAATTGGTGGAAAACTAACGGAGTGAAATTTCCCATGTTGCAAAAGGTTGCTAGGGATATCTTTGCTATTCCTATGACTACAGTTGCTTCTGAATCTGCTTTCTCTACAAGTGGTAGAGTGGTGAATCCTCATCGTAGTAGACTTTTGCCTGCAACATTAGAGGCTTTAATGTGTGCTCAAAGTTGGTTGTGGACTCAATTTGAAGGTAAGCATCTATCTTGCATATATTATTTTTTAAGTATATGATAATATTTTCTTACTTTGTTATCTTGTGTTGGTAAATTGTTAGATACATCGAAAAAGTCGGATGATGTTTACTTATATTATTGGGATGATGGTGATATTAGCGATATGGAGGTATTTGTTATTTATTAATATATTTTCATCCTTGTTATCTGTAGTACTAGTATTTGTTACATTACTAACAAATCCTTCTTCTTTTTGTAGGAATCATGCATTTCTTCAGCAAGTATCATGGAATGAAATTTTTATTATTTAGAGTGTGTGTTTGTTGTTATAGTTTAATATTTTTAATGTTGCTTATTGTTTGCTACCAAGTTGTAATTTTTTTTTTACAGATTATTCTCCTTGAAATGCAATTACAATTTGATAGATTATTTTCTATCTGGTTTGTTATTATGTTAAAGCTAATATAGAGTGTGTGTTTATTGTTATAGTTTAATATTTTTAATGTTGTTGCTTATCGTTTTCTACCAAGTTATAATTTTTTTTATAGATTATTCTTCTTGAAATGCAATTAGAATGTGATAGATCATTTTCTATCTAGTTTGTTATTTTGTTAAAGCTAATATGCATTTATTAATAGGCCTAAATCAAACTATTTCAAAAGTCAAAGAATCTCTTATACGTATCAATATCATCGTTTGGTTATTCTCGATTATACTCTATCTTATCCTAACTAATTAATTTTTTAAATTTTATTTTTATGTAATCGGGCAAAGGGGTACCCATTGGGTACCCATTTGCCCGGCCGGGTATCCCTGTCCCTGCCCCATTAACTATAACGGCTTAACAGGATGGGGAACGGGGATGTTTTTTCTAACGGGACGGAGAACGGTATAGACCGCCCCAGATCATCCCCGGGCCGTTGCCATCCCTAACCTGGTCGAGGTCCCTCTTATCCTTTTTATAGATGCCTGGAATCCATGGGCTTGGAGCGTGATCACTTGTTAGAGCATTAATTGATGGCAATACAATGGAGCTTACCTCCATGTGACGTGTCACGCTGCAGGCCGTGTCCTGTCAGAGTTGGTGGCTGCAGGGCATGGCCGTCGTTACGGCGCTTGTCAGACATGTTCCCTACGTCACCTTTTTGGTTGTCCTGCGCAGACAGTGATGGGTGATAAAGTTAGTCATGTGGGTCCCAAGGTACAGCCATTAAGAGGAAGATGATGTTGAGTTGAAGCCAACTGTCCCTCGTAGAGTGTTAATTATAGAGTGCTTGTGTGACCCTATTCATGCCCTTGGATGAGCTTTAGAAAAGGCCAAGGGTGAATACTTGTATGGCATTGTTCATGTACAAGGCTCTGTTCACTTGCATGGCACTGTTAACGGCCTGAGGGAGCTTGGCAGCTGCAGGACCGAGGCCAAGCGAGAGTTTGAGGCCGAGAGGAGCAACGTGGCAGCCATAAATTCCTTTAAATAAGGAGAGAATAAAGCAATAAATGCCTTAGAGCAATTGTATGCACGCTGGCCTTTATGAGGCCATAAGTGCTTTGGAGGTCGGGCTTGGAGGTCGACCTCGAGGGTCGGCCATCGGGGTTTGGCCATCGGGGGTTGGCCTCGAAGGTTGGGTTCGGGGTCGGCCTCGGAGGTCGGCCATCGGGGTTTGGCCATTGGGGGGTCGGCCTCGGGGGTCGGCCATCGGGGGTCGTTCTCGAAGGCTGGGTTCGGGGGTCGGCCTCGGAGGTCGGCCATCGGGGGTTTTGGCCTCGGGGGTCGGCCATCGAGGGTCGGCCTCGGGGGTCGGCCTTGACAAGCGAGAGTTGAGGCCGAGAGGAGCAACGTGGCACTTCATTTCATTAAATGCTCTTCAAGCCATTATGACCGTTTCTGCATTATTAAAGGCTCCAGCCCATTGACTCGACCGAACATTAATGACGAAAGGTGGCCCTTAGGAAACCCACGCATATAACGTGACCCTTCCTCCCTTCCTCCCTCTTACTCTCTTTCTTCATTATTAGAGCAATGCCGTGGATGGATGTTGTCAGTTTCCTTCCTTCACAGTGTTGGATCAGCCACATCAGATGCCCCCTCGCCCCTGAGACGAAGCGGGCCCACTCAACAAGGCGAAAGGGGCATCACCTCCCAAGTGGCTGATCCCCATCTGACTTTGGGATCTTTAACTTTTAACATAAAGTTGGGTGTGGGTCCTCGTCCACACGTCGTTGATGTAGAGAGCCATTGAAGTCGCAATGATGCTCCTGAGAGAGGGAGCTGTTAAGGCTGCAATAATGAGGCATGGATAAGCCGTTGTGGCTGAAATAAAATTGGAGAAGCGGGAATAGAGCCGTGGGGGCTGATATAAAATTGCCTCGAGTGTCTGTGTGCTGGTCTGGGAGGTGACTCGAGCGGGTATGGGCTATTAGGGATTTGAACCGACTCGGATCATATGCTAGCCAGGTCGAGTGGTATCCGTTAGCCGCCATACCGTTGAGCTACTCCGGAACCGCCTCGGGGGTTTTGTGGCCGGCCCGAGGAGTGACTCGAGGTCGCTGGAATCATAGGTCTCGAACTGCCACGGGGTTTCGCGACCGGCCCGGGGGGAGACCTTTTGATCACAGGACCGTCGAGAGCCTTTTGAA
The DNA here is from genome assembly GCA_900491605.1 of Calamus simplicifolius. Classification (NCBI taxonomy): domain Eukaryota; kingdom Viridiplantae; phylum Streptophyta; class Magnoliopsida; order Arecales; family Arecaceae; genus Calamus; species Calamus simplicifolius. The sequence goes on from UESW01003891.1 coordinate 1,695,809, forward strand.
TCCCGGAGGGTGACCCGAGAGTCGCTGGGATGGGACCATGCTTGGGAGCCTTTAACCCCAGAGGGTGACCTGAGAGTTGAGAGTCGTCAGGTGCCTTTTTAACCCGAAGAGTGACCTAAGAGTTGAGAGTCATCAGGTGCCTTTTTAACCCCGAAGGGTGACATGAGAGTTGAGAGTCGTCAGGTGCCTTTTTAACCCCGAAGGGTGACCTGAGAGTTGAGAGTCGTCATGTGCCTTTTAACCCCGAAGGGTGACATGAGAGTTGAGAGTCGTCAGGTACCTTTTTAACCCCAAAGGGTGACCTGAGAGTTGAGAGTCGTCAGGTTTTAACCCCGAAGGGTGACCTGAGAGTTGAGAGTCGCCAGGTGCCTTTTTAACTCCGAAGGGTGATCTGAGAGTTGAGAGTCGTCAGGTGCCTTTTTAACCCCGAAGGGTGACCTGAGAGTTGAGAGTCCTTAGGTGCATTTTTAACCCCAAAGGGTGACCTGAGAGTTGAGAGTCATCAGGTGCCTTTTTAACCACGAAGGGTGATCTGAGAGTTGAGAGTCGTCAGGTGCCTTTTTAACCCCGAAGGGTGACCTGAGAGTTGAGAGTCGTCAGGTGCCTTTTGTGCCGAGCTGGCCTCGGCTTTAGTGCTGATGGTACATCGAGCTTTGAGTGCCGACCAAAGTCGGGCTTTTTAGATTCGGTGGTATATCGGTCTTCAGTGCCAATGGTACATTGGGCTTTTGAGAGGTACCAATAATACATTGGGCTTTTGAGATGCCAATGCGAGGTTGGTCTTCCTTGCATGACATTTTAAGTATTAATGAAAGAAACTATCTTAGGTGCAGCGTACCTAGCTCTTGTAAGACCCATGTTTTCCTCTTGCGGATTTGAGCACTTCTGCCTACTGGTGGTCTGCCCCCCAGGAAATCATGTTAGTTGGATTGGAGGTGTCGTTGCCCTTACTTGGGCCTTCCCTCGCATTGGAGGCCAGGACGAGATGTCTGTGGCCGGAAAGAAGCTAGAAATCGGGACAAAGCTGAGGCCGTTGAGGAAAGCCTCAACAGTTGGCGGTCGTTGAAGACGAATGGCTGGGAGAGTCCATCGAGGGCGTTGCCGAGAGTAAAAAGGCCGATGGAGTTGCTGGGAGGGCCCTTTGCCTAGCTCTTTCTTTGAAGAGATTGATTGCCTTTGGCGCTGAAGCTTGAGAGCAGCTAGAACGAAATCCGTAAAAGGTCCTGGGCTCGGTTTGGCTTTTGGATGCAACAGAGAGAAGGAGAGAGAGGAAAGTTGAAGTCCATAGTCAAGCCTTTGCCCTCATCTTCCTCCTTGCATTAATTGCAACAATACCTTTCGGCTTACTACCCTAAGAGATTAAAATGCCCATAAATACTTGAGGTGACTAGGAGTTAGGATTTGGGTGGCAAGGAGTGGCGCTCTTGCTGGCTAACGAGCCTGAGCCTTAAATTGCTGTTGAGCTTGAGTTTAAGGTTGCTCTTGCTTCTGAGCTTGTTACCACGCGGCCATGGAATATCGCTCCCATAGCCTTTGAACAACTGCCATTAATGCTTGAATCTTCAGGGTGAGGGTGGCCCGGTGATTTGCTTGAATAGCATAAACTGGTGGTGATGGTAGAACAGAGAACTAGAATCTTCTTGCTCAGTTTGTTGAGGGTGCCCCCCCGTTACTGGTGAAAGCTTTCTGGATTTTTGTCATCACCCTCTTCACGATCCACCATTTTGATGAAAAAGGGATGAGGATATGCAAACTAGCATCGTTGACCCTCCCCTTCCTGATGAGCCAATATGTTGATGCCAAATCACCACCCTCGAGCATCCACGAGCGTCCGGTTGCCTCCTCTAGCGAGCTCCTCGCGCCTACAGGCCTGCAAACAAGTCTCGGGGGCTGAAGATTCCGGCGGGGACCCTCTGACGCTCAAGTTAGTGCTCTGGGCAACGACCGTGAGCTGAGGAAGCTCGAAAGAGAAAGAGAGAGAGAGAGACTCAGAGAGGAGCCCTCTCTGTGAGCGTTTAGGAGTGTTATGAGTGTGTTACCTGGTCGAGGTCTCTCTTACCCTTTTTATAGATGCCTGAAATCCATGGGCTTGGGGCGTGATCACTTGTCAGAGCATTATTGATGGCAGTACAGTGGAGCTTACCTCTATGTGATGTGTCACACTGTAAGCCGTGTCCTGTCAGAGTTGGTGGCTGCAGGGCATGGCCGGTCGTTACGGCACTTGTCAGACGTATCCCCTACGTCACCTTTTTGGTTGTCCTACACAGACAGTGATGGTGATAAAGTTAGTCGTGTGGGTCCCAAGGTACACCGTTAAGGGGAAGATGATGTTGAGTTGAAGCCAACTGTCCCTCGTAGAGTGTTGATTATAGATGCTTGCATGGCCCTATTCATGCCCTTGGATGAGCTTTAGAAAAGGCCGAAGGTGAATACTTGCATGACACTGTTCACGTACAAGGCTCTGTTCACTTGCATGGCACTGTTAACGGTCGGAGGGAGCTTGGCAGCTGCAGGACCGAGGAGGCCGAAAGGAGCAATGTGGCAGCCATAAATGCCTTTAAATAGGGAGAGAATAAGGCAATAAATGCCTTAGAGGCCATAAGTGCTTCAGAGGTCGGGCTTGGAGGTCGGCCTCGGGGGTCGGCCATCGGGGTTTGGCCATCGGGGGTCGGCCATCTGGGGTCGGCCTCGAAGGTTGGGTTCGGGGGTCGGCCTCGGAGGTCGGCCATCGGGGTTTGGCCATCAGGGGGTTTGGCCTCGGGGGTCGGCCATCGGGGGTTGGCCATCGGAGGTCGGCCTCGAAGGTTGGGTTCGGGGGTCGGCCTCGGGGGACGGCCTTGAAGGTTGGGTTCAGGGGTCGGCCTCGGAGGTTAGCTATCGGGGTTTGGGCCATCGGGGGTTTGGCCTCGGGGGTCGGCCATCGAGGGTCGGCCTCGACAAGGGAGAGTTGAGGCCGAGAGGAGCAACATGACACTTCATTCCATTAAATGCTTTTTCAAGCCATTATGACCATTCTGAACTATTAAAGGCTCCAGCCATTGACTTGACCGGACATTAATGACGAAAGGTGGCCCTTGGGAAACGCATATAACGTGACCCTTCCTCCCTCTTACTCTCTTTCTTCGTTTCAGAGCATTGTCGTGGATGGATGTTGGGAGCTGAGGCCGATGGGGGCTCCGTCAGTTTCCTTCCTTCACGGCGTTGGATCAGCCACATCAGTTACTATAATGCTTTTAATTCATTCATTAAGCATCTTTTTAGTTCTAAAATTCTATTGAAAACTTTTCACCCACATTACTCCAACATTATCTAAACATTTTCAAACTTATATAGAAATCTTATGGGGTCCTATAGCTTTACTTACTTTTATTTTTTTATAAACCTTATTTATTTCATGTATCCTAATTTTATAAATATACAACATAACTTTGTTCTCAATATAGCTAATACGATATTCAAAATTATCTACATAATTTTTATTTAATAATTTATTAAAATAGTGTTGGCCCAGATGGCAACCCAAGAGGGAGGGTGAATGGGTTCTTAAAAATTTAAGACTTTTAAAACTATTGCTTTGAATAGTGAAATTAAGTGCAGGATAAATATTAACACAAATAAAGAGATAAAGATAGAGAAAGTAAGACACGGCAAAAACAAGGATTTTATAGTGGTTCGGTGTACCAACACCTACGTCCACTCCCAAGTATTCACTTGGGTCCACACTATAATCTCTTGATTACAGCCGAGTTGTTTTACAAGCTCACAACTCAAACTTGTTGTTTTCCCCGGGATCACAACGAACCCAGCTGGTTTTCCGGGCTCACCAGCACAAAAACCCAACACAAGCATCCTAGCTGTACCGAGGTATACCACCTCCACTAATTCAATCCCTGATTGAACTAGCAAACAAAAAGAAATATAGTTTAAGTATACAGCAGCTCCTCAATGAGCAAATAAACAAGTAATAAACAAGGTTAGAAAAGCCTGATTTGAAGTTTTGCAATGTGATGCTTTCTTCTTTCTTCTTTCTTCTCTTCTCCTTTGAAAGATTGAATCAGGGCCTCAG